>JALIZF010001331.1:92500-95000 GCA_029948255.1 Telmatactis stephensoni | reverse complement strand
GGATGGGGCCGAAATCTCCATCCTATACGTAACATGCGATGATTCAGCGATTTGTCTGGATGCATGGTCCGATTTTTTGGATTGTGTATAAAATTAGCATACTAATTTGCTTTGGGTAACCAGTTCGAATCCTACCTGCGTCAACAACTTTTCTTTTTTTCTTTTATTTCTGTTTTTAATGGATTCTATTTTTCTTCTCTAACTTTTCTTGGCTTAAAATTCTGGTCTTCAGTGAAGAAAACTACATATTAATTTTTTTAGAATATCTTGATGATATGCTTTCAAATGTTGGGTATTTTAGAAAAACAAATTCCCTGAAATAATAGTTATCCAATAAAATTTTCCACTTTCTGGTTGTTTAGCTGGACCTGTGATATCTATACAGATCATTTAAGCACTCCCTAATCCCAGCCGAATATGTTGGAAAACGAATCGAACCTCTCCTATCAATATGCTGGCGACGGGCCTGAATTATTATACTTCAGTCATTTATTTAGCACTACCTATGAAATTGATAAGGAATTTTATTTGAAAATACCCACATGAAATGTGAATGAAATTACAATATATAATAGTGATGTTTTAAAGGCAAAGGGAAAGTTGTAGTCAAATCAGTGCAAAATCGAACTGACAGTATAAATGAGAGCCAAGAAAAGAGTTTTTTATTATTACTTTTGATGTCACATTGTTTATTTCGTAAAAATCTTCTAAGAATGTCCAGGTTTTTAACGATTTTCACCAAAGGAGAGATGAAATTAAATGAAAAAATATAAGATAAGTAAGACTACCCCTTCATAAAATACCAAAAATGTACGACATAATTTTAAGATCTATTTTATGCTAAAATTTATTACTATGGCTTATATAATAAAAGAATTCTTAAATAACGTCTAATATAGAGTGGTACGTGGGAATAACCATATTGAATAGTAATGAATAAGCTTCATCCACGTTTGTAAATTTTTAAAAATTTACAAACGTGGATGAAGCTTATTCATTACTATTCAATTCTTAAATAATTCACGTTTTACATTTCTGTTGACTTCCTTTTTTCCTTTTCCTCAATATTTCTTTTAAAGCACATTCCGTTCTTTATCTGCATGAATATTTTTCTTTTGGTAATCATGACATTTATATTTCTTTATTTATGACTTCGTTTCCATGACGTTTTCATACCCAACCACAAAGAACAATTATTCATTCATTCTATTTTACATATGTGCTACTTGCACATCTACAGATGTAGTTAATTCAAGCAACCTATAGCTAGCATCATTGTCTTCGTAATAACTGAAGCAAAGCGTTACGTATTTCTTGTATTCTCCAGCAATAAATCAATGGGTTCAACGCACTGTTCATCATATAACAAGTGTATAGGTTAATAGTTCAGAATATTCGGCGTACTCTTCTCCTATCTTACTTATCCTAGTCCCAGTACTCCATGGTATACAAGGACAAAGAGACAACCAGGCAAATAACACACTATCCAAACTTACTGTTATCACAACAATGTAAGACCGCTTGGTTGTGACAAGTTCTTGGTACCTCATGCAGATGTAGGTAAAAAGCAAGAAACCTATCGATAGTGATTGAGGTAACCGTGAGAAGAGAATCATTTATTAGCACGCTACCTGTTCGGATGAATATGTTGGAGCTACTTTCATACAGAAAAGGATTCTTCGTTAACAAGGAGACAAGTTCATCAAGATAAGAGCTTTAATGCCCAAGTCAGAGAAGGCCAAACTAAGAATTAAACTGTACGAGGGAGTTCGCAAAGAAGCTGTCTTTACCAAAGTTAAAATGACCAGAAAGTCGAAAGTTGCAGCCAGAATCGAACTGAGAGAATTTACGACCGTCAAGAAATAATGGAAGTTTCTGAGGTGGGCATTTGATTCCAGAAGAACGACCAAAAAGCCAAAAGAGTTGCTTATTATTTCTTGTAATGTCGAATTGTTCATTTCGCTCAAAAATCTTTAGCATCTGCAGATTTTCAGCTCACGCTTTTCACCAAAGGGACGAGGGAAGTAAATTCTCGTTTGCCAGAATTCGCTTCAGAATCGAACAGCAAGAACTGAGGAGTTCCAAATAGATGTAGTTCACAGAGAAGTTGAGGAAGAAAGATGACATGAAGACCATGTCAGTATAGATTCCTAATGGATTCACTACATTTTTTTTACATTTTTTTATTTGCCATTTACACATAAATTTACACATTATAATGAAGAAAGTTATGTTATCTACAAAATATACTGTATAGTTAAGTTTTTGACAGACAGAGGATGACAAGAAATTACATTAAAAACACACACAAAAATAGAAATGGCGAGGAGATCTAAGAGAAGGTGAAGATGAAGTTAATACAATTAATTTAATTTCCAACTAAAATGGCAGGACCTCAGGAAGCGTTCAAAGTCCATTACTAAGAGTATGATTATATTACAATTTTGTTCCTTGAGTAAAGTCAGATCTATTTTAAGATCCTGCCGCATACACAAGAAAG
>JALIZF010001331.1:32500-87500 GCA_029948255.1 Telmatactis stephensoni | reverse complement strand
GTTGAGTCATCGTGCGTGGTCTTGCGTGGTTTTCCGTTGTCTTGCGTCGTCTTGCGTCGTTAGCGTGAACCAGGCATTATATCGTGTTTTATCCCACACCATAGGAAATACAGCCAATCAGAAAGCAGGAAAGCCGTTGTATATTTGGCGGTATTCAACTGTCTCTTCCCATGACACATTGCCATTATTTGCTGTATTTTCTATGGTGTGGGCTTAGTGTAGGATAAAATAATTTTATGTATTTGCCACCTGACGCATAAAATCAAATCAAAGCGATTTGAATTCATGCTACGGGGACAAATTCTAATGTAAGTCAAGAAATTTGTAAGAAATGGTTCCCAATTTTATTATTCAAATAAGTATTTAAAAGTAAAAATATTATCAATTGCGAGAAAAAAGTCCTGATATTCGAAAAAAAGAAAAAAATAGGAGAAAACGTTCAGACATTCGCAAAAAGAAAGAAAAAAAAAAAAGAAAGAAATTTGTAATGTCTAGGAAATGCACCCCACAGAAACAATGCAGTAAGATATATGAATAATTATAATTAAAAATAAAAAATGAAAATGAAATTTATCAGAAAAAATATCAAAAACACCAAACATTTAAAAACAATTTCAGAAAGATCTCATTTTAACTTAAAGCTTGGGAAAGAAACGGAAAAAATGAAGAAAAAAAAGAAGTCAGAAAAGAATCCGGCGTCGACGAGGATCGAACCTGTAACCCCTTAAAGAGCACCCCCCGGAAATAAAATAACAGACTGAATGAATAACTGTAAAAAGAAAACGAAAATGAAATTTTGGGACGATTCTCCCGAGACATTCTGAGAAGCTGAGACATCGAATCGACTTACGTTACGGATGAAGATTTCGGCCCCATCCACGCTATCCCGGTGCTACATATTACAGTTATCTTAGCCCGAAGGCCAGGGAGGGAGACGATATCCGGACCCTAATCCATACCTTTAGATATCACCTTAGACCGCTGCGCTACCTAGACACTTAATAAATTTAATGACTAATTGGGGTAGTCTATTCGGCGAAGTCTCATTGTGATGCTAATACTCCCCAGGGAAAGAAATGAACCAATCAGAGTCCAGCTATCAAAAAATAGCTGTTTTGTTAATAAATAGAAAGAGAAAATAAAAGAATAAGTTTTCAGGAACATCGAGCTTGTCTGCATTGTTTTACTCCATCGATTTGTCCCAATTCCCCAGGGAGATAGAAGAACCAATCAAAATCTAGTCGATTGAAGAGGGATCAATAAATGCCATGAATATTTTACGTACAGCAAGCTTCAAGCCGTTACATACGCTATTACTTATGGACTTTTACTTCCGTTCCAAAGTGAAATGATCGGCCTCACTGAAGATGTTCAGTTGGAATCCACGTTTCTTATTTCAGGGATATCCCTAGAGCGTAATCAGATTAAGACATGAGCAAAGGTAAGTTCTTTTAAAAATTTGGATTGATACTTTTAGCTCATCGTTTTAAAACAAAGCTCGTTGTTGTTTACATGTACGCGTTTGTTCTTCGATTCAATATTAACACCAAATGTGTTAGTTACATGGTCGATTTGAGTTTAATTGTGTAAATAGACGAGAAATTAAATTATAACTGATCTCGTCACAATGTATCCCGGAAAACTCCACAGAGAATCTCGTAATGCAGAATGACAAACTCGCGCGCAAGTTTTTATATTGTCGTATTCAAAATATTGGGAAATGCCATTTCTGCCTAGAAACTTAACAACACAAAAATGTAAACCTTGTAAATCTTTCATAGTGCTTTCATTACATGATGAAATCTTTCAAGTGATTCACTGCTCTGCCTGACGAATCATCCTATACATAGTCAAGGTAACTAAAATTACACGATTGTAAAAACCAGAGTAAGCACCAGACTGAGACACGCACGTCACGTGATTTGACATGTTTCACCGCATTTGTGTGCTATTTTTAAACCACAGGTCACTTACGCGCGCTCGTCAATTTTGAACATTTACATTAATTTGCTTCCAACGTACGCGAGGTGAATTCGTTCAAATCGTGTTCTAAAAAGAAATCGAATGGGGGACAACACGTCAAGGTTTTTATAAGGGTGTGCATGTGCGTCTTGCGTCTATGTTAGTCTTGTGGTTAGGGAACGAGAACTAATTTCGAAAACTGAAGAACTGATGTCCAAAGCTGTTTTTTTATCATAACTAGTACCTATTTTAATATTCCATATCAATCTTGGGGCGGGGAAGGGAGTTGGGTGGGGGTGGGAAAGAACTAGAACCCTTCACTACCCCTCCGACTTTCTCATGCGACCTGCGCTGGGGCTATTGTTAATGGGGCTTTTTGCTTAATTTGTAGAAACCCAGAACACAAGATGTTATTTTCCCTGTAGCTTGTAACATTGTACACAACATGCATCGTGCGTGTGTCCGACCCTGCAACAGGTGCGCGAACAGTTAGAGAAGTAGAAATGAGTTCTTTTCTGAATCCATACCAACCTTGCAACAGATCGCGCAACGTTTTGCGCAACAACCACAGAAGTACGACCGAGCTTTTTCTGGGGTATTGCGCGCGCCTGTTGCAGGGGTTAACACACGTTCTGTTGCGCGCAACATTGCAATAACCTTGGACTACTTAAATTGTTATGATTTTGGTTTTCAAACCTTGGATACCATTTCCAGAGCTAATGCACACATTACAGATGGCGCGGAGCTTCGGTAACGAAAATTCGGATAAATTTCGACGAATTTTTCGTTATTTTACTCAAGTAAGCATACGTCTGTTGTGGGCAGGGCCAGAGTTCAAACGTCGCCCGAACAAAAATTCTTACACATGTTCTAAAATGAAACACTTATAATCATAGATAAAAACGTCCGTATGCTTTTTCCTTGTGCTTGTCTACTGATACCTATCATTTCCTTAGTCTGGATTTTAACCTTCTTCTCTGGATGGACTGGATGGAGAAGGTTGGAATGTGGCAGTATGTATTCTAAATGATGCATTATTTTTAGCAAGCAGCGCTATTAAACGTTTGATAGATAAAACGGTTTTCTGATTTACATCGTTAAAGATCCAACATAAAACGTGGTTTTCGTTTTCGTGACAGCCTAGATATGAACATAGTTCGAATTTTAACCCTTTTCGATCTCTGAATGGAGAAGGTTGAAATCCGAGTACCATGTATTATAATTGCTGCATTATTTCTTTAGCAAGCGGCGTTATTAAACCTTTGATTAACTTGCCATTTATATACAATATAGAACATAATGAGACTAATACAATTAGCAGTGTTGTTTGTCCACTTTGAAGCTCCATGTCCACGGACCTGAAAAATGTTCAACCAAAACGACTAATATAAAAATCTGAAAGAAATCAGTCTCATCCTCATTAACTAATTAGTTGCTTGTGAAAGACTTGTGTACTGTAAAACATTGTTGGGGTCTTGTGTTCTGTGAAAGCTTGTTGTGTTCTACGAAACTTTCTTGTGTTCAGTGAAAGCTTGTTGTGTTCTACGAAACTTCGTTGTGTTCAGTGAAAGATTGTTGTGTTCCACGAAACTTCGTTGTGTTTTCAAAGCAATTTTGCATTGTGTTTTGCCCCTGTGGGCCACCGTAATTTATGTATGATTTTCATTTGAATAATCTTCCCGGAAGTTTTTTTTTAAAACTTGTGGTCAAACTACTTTAAGATACAAATCAAAAATACACACAAATACACGAGAGGTTGTACTTACACGTATTTTACCTCCCTCGTTCTCATCATCAATGAATTAGAGCAATATGTACCCTTAACAATTTGTTTTATTCCTTCGCAAGTGGTAGTGTACATAGGCTTTAATTCATTGATGACTGATGGAGTTGAGTGGATCAAATCAGTTAGTATTGGTCAAAGACAAGGAGAATTTAATAAAAGAAAAGCCAAGAAGAGAACCATATTGTGCCCAAACATTGATCATGTTGATTATCAATGGAAAACAAACTACTAATCTAATCTGTGAAGATTTCTGGAGGATTTTCCAGTAAGATCACAGAAGATTTTTGAAAAAATCATCACGTTCTCTTACAAAGGTGTGCAATCCAGCTTCGCGGGGAAATTTATTAAAACAATGATTTCTCTGCTAATCAAAATGTCACCTCTTCCAAAGTACAAGGCATTATATCTCAGAGACGCATGTGCCAAATTTTGATATTATTTGGTACCTTGTTTTTTTGTGTCTAAAACCGCTTGTAAAATATTGAGCTTAAAAAATCTATGGTGTCCTTATTAATAATGAGAGGCTATTAATCGTTTCTCTGCCCTGTCTTGTTTTGCAATTTTTTCGCGTGTTGATATATGGCTATGTTATAAAAGAAATGGTTCACACTTAGTGTGTATCCATCGTGAAATGGATGCACTTAGGTTGCCTAAGCACTCAAGAAGCTAGAATCAACAAAGCAACAATTTAAATTACTGTACATAGTAGCACTAAATCGTATTTACAATATACAAGATAGCAATAGTAAACAAGAAAAACACATTTAGATAACGTTACTGGACAGTTTTCTGTTAGCCTGAGTCAAGTTCATTCATCGCGAAAGATTGTTTGCCGTATCAACGGGACAACAAAAATCGAGCTGGACAAAAAATATCACTAGTTGAGCACTACTGGACTATAAAATTTGGGCTAGCCATCTTATGCAAGCAGAATTCAATCTTCTTATCCAGTGAATATCCAGGCGTCCCAAAGCTCCATAAACAGCAATTTTTCCCACACAAAATGACTTTGTTGCTCTCAGATTTATTTCATCCGTTTTTTGACTTTCCAATTAAAGAACATCCTCGTTGTTGTCTCAGAACTTTTAGAAATAATGAGAAGTTATATAAAATTAAACAAATATAAAACTTTCGTGTTTACATAGCCTGATATAAACACTTTGGAAACACAGAAAAGTTTTTAATTATATTTGTTAAATGTAAATTTTGATACTCAATAAAAAACAAACTTCTTAGGGTTGTTTTACGTTGTGTCCACTATTTACCAGAAACATTTCAGCTCGATCCTTTATTTTACCATGTTATCTAACATTTGCAGTACTAAGTGTAATGACTCTTCTTATTTTTGCTTGTTCGCCTGATTACATATTCGAATTTTTTTATATATTTTTGAGTTTTTTTGGACAAACATTCCAGTGGAGGTAGCTATATAGATTCTAGAGCTTGTTTTCGTTATTTTTGAAATTAAATAGACAACAAATGATCGGGAAACTCAAGAATGTTAAATGCAGGTCAAGCAATTTATAATACAAAATAGTATCATCGTCTCCGTATCAATCGAAGGAGAGCGTTCAGTATTTCTTCTAATAATAATAATAATAATAACTTTATTTGTATAGCGCATTTTCCAATGTGCCCAAATGCGCTTCTCATGAAACTCTTTACAATAATACTACTTATGATATATAATGCCATATACAAAAAATACTATTAAAAAACTATGTTTATATATTTGCAATTCTAAATTGATAATATCTAAGAAAACTACTGATCTAAAAATAGCTATAAAAATTAAGTACCTATTATTATGTTATAGGTATGAACTGTGCAGAAAGGATGCTCTTAAAACTTATAATTAAAATTATTCTCCAGCAATACTGAATAAATGGATTCAACGCACTGTTCAACATCACAAATACATCAGCTAAATTTTCAGCCATAGTATTCTATTCCATTGCTGATCTGGCTTCCTCCAACCCATGATACAATGAAAGTGAAAAGACTGAACAAATAACACACTATAAATGCATAATGAACAACCAAAAAGCCAAAAGAGTTCCTTACTATTTCTTGTGATGTCAAATTGTTCATTTTGTAAAAAATCCTGAGCGTCTGCAGATATAGGGTTTTCACAATTTTCACCAAAGGGTCGATACAGGTTGCCAGACTTCGCTTCTGTACAGCAAGAACTGAGAGGTTCCAAATGAAAATGGATCAATTTAAGGTAGTTCCGGACCTTTGCTACTGCGCATCTCCCGCGCGCATTCGAGCGGCGCACGCACCTTTATTAGAGAGCACTTGTTTTACCGAGGGGAGTCTGGACACTAGTAAGCGAGCGACTGAAATCGTAGAAACTCTAACGTTTGCGATATTTGTCACTATTCGGTGTTCTCACAACACCGTAGACATTTCGTAGCGCGTAATTGGGTAGGAATTTGCTTCTAGAATGCCCTTATAATCATATTTGCAACTAATCAAACGATAAACAAGTGCTAGATAAACCTCAGATCTATCTTTTGAGACGGTCTGGGCCTTTTCCCAGAAAAATTCTTCAGAACAAATCGAATACCTACATTTCGAGAAAAATCGCCGCCAATCACTGAAAATACCACACTTTACAACATCTTATAGCTCAGCAACCAATGAGGTGACCCCCTCTTTGCTTCTTGGTGTTTCAATTGCCTAACACTTATCTTTAAATGACAGGATTTTAAAGGAAATTCACTGATGGCTCCGAAACTACCTATTGTTGTTAGAGGTGGCCAATTTTACAAGTGTATCATGACAGGTCGATCAGGGTGGTCATCAGTTGGTGTTTCAAAAAATTTAGGGAGCTTTATAATAGCCGACGTCCGAGTAATACTTCACTTGCCTTATACACTACTTGTATTCTAGCATATACAAGAGCCTTAGGCGAGTGTGTATACAAAGAAAATACAAGTGACGAGTGGGATATCCATGGTATGCCACGAGAAACCATTGGATAAGTATTTTATCCCACAGGATAGAAAATACTGCCAATTACCGCAATGCCTCATGGGAAGAGACAGTTGAATACCACCGAATATTCAACGTCTTTCCTGCTTTCTGATTGGCTGTATTTTCAATGGTGTGAGATAAATATCGTTATCAACAACTGTTGTAAACATAAGGTGATTTTTCGTAGACTTATAATAGATTCAGCATAAACATACATCATTATTGCATAGGATATCATTAATTTTACATCTGTAACAAATATATAAGAACACCTGGTCAAATTTATAAAAAAGAACAATTTAAACCCATTTTCCTTGCCGTTGTCCTCACAATCTAGGAAGCTGTTGTGAAGTATTAATAAAATATCTCAAAATGAATATAGAATTACTTATTTTCTTTTGTAACGATATTTGTTTGGTCATCTGGTAAAATTCTTGACGTTTATGATTATCTTTTTAGATAATTTTGTCCATACATATGCATTTTATTCGTGTAAATATTTATAAGTCTTGTTGATGTTATGGCTTAACAATTTTTTTGGTTGTTGTTTTTAATTTGTGCCATAAAGAAAGTCGTACCAACTAAAGCAACTATACATGTCTAGTTCACTGCGAGAAAATAATTCTAGTCTTATACATTTTTATGACCTCTTTTCTTTCTCTTCGTCAATAATTCTTTCTTTAATAGTGTTTATCTGTATTTTTTCTTTTAGTAATCATGCCATTTACAGGGTGTCTCAATACTTCATGCCCCTGTTTAGAACTAGAATAGCACTTCTTTTTGCAGGGTTGCTTGACAAAAAAATCATTTTTTCAAACATTTTTTTAGTTTTGAGCCATTCCAGAAGCTCTAACTATAGATCTTTGAGCTTGTAATTTATGTGGTTTGTTTTCTTTATCTTTTGAAATTAAAATGAACAGAACTAATGATCGGAAAACTTGAGACTGCTAACTAAGATGAAAATTGCGGAATACGAAAATGTGCATATTTGAAAATAGCCCGTTATGAGAGGAAAATGCAAACATTAACGTACATCCTCTATGGCCAGAAATTGCACAGAAAAGGAATTTTTTCTATATTTTCATGCCCCACCACATTGAACAAGAAACACATTCACTCACCTCATTATTTATTTGATCATCATATCTACTCAAATCACATCTACATCAATTACACGTCTATAGATGCAGGTCACAGCAATTATTTATAATATTATCATTGTCTTCGTAATAACTGAAGCAAAGCGTTACGCATTTCTTGTATTCTCCAGCAATAAATCAATGGATTCAACGCACTGTTCATCATAACAAGTGTAATTGCTGAATAACCAAGGTAATACTTTGCTATTCCTCTTCTTATTCCAGCCCCTTTCAGCCCGCGGTACGCAAGGGCATTGATAAAACCAGGCAAATAACACACTAGAAATACACCCATGATGTAGTACATGGTCCTAGCAGATCTCTCGAATCTTTGCATGTTTAGAGTTGATGGCGTTGGTTGTTGTTGTTGTTGTTGTTGTTGTTGCTGCTGCTGTTGTTGTTGTTGTTGGATCTGTGCTAAATGTCTACGAATCCCTCGTGCAATTTTCAGCATCAGATAAAGGTCGAGAATTATTACACAACATGAAAAAGAATAATAAACAATAAAAATTACATTAAGATTTTCTGCGAGTACAAAACCCCACAACAAACTAACGATCCAAACTGTTATTACAACTCTGTAAGACCGCTTGGTTGTGACAAGTTCTTGGTACCTCAGATGTAGGTGAAGAGCAAGAAATCTATCGATAGTGATTGAGGTAATTGTGAGAAGAGAAGCAGTTACTAGCACGTTAGCTGTTTGGTGGTATATTTCAACACTGCCTCCATACAAAGAAGGATTTTTCGTTAACCAAGCAATAAGGCGAATACAATATGCCGGCTGCGTCACTACACCAACACCCAAGTCAGTGATAGCCAAACTAAGAATTAAAATGTACGAGGGAGTTCGCAAAGAAGCTGTCTTTACAAATGTCAAAATGATCAAAAAGTTCAAAACTGCAGCCAGAATCGAGCAGAGAGAATTAACGACAGTCAAGAAATACAGGAAGTAGCTGAGGTGAACATCTGATTCCAGAAGAAGAACCAAAAAGTTAAAAGAGCTCATCCTTTTTTCTTGTGACGTTGAATTGTTCATTTTTAACAATCTTCGCTAGCTAAGAATAATATCTTGAACTCGCTTTACCACCAAAAAGGAAAGGCAAGTACTTTCTCGTTAATTAAGTCAGATAACACTGCTTCACAACAGGAAGAAGTTCCAAAGATCACTATCAACTGAGAAGTGAAATACAGCTCCAAAAATAGTCATGACAGATAGTACACTTTGGGAGTAATTCAACATTCACGAATAAATGAAAAAAAAAAACCCTTAAATTAGTTTAACTTAAACTGATCAATTGGACTCATAATCCGACATCACCGGTCCATCACGGATGGAGGGTCACGTTGTTTGCCTGAAATAATTGCAGTATCTGCCGGTGAACTGAGGTTGCCTAGCTTGTGGTAAAGCAGCTGTGTCTAGTTTATTGAAGGTCTGGAATAAGAGTACAGTATAGGCGTTTAAAAGTTGATAGGCGCCCTCTGAAAAAATTGCTGTCAGCCACCTTAATATAAATATTTTTACATGAATTGTTTACTTTGTTTTTTGCAAAAGGGACATCGATAATAGGAATATTAAGGATGTTTTGACATCTTTTCACTGCTCAGTTTTGTAAAGTAGACCTATCGTATGTCATTCCGTCAGCTGTGCGTTGTTTACAAAAATAGTATTCAGACACTTGTCTACAATGTCCAAATGTTTGTATTTGTAATTGCTTATTAATTCTTTCAAATTGCTCTTTTTTAATTGGATCATTTACAAATATTTCTTCCTTTGTTGCCTTAATCAAGAGACCATAATACTAAGAGAGCGAAGCTCAGTATTGATGTCTGTGCCATGTTCGTGGCGGCTAAGGCTATTTTTAGTAACTTCGCCATCGCGCGCGCAAGGCTCTTAGACAATAGAATTCAAACGGTCCCGTCCGCGTGCACGTCAAAAATCAAATTCTATTGGTGGAGGGACTTGCGCGCGCGATGGCGAAGTTACTAAAAATAGCCTTAGCCGCCACGAACATGGCACAGACATCAATACTGAGCTTCGCTCTCTTAGTATTATGGTCTCTTGCCTTAATGCAGAAATTTTCGTTCTATTTCGTCTTCTTTAAACTTTCCTTTCTTCGTATATATTAACACTATTTCATTCAAAAAGCGGTGACGTCGCTCAAAACATTGGGAATTTTCGTTATATTTCAGAATTTCTACAAATCCGTGTTAATTGTTATCAATTAATAATATAGTGTGAGCTCCTTCGTACATTAAATGATTATTTTTGTAGACACGGCATGAGAGTTTTCCAATTAGCTTATACAAATATTCGACCTGATGAAAGTTGATTAGCAGCTTTTGAATATGCATTAATCGATGCCAAATATTGAGGTTAACTCTAGAAATATATTCGACGTTCTTGAGATCGGATTAAATAAATATCTGTTTTGGGGACACTACCTCACATCATATTTTGCAAATAATCACTCGACTCACATGTTGATTTTTGTAGACTATCATATTACATGGAATAATTAATTCTTAATTTCACATCCTGCTACAACTAGTCGGAACACCTGGTCAAATTTATAATAAAAACAACTACCAGTCATTTAATAACTTAATACTCTTGCCATTGTCTTTACAATCTAGGTATCTACTATAAAGTAGTTTTAAATACTCCATATAAAATAGATACTTTGATCGCGACAAATAAATATAGAATCACCAAAAAAGAAGTATGATCAGCTAAAACAACTGTCCAGTTGCAAAATGCAAATTTTTGTCTTAGTTTTTGGAATTGGACTTTTTTAAATATTTTCTGTCTGTAAACATTTCGTTCTAAATCAGTATATATTTCATTCGTTTAGTAATCGTGATGTCTTCTTCATGGTTTCTTTATAACATTTCACCCTGTGTGAATAATATATACATTTATTTGCCAACTTATTTAATTGATGTACAATCATTGCCAACAAAAGGACATTTGCACTATGGCATAATTAATCTTGGTACAACTACCAAAATGCTTTACTAATTTTCTTTTTAATTATAATTCAGATTTTTATTCTCTCTTGATAAGAGTCGAACAATTGACACTTATTACTTTACTAAAGAAAGCGTGCAAAGCATTCTGGTAGTTGTAGTATGTGACGCAATAATTGCAAGTAATACCTTGTACAGGGTCGTGACATAGTACGTTTTTTTCACACGTGATCCCGGGGTTTTTTATTCAGTTGATCCCTGATCCCAGCCGATCCCAGCTGATCCCGATATTCCTTTCATCGGCAAATCAGATGATGTGCATGAAAATGGAAAACTTTCATTTGTAATTTAATTCATAACACCGATCTATATAAAAGTGTCATTCAAAAGTGGCTGATACCTGGTATGAGATGTTGCAGATGGATTGCTTGGTGAAGGATGCCATAATGTTCTGTTGTAAGGTGTATAATGGTCATTATTAGTATCAACCATCCATCCTATATCCATCCTGCATTCATCCATCTATCCATCCATCCTTCCATCAATCCATGATGATTTTTATGGCGGACGGACGCGTGCTATCGACCCTCGCTCCACACAAACTGGTGTTTAAGTACATATAAATATTAAAAAAGACCATATACGATATATTAAACATTAAAGTAAATATAACTTAAAATGATCTGAAAAAACTTCAAACATTCGATCATTTTTTCGGCTTATCATTCACAGATCATTCATTCAGACATTTTTTTGATTATTCATAACCTTTTTAGTCTTTCGGTCATTCATTCGGACTTCTTTCATCATTCATATTTCGGTCATTCATTGAGACTTCGATCCTTTGATCATTCGTGCAAACATATTTTTTCCTATCGGACCTTCATTCAGACTTTATTTGATCGTTCATTCAAACTTTCTTTTTATCGGTCATTCATTCAGAATGTTGACATCCTTTGATCATTCATTCAAACGTTATTCTGTCGGTCCTTCATTAAGACCTTCTTTCATCACTTCAATCAAATTTTCGTTCAATTCCTCCAATTAGTCATTCATATAGTACGGACTTCGTTTTTCATTTATTCAGGAGCCCAGATCATATCAGCGTGACAGGTAAATAAAGGCCGCAAATAAATAGCCTCGCGGTTTTAAAAATGTTTGTCGGTTTTTATAAAAACATTGACAAACATTCTTAAACAAATTGATGAAATTTTTAGTTGGCTGTTAAATTTCTATTATCAGTGAACCACTGCCCAGTGTTATTTAACTGTTATCCCAATTTGGATACCTTCTGTTCAGAAAAGTGAATACATCTACTTGAACAACGAAACGATCGACCCAAATACATGAAGTCAGTTGAATGAGGCAAATTCCTATTAGACATGCAAAAGGATATGAAATGCTTAACTGTAGCGGAAAGCTAAATTAGCTAGAGTGCCGTGTTTTCAAACATTATATGTAGCCATCGTCTGATTCGATTCAGTCATATGGAATAGGATTAGCTACTAACACTAAACACTAAGTCTACTAACACTAGCACTAGAATATATTGAAACTGTAACTGAACCAAATCATGATGAATCATAAGATGCACTGTTCGAATGCTGTAGCGAATACTGTTAATCAAATGTTTCATTCTCAATGAAAGGTTATTTCAAATTTTGTATATATTCAAATTTCCTCTGCGACAAAATTTGGCTATAACTTGTTTTCCCTTTACTCCCGTTACTCATTACTCGCTACTCGTTTTAGTAACACCCAGTCACAGTCAAGCAAACAATTATATGAAACATGTACAAAATATTTTCTTTGCTTTTGATCACTTTACTCGCTTTAGTACTAGTTTCATCAAATCGTAAGTAAATTTAATTTATTAATTGGATTTCTGGTCTCTATCAGTCTATTGCAGATAATAGACTGTACGGAACTCCAGTTAAAAGTTCCAAAACTTTCGATCCCTGATTCCTGTTGATTTGACTATGGAGCCTGATCACACGTAACTTCTTTTATTATATTTTGAAAATAATTCAAGAGATTTGATTGGCTAAGAGCCACCGGATAAATTACCATAGTCGCCGGCTAGCTGCCCAAATTTGGAGTTATGAAAATGTTGAAAACCATTATTCGAAGTTATGACGTAATTTTCTCGAATATGGAAAATTAGCTTGCGGTATGACGTCACGCTAATTTATGCGGTTCATGCCAAAAGCGGGAAAACAACAACAACATGTATTCTTGTCAACAAAGCACAACAGAGAAAGAATTATTTTCAAAAAATAATAAAACAATTATTGAATTCGTTTCTCGTAGGATATGGGGAATTATTAAGGCCTCGGTTTGAGTTATCTGCCTCAGCCTTCGGCTTCGGCAGATAACACAAACCTCGGCCTTAATAATTCCCCATATCCTACTCGACCTCATCCAATAATTGCTTAATATTTTACTGATCCATAAGCAATAAAAAGAACTTAACTGAGTCATTTTATATTGTAAGTCAATCATTTATTTGATTGAGCGTAATACATTACTGTACACATATTTATACATTTGTTGATCAAAGTGATGTGCGCTAGAAATGGAACTATAAATCTTCAATGGAAAATTGAAAAACACTATGAATATCTTGTCATTGTCTACGAAATAGTTGAAGCAAAGCGTTCCGTATTTCTTGTATTCTCCAGCAATAAATCAATGGATTCAGCGCACTGTTCATCATAACAAGTGTAATTGCTGAATAACCAGTATAATACTTTGCTATTCCTCTTCTTATTCCGGATGCTTTAAGAACGTGGTACATAAAGGCGTCGAAAAAAGCAGGCAAATAGCACACTAGAAATATACCCATGATGTAGTACATGGTTCTCACAGATTTCTTGTATCTTTGAATGTTCATGGTTGGCTGTTGAGGTTGCTGTTGGGCCTGGATTTGTGCTAAATGTCTACAAATCCCTCGAGAAATTCTCAGCATCAGATAAAGGTTGATAATTATTACAGAAAACGCAAAAGAGTGATAAACAAGAAAAAATACGTTAAGATATTTTGCGACTACCAAACTCCACAACAAACTAACAACCCAAATTGTTATTACAACTCTGTAAGACCGCTTGGTTGTGACAAGTTCTTGGTACCTCAGATGTAGTTGAAGAGCAAGAAACCTATCGATAGTGATTGAGGTAATCGTCAGAAGAGAAGCAGTTACTAGCACGTTAGATGTCTCGAAGAACATTTCAACACTGCTTCCATACAAAGAAGGATTCTTCGCTAGCCAAGCAATAAGACGAATACAATATGCGGGCTGCGTCGCTACACCAATGCCCAAGTCAGAGAAGGCCATGCTTAGAATTAAAATGTACGAGGGAGTTCGCAAAGAAGCTGTCTTTGCAAAAGTCAAAATGATCAAAAAGTTGAAGCATGTTGCCAGGATTGAGCAGAGAGAATTAACGACAGTCAAGAAATACAGAAAGTTCCTTAGGTGAACATTTGATTCCAAAAGAAGAAATAAAGAGTCAAAAGAGTTCGTTACTATTTCTTGCGCTGTCGAATTGTTCATTTTTTAAATCTTCTCTAAGGATCGATATTAGCTTAACGTCTGCACACTTTACCAAAGAGAAAAGATAAGTACTTTCTCGTTAAATAATTCAGCCAACACTGCTTCAAAACTGGAAGGAGTTCTAAAAATGATTATTCACAGACAACTCAAGTTCATCACTGCACATGTCCCAGACACATTGGGAGTAATCTAACATTCACGAATATATGAAAAATCTTAAATTAGCGTTGGCTGTCGTCAATTAGCTTCAACGTTGGATTCATTATCCGATATCACTGGTACATCAGAGGGTCACAGTGTTTGCTTGAAATGATAATTGCAGTATCTGCAGGTGAATATTGCCTATAGCTTGTATTAGAAGTGTCTAGTTTATTGAAGGTTTGAAATAAGAGTTATACCCTGCAGGTGAATATTGCCTATAGCTTGTATTAGAAGTGTCTAGTTTATTGAAGGTTTGAAATAAGAGTTATACCCTAATAAAAGTTGATAGGCGCCCACTGATAAAATTGCTGTCAGCCACCTTAATGTTAATATTAAAAATATTCAAATGGATGAATTTTGCAAACGGCTGGTATAAGGGACATCAAGAAAAGGAATATTGAGGATGTTTCGACAAATTTTCAATGCTCAGTTTTATAAAGTAGGCCTGGGCTTGTCAGCTGTGAGATTCTCGTCAAAATTGGTATTCATTCACTTGTCTAAAATGTCGAAATGTTTGTATTTGTAATTTCGATTTCTTATCAATTCTCTCTATGCAAATTGCTCTTTTTTGAATTGGATCAGTTATGAATATTTCTTCAATGCATTTTTTATTGCCTCGTGCAATGCAGAAATTTTTGTTCTCTTTCGTGTTCTTTAAACTTCTTCTTTCTCCGCATATGTTAACGGCACTTTTTATTTTTGCCAAATACGGAAAATATATTCGGTTTTACTTTTATTATAACTTTCTAGTGCGAACGTCCTTAATGGAAAAAAAAAATCTTCAAAGAATACCGTGCAATAGTACTTATGGTTAGAGCTTATAAACAACAAGCTTTGAAACTGAATCTCTAACACATAAATTCAGTTTCATATATAACTGATGATGATCGCTAGAGAGCGGTCGAAATAATTATTAAAACAACAAACATGTCAACATAATTTCTTCTCGTTCTTTTGTTTATATATAAATTCATATTTCAAAACCACCAACGTTGTAGAGATTGGACTGACTATTATATTGCATGGAATAATTCTTAATAATTTATTTGGTTGTCTCTAGCTTCGTTTTTTGATGAAAAGCAATAATAATAATAATAATAATAGTAATAGTAATAATTCTTAATTTAATTTCACATCCTGCTACAACTAGTCGGAACACCTGGTAGAATTTATAACAAAAACAACTTCAACCTAATTTTAATTTATTTAATTTCTTGCCCTTGCTTTCATAATCTACGATACTCTATAACAGATAGCTACAGTACATCTCGATATAAATCACCAAGCAAGAAAGAAGTATTAGCTAAAACAAGTGTCCAGTTGCAAAAAGAACTCTAGTTTTAGATTTTCGACTGGATTTTTTTTTCTTAATAGTTTTTGCCAATAAAGATTTGTTCTTAATCAGTAATTCTTTTTCATTCGTTTAGTTATCGTGATGTCTTCTTCATGGTTTCTTTATAACATTTCACCCTGTATGAATAATATTTATATACATTTGTTTGCCCACTAATATTATTGATATACAATCATTGCTAACAAAAGGACATTTGCACTATATGGCGCCATTTTGGTACAACTACCAGAATGCTTTACTAATTTTCTTTCTAATTCAGATTTTTATTCCCTCTTGATAAGAGTCGAACAATTGGCACTTATTACTTTACTCGTAAAGAAAGTGAGTAAAGCATTCTGGTAGTTATATGTGACGCAATAATGCAAGTAATACTTCAGTTCAACTGATCAAACAACTTATAACCACTTATCTTAGTCTTCGTAATAACTGAAGCAAAGCGTTCCGTATTTCTTGTATTCTCCAGCAATAAATCAATGGATTCAGCGCACTGTTTATCATAACAAGTGTATTAGTTAAATGTAGTGAATACTCGTAAGCTGTATCTATTCTAAAGTTGGTTCCCTCCAGCTTACGATATACTAGAGAAAAGAGGAAACCAGGCAAATAGCACACAAGAAAAACGCTCGTGATATAGTACATTACATTAACAGATTTCTTGTATCTATTCATGTTTATGTTCATGGTCGATTGTACGTGTGATTTTTGTTGAGCATGGATCTGTGCTCGGTGCTTGCGAATAACTCGAGAGATTCTTACCATCAGTAAAACGTTCAGAAATACTACAAAACACGAGAAAAAGTCAGTAACAATGTTTAGCCAACGTTCATTTGTTAGGTCTACAAAACTCCACAGTAAACTAACGATCCAAATTGTTATTACAACTATGTAAGACCGCTTGGTTGTGACAAGTTCTTGGTACCTCAGATGTAGGTGAAGAGCAAGAAACCTATCGATAGTGATGGAAGTAGCTGTGAGAAGCGAAGCAGGCATTAGCACGTTAGCGGAGTTTCTGGATACAATGAAAGTACTTCCATACAGAGAAGGATTCTTTGTCAACAAGGAAACAAGTTCAATACAATACGCCGGCTGCGTTACTACACCAACTCCCAAGTCAGAGATGGCCAAGCTGAGAATTAAAATGTACGAGGGAATCCGCAACGAGGTTTTCTTTACAAAAGTCAAAATGACCAAAAAGTTCAAAACTGCAGCCAGAATCGAGCTGATTGCATTAACGACAGTCAAGAAATATTGGAAGTGTCTGAAGTGAGCATTTGATTCCAGATGAAGATTCGACCATGGCCGAAAGTTGCTAACTAGTGTTTCGTCGGACTTCCAGGACGTCGAATTATTCATTTTTCAAAAGTTTTCTAGAATTAAGAAATAACTTGAACGTCTGCAGGTTTTCACTCTTTTTACCAAAGAGAAGAGGTAAGTACTTTCTCGTTTAAGGCAAACAACCCTTCAAAACAGGAAGAAGTTGAAAGAAGTGCATATCACAGATATCACAGAGAAGATTACACGAAATTAAGTCAATGTACATATTACTATCCCCTACGCATACTAAAAAATGGGTCTACTTCCTGATTGGTTCTAGACGTCATTGGTACGTGGTCAATTTTACTAGTCTGACATAACCGACCAATAGTAGAGCATGATGTTTACCTAATTGCAATATCCGAGCAGGTGTATGCTCGACAATGTCCAACTAGACCAACTAATGTCAATATAGGCCATTAATAAGGTGTCATTTCTATAATTCTGTCTCCAGTGCAAGAGCCTATCTGTGAAACTGGTTGCTATGATAGTCACGTCTCCTTTCCATCTAAAGAAGAAGAAAACATCACGTTCAATCGTGAACTGTAGTTTTAGGGACACACTTTTTCACATTTGAGTGAAAATGGATGCTTTACATTGTAAGAAATGAAGAGATATAAACAAGATAAACAACAATTTGATCAATGCAATAGTAAACCTTTACATTTAGTATTTTACCGATATTTTGATGTGGAAAATTGTCCCCAAATTATTTATTTATTCATCCATCCATCCATCCATCCATCCATCCATCCATCCATCCATCCATCCATCCATCCATCCATCCATCCATCCATCCATCCATCCATCCATCCATCCATCCATCCATCCATCCATCCATCCATCCATCCATCCATCCATCCATCCACCCATCCATCCATCCATCCATCCATCCATCCATTCATTCATTCATTCATTCATTCATTCATTCATTCATTCATTCATTCATTTATTTATTTATTTATTTATTTATTTATTTATTTATATTTATCTATTTATTTCTTTGTTTGTTTGTTTGTTTGTTTGTTTGTTTGTTTATCGAAGATTTAAAATTATTTCAATCAATGTATCAATTTATTTATGTCATAACGTGGGATTAGGTTGCCCTACAATCCGAGCCAGAATTTATTAATTAATTAATTTATTCATTTATGAAAAAAAACCGTTTAATACTCTTTTTTTTAATTTCCTTCGATTATTTGACGAAACGTAGGCGTCAAACACAGGCAGAGCGGAAAACGATTTTATGATAAGGAAAGATAAGGAATGGAAATGTGTCCAAGTTCAACCAGTTTTGGGCTACCTGTGGTATACTTGCCTTTGACCGGTATTCCTGTGTGTTCTGTTTGGGGAGGTTCCTACTGTTCAAGCACCTGGTTCGAGAGGTGAGTCCTCTGTACCTGTATATGTATTTGCCGTATTTTATAGCATTCTTTTGGTGTAATAATAGCTAATTAGACTGGAATACCTGAAAAGGTTTGACTGATACTTTGAATATTGTGCAAAATTGTAAACAAATACGATATTCAGTAGTTTCGAGACAATCATTTGCAGCTTCAATGCACATTCAGGAAATTAATCTCGATTTATCACGATTAATATTAAGCTTATTGTTTGCTTTGAAGTTTTTATTCCCGTCAAAATTAAATTTCGTGTTCGCTTTTTGATTATAAACCGACATTTGTGATCGACATTACACATGTATAGTCAAATTATTTCAAATCGTTATATCTGTAATCAGTTTCATATCAGACCTCTTCGTTTTCTTACGATGAAATTATTTAAAATCTTCTTATGTAGATGGGTAAAAAAGGGAAAAGAAAGGCTGCAGCTTCAACAAGTGAGAAGAAAATCCCTAAACACAATAAGGAAGTTTTGCAGCTGTGCAGTGAAATATTAGATGGTAAGTTGTATTAGTACTTGTGCTAGTAATACATGAAGTGTGGAAGATAACACTTTAATGTTGGATAAAATGATGGCATTGTCCAATAAATGTATGCACTAGATAAGGATTTATCAAATGGCTAGTATTTTATATCCTCCCTTGATGTAATGACATCATTGCTTAAGTTGGTGATAGAGAGTATAAATTTAATCCTTAAATGTATCAAACTGTTGCATCATGACAAGCAAAGAACAGTGACTGCTATACATGTATACACTGTATGTCTTCAATAATTATTCCTTATATGTACAATACATATTTTAAGATGTTACAAAAATCACTTGACTGTTCAATGACCAAAATCAATAAGCTTACTACTATATATAGTTCTTCTGGCTATGTGTATAGAGTAACCTTTGGTTATTGCAGCCAGAAGGTATACCGACAAATCTGTAATCATTATCATTATCAATGTACATTTGTAAACAGGAAACCAAGTAAGACCAAATAAAACATTGTCACTATCATTGTCAATACTAAGGATGCAAAGTGATTTTTACACCAGAAAAACAAGTCAGTCCCACTACTAAACTCCAACTTTTTACTCTGCATTCCTTTTTGCATGTGTCAGCATCCTTTTAAGTTTTACTGGTCAATACACTCAAGGTGGTTAAGGTCTGGGTCAGTGGCTAAATTGGGCAAAAAATGTTTTTTGTGCTGTAGCAGGAATTTTAAACCAGAAATAAATGATATTTGTCAGAACGTTAAATATTCATAAAACAATGAGCCTTAAGTGTTAAGTTTGTGATTTCAGTGGTCACGTGACCAGATAGGTTGTTTATTGTAACAAAATGTTTGAAAATTTTTCCACACCGAGTATTAGCGAAAAGAAAATGCAAATGCTTGAAACGTAGTTCTTTTAAGTGAGTCTATTTCATTTTGATTAGAGAAGATGACTAGATTTTCATTAAAGCGATTTTTAGCAAAACAGGTCACGTGACCAAAACTCAAAATAATACTTTGCTTAATATCCCCAGCCAATTGTCAAAAGTCCAGATGTCTACACAAAACTATTTAGGATTAAACCTTCTTTATGCATTAGAGGTGTTATTTCTGTTTTTTAAGTGAAATTGAATTGCGGATTCAAGAAAAACGAAGTTTTGTCGTAATTGGTCACGTGACTACCCTATATCCAAAACACTAAGTTAAGGTCACTCAACTAGTTATTATTTGACATTGTGCCAAGTGAAATAAGCTTTGCATTGTTATATCTTACATAGCAGAACAAAAACTTTCAAAGGTCAAACAAGGTCAAACCCAGGCCTTAAAAAAAATATAAAATAAAATACATACATGATTGAGACTCCCTCAACAGGGCTTTTCAGCTCAATTTACAAATCCTAACTAAATCATATAAATCAAACATGAATGGATTAAGAATCCCAACTGGCAAGGAGGCAAACCAGTTGGCTATATTACAAGCATGGCCGAGAAACTGAATTTGAACTAATCGAAATCAGAACAAATTCAGTCTCAGCTAGTGGCCAGAGCGGGAATCGAACCTGGGACTGGCAGATTGTGAGACCAACGCTCTAACCACTCAGCCATGCTGCCTCCTGAATCCTCAACAACCTTGAGCACGCAAAAAGGAATGCAGGTCTATGAAAAAGTTGAAGTCTAGTTGGTGACGCAGTAGATGATAGATGTTTCAAGGTGTGGCATGTTTTTCTGGTGTAAAACCACTTTGGTGACATCCAAAGTATTCACTGTTCCTTGCTTGCCATGATGCATTAACGCTGGAATTAATGTTGCAATTTTTCATTGTTTGTCATATAATTTGAAACATGCATTGCCAAGATTGGAAAATTGCAACGTTAATTGCACTTGTTATCCAGGACAGGAGTATTTCAAATTTATTTAGCACTAGTTGGTGTTGTTAGTTGTCTATGAGAACTTGTTCTAGAAGTTAAAATTTATATTGTTTCCAACAGGTCAATCTGATAAGGTTTGACTTTAATAATATATATAATTTTTTGATTGTACATGTATGTACTTTTTTGACAATTTGTGGGTAAGGATCTGAAGTGATGTGCACCTCCCCTGCCCTTTCCTCTTTTATTATGGCCTTCAAAGGATGAATGAAATAGAATTGTTTATTTAAGTGACCAATATTTTCTAGTGCTTGCATACCATTGGGGGACACTATACTCTCACACACACTACCACTACATTCTAATATCCATACAACTCTCAGCTCACTAGTTTGTTTTTCACTGAGGGAGGAAAACTGGAGGACCCGGAGAAAAACCATCGAAGCAAGGAAGCAACAAATTAACAAACTCAGGCCACTTGTGACACCTGTCTGTGAATCAAAAGGACCACAGAGGTTACAGGCTTCTGCTTTTAACTGCTTCGCCATCCTGCTGTATATTAGCCAAATGATTATCCTTTTGTATTCTCCATATATAAATGTCTGTTTGTCTGTTTTCCATTTAACAGTTTGTTCCAAAGAGTTCCCTCTGCTCCAACCTGCTCAGTGGGAAGAGTTTCTCAAGATCTATGGAATAGTAGAACAGATTAGAGAAAAACAAACAGGTTAGAATTGGTTGTTACTTTGGATAATTTACAACAACTTCATCTGTAAAAACCTGAGTTGGGCAAAACAAACATTTGTGTGAGAAGAGTAGCCATGTGAGCCAGAAACTTTAACAACTGAAGGCAGCTGCCTCGGTTACCACTGTACTCTCATATTCATTGAAGTAATGATTTAAGATTTCTCATTCCTGACAAAAAAAAACAAAAACTGTTTATTTAAGTGTCCTAGTCTTCTAGCGCTCGCGCACTAATTGGGGGATACTATACTCTCACACTCACTACCTCTACCTTGAATATTTTGCAAATAATCACTCGACTCACTAGTTCGTTTTTGATGGAGGGAGGAAAACCGGAGGACCCGGAGAAAACCCCTCGAAGCAAGGGAGAGAACGAACTAACAAACTCAACTCACATGAAACGCCCCATCCGGGTATCGAACCAGGGACCACAGCGGTGAGAGGCAAGCGGTCTAACCACTCGGCCACCCTTGCTCCCCTACATGCAACCTCATTAAACCAAACATTAATTTTCCCTTTAGGTGAATGTATTTCATGGGAGAACTACTCTAGAGAAGACAATGTAGAAGACTTTATGGCATGGTTTACCCAAAATGGTGGGGTTGCTACAAATGTCAAAATCCATAAGTTTGATAATGAAGGATATGGTTTGATTGCCACTGAAGACATCAAGGTACAGTATGTCAAATTGAAGCCATTCTCATGGGACTAATATTATAAACCAAAGTAATACCAACAAGTAGTGATATCCACCCCTCCCCCTTTGGTGATAGCGACCCCTCCCACTGTGACAAGATGTGCGTGACACGCCAACTTGATATTAGGCAATCATACATATCAAATGTCATTCTAATATTGAGTGCTATACAAGGAATAAAGGAGCTGTTTTCACCCACAACTTGTCTACTTTTTACATGGTGGCAGCCGGTGTGTAAACGTACAACGCTTTTGGGACAAATCGAGGCACAAATGGCTTCTGGATACGCGTTACCACCGCCGCCTCCGTTGGAAATCCATGATGCCAACGCGGCTGAAAAATGGAAGAAGTTTTTGCTAGCCTGGGAGAATTACTCATTGGCGACGGAGTTAAGTAAAAAGCCAGAACCAGTACAAGTGGCGACGTTGCTAACGATAATAGGAGAAGAAGGACGAGAAGTGTACTCAACATTCAGCGGTTGGGGCGAAGGCGAAGAGAACAAAATCAAGCCGGTCCTGAAGAAATTTGGAGATTACTGCCAACCAAGGAAAAACGTACCCTTTGAGCGTTACCGTTTCAACAGACGAACACAAGAATCTTCAGAGTCGTACGACCAGTATAGAACGGCGCTTCGTAAACTAGCAGAAGGGTGCGATTTTGACACAATAACCCCTGATGAAATCCTACGCGATCGACTTATATTTGGCATCAAAGACAGCAAAGTACGCGAACGATTACTTAGAGAGACACATCTAACACTCGCCAAAACAGATGAAATATGTCGTGCTTCAGAAACTATGTTGCAACAAATCAAAGTGTTTCAAGACAACAGCGGAGGATCAGACGTTAACAAAGTTGAAAACACAGCGGATGGCGTGACACAAAATAGGAAACCCAAGCGCACGAACTTTCGTCGGAAATCAACAAAACAAGAGCAAGGCAAAGAATGCTCTAACTGCGGCTACCGACACGCAGCAAGCCGCGAAGCCTGCCCCGCGTGGGGAAAAGCGTGCCGAAGATGTAATATGAAAAACCATTTTGCATCTAAATGTAGACAAGAGGTCAACTTTACCGAAGATCTCGAAGACGGCCAGTCTGAACCGGAAATGTATCAAACAGACGAAATTTCAGCTGTCAGGCTAGATGATTCACAGCTAGTGACATTGAGGTTAGAAACCGGAAGTTTCGTCAGATTTCAACCTGACACCGGAGCCCAATGTAACGTCATACCTTTGCACATCTACAAACAAGCAACAAATGATGTCAACCTTGCAAAGATAAAGTCTGTTCAAACATCGCTGGTGGCCTACGGGGGGTCAAAGGTCGCAGTTGTTGGCAGAGTGTGTTTGCGTGTCTGGAGAAACGATACGTCTTGTCTACTTGACTGCAAAGTAGTTGACAATAAAGAAATCCGCCCCATTCTCGGCCGTGAAGCCTGTCTGGGGATGAACATTATTCAATACAAAGACAATGATTTATTGAATAAACCCGATGTTAATGGTGCACCCGTTTTCTCAGTGGACACACGATCGGCGCCGATCTCTAAGGAAGAGTTGTTTGCAAAATTCCCGGAAGTATTTAGTGAAGGAGTAGGAGAGCTCGAGGGCGAGTACAGAATACGCCTCGATCCTACAGCTCAGCCAGTACAACACGCACCGCGTCGAGTCGCCGTTGCCCTGCGGCCAAGGCTGAAAGAAACCTTGGACGACCTAGTCCGTCAGGAGGTCATTGCGCCAGTGACCACACCCACAGAATGGATAAGCTCCGTAGTAACTGTGCCAAAGAAAAATGGTAAGCTACGCATCTGCCTCGATCCCAAAGATCTCAACCAGGCCATATTGCGTGAAAACTACCAGCTACCTACAATTGAGGATATCGCCACACGTCTACATGGTGCCAAGGTGTTTACCCTATTGGACGTCAGAAATGGATTCTGGCACGTGAAATTGGCTGAGGAGTCGACGTACTTAACCACGTTCCAAACGCCCTTTGGTCGCTACCGCTGGAAGCGTATGCCGTTTGGCATTTCCTCCGCCCCTGAGGTTTTCCAAAGGAAAATGCACGAGTTTGCCGAGGGGCTAAATGGCATTGAGGTTGTGGCTGACGACTTCCTGGCTGTTGGCTTTGGCGACACGTACGAAGAAGCAACTCGAGACCACGACAAAAATCTTTTGGCCTTCCTCGAGAGGTGCGCCGAGCAAAACGTGCGCCTGAATGCGGAAAAGCTCAACCTGAGGAAGTCAGAAGTGCTGTTCATTGGCCACATGGCAACAGACAAAGGGTTACGTGTCGACCCGGCGAAGGTGCGTGCCATTCTAGAGATGCCGACACCCACAGACAAAGCAGCGGTACAGCGCCTCCTGGGCCTGGCTCAGTATCTAGCCAAATTCTTACCAAATTTATCAGATACCACGAAGGATTTACGGGAGCTGACGCACGACGGCGCCCAGTGGCAATGGGGTGAGCTTCAGTCAAGAGCTCTCGACAGCCTGAAACAGGCCATAACGAGCACACCGGTCCTACGCTATTACAACCTGGAAGAGGAAGTCACACTGCAGTGTGACGCATCACAATCGGGACTCGGGGCCGTGCTCATGCAAAATGGTCAGCCCGTGGCCTATGCGTCAAGAGCTCTGACCCCAGCTGAAACACGATACGCACAGATAGAGAAGGAGCTATTGGCCATAGTGTTTGCCTGTCAACGATTCGACGCCTATGTGTACGGCCGCCAGCAGGTCAATATACAAACCGATCACAAGCCGTTAGAGCCGATCTTTGTAAAGCCCCTAGACGCAGCCCCAAAGCGTCTGCAAAGAATGCTTCTACAGCTTCAGAAGTACAGCTTGGTAGTTAAGTATAAGAAAGGCAAGGAACTCCTTCTCGCCGATACACTCAGCCGAGCATACATACCTGAAGTGAACGCTAGTGGCTTTACAAGAGAGCTAGAAGAAGTTGATCATCGCGAGTTCCTGCCGGTGACCAAGGAACGTTGGCAGCAACTGAAGAATGCAGCGGCAGACGATCCGATACAGCAACAGTTACGAGACGTCATACGTCGTGGGTGGCCAGACTCCAAGGCAGACGTGCACGAGTGTGTGCGGCCCTACTTCGACGTGAGGGATGAATTGACCACCCAAGACGAGTTGATATTCAAAGGGCCACAACTGGTAGTGCCGACAGTACTCAGGAAAGAGTTGATGGAGAAAACACATGCGTCTCACATCGGGATAGAGGCATGTATTCGCAGAGCTAGAGAAGCTCTTTACTGGCCAAGGATGACAACGGATCTGAAAGAATACATCTCTCACTGCGATGTATGTCTAGCTCACCGTCACAGCCAAGCAAAGGAACCAATTATACACCACGAGTTTGTAGCCCGCCCCTGGGCCAAAGTAGCAGCAGATCTCTGCGAGTTCGATGGAAGAACCCTGTTAGTCGTGAGCGACTACTACAGCAACTACATCGAAGTAAGCAAGGTCACACAGATTACGTCTCGATCAATTATCAAAGAGCTGAAGGCCATATTTGCACGTTTTGGCATACCCGATACATTGGTCACGGACAACGGACCACAATTTGCCTCAGCAGAGTTCGCAGTGTTTGCGAAGACATGGATGTTTGAGCACAGAACGTCCTCGCCGACATACGCACAGTCAAACGGAAAGGCTGAAAATGCCGTACAGACTGTTAAGAGGCTATTCAGCAAGTGCAAAGCCTCCAATACCTCAGAGTTCCAAGCGCTGCTTGACTGGCGCAATACACCAACTGCGGGAGTTGGAACAAGCCCAGCCCAGCGTCTAATGGGCCGACGTTGTAAAACGCTGATCCCAGTATCAGGAACACTGTTACAGCCGAGACATTCCACAGAGGATGAGACCCGTAACATCCTCGGAAACAAGAAACGTCAGGAACACTACTACAACCGGAACGCTAAACCATTGGACCCGATTGTAGCGGGTGATACGGTTCGGATGCGGTTACCAGGACAAAACACGTGGAGCAAAGGAACCTGTGCGCGTCAAGTTGGCCCTCGAAGCTATGAAGTAGAAGTTGGGGAGGGACGGTACAGACGCAACCGAAAACACCTGATGAAGACAGGAGAGCCAGCACCGATCCAGCTACCGGAACCAATGACAGCAGAACAGCACCAGAAACCAGACGAACAGCTACGTACCGACAGCAGTAACTCTGAAGAGACAACAAGCCCTACATTGCCAACCTTACGCCGATCCCAACGAGTAGCAACAACACCGGTCTGGCACAAGGACTTTGTCATGAACTGACTACATGTGAAGACATAACTCTCACAAAAAAAAAAAAACCAGTCTTGATTACAATAAGAACAATAAGAATACGAAAAAAATCGGACATGACCTTTGATTTGCATTACGACCGGACTTGTCATTGTGCTTCTCCATGTTAGCGATAGCCTTTCAATATTTAGAAAAAAAAGAAGATGTGACAAGTTGTGCGTGACACGCCAACTTGATATTAGGCAATCATACATATCAAATGTCATTCTAATATTGAGTGCTATACAAGGAATAAAGGAGCTGTTTTCACCCACAACTTGTCTACTTTTTACACCCACCATAGTACCTTAATACCTGTTAGTTAATTAATATATAACATTTTATTTATCAGGACAAAGAAAACTTTGTTACTGTTCCCAAAAAACTGATGATGACATTAGAATCAGCCAAAAAGACTGAACTTGGTAAGTCTCCCTTCCTTCCTTCCTTCCTTCCTTCCTTCCTTCCTTCCTTCCTTCCTTCCTTCCTTCCTTCCTTCCTTCCTTCCTTCCTTCCTTCCTTCCTTCCTTCCTTCCTTCCTTCCTTCCTTCCTTCCTTCCTTCCTTCCTTCCTTCCTTCCTTCCTTCCTTCCTTCCTTCCTTCCTTCCTTCCTTCCTTCCTTCCTTCCTTCCTTCCTTCCTTCCTTCCTTCCTTCCTTCCTTCCTTCCTTCCTTCCTTCCTTCCTTCCTTCCTTCCTTCCTTCCTTCCTTCCTTCCTTCCTTCCTTCCTTCCTTCCTTCCTTCCTTCCTTCCTTCCTTCCTTCCTTCCTTCCTTCCTTCCTTCTTGATTTGTTCATTCATTGGTCCATTAATGCATTTGTTCCTCCTTCCTTTCTTTTTTTCAGGCCCCTTGATTGACAAAGACCACATATTGTCCTCTATGCCTCATGTAGCCATTGCTTTACACATTTTGTGTGAGAAGCTCAACAGCAATTCTTGGTGGAAACCATATCTTAGTATCCTTAAAAATATATTATTTACCATTTTTGATAAAATGCAATCATTTGAGTGACAGATTTTGTGTGTCTCCAGTCACACTACATGTAGGTTTTTGGGCAGCCCTTCCTTTTCTCAGTATATGTTTCCCCTTCCATTTCCCTGTTTCCTCCACGCCTCTCCTCTCCAAAGAGCGCCAGCTTTGCAGGTTATTATTATCTACTGACACTCAAATTGGTGTAAAAAGTTTCAAACCGAACAGAATTTCAAACCAAAACACATATAAAAAGTCGGTCTTCGATGAGACCAAAACTAAAAGCTTAGTCAAGACTAATAAAAGCGAAATTGAGAATTCCTTAATAAACTTTGTTTAGATATTTTACCAAGCTCTTATTCGACATCACTGTATTTCACTCCAGACGATTTACAACCTTTACAAGGAACGTCTACTTTAGGTATGAAGTATCAGTAGACAAGCACTACCATATCCTGGGGGATTAACGTAACGTAACAAAACGAGACGTAACGTAAGGCGAAACAGAGCTCTTGCTCCCAGGGTAGCAACACCCTTCCACCAGATTAGTGTTGGACGTAGTTTCAATTTATTTTAATTGTTTTCACACGTTATCTTGAAGCAAGTACTGCAGGAGAAGAACATGCTACTAGTGCATATCTAATCGATTCAGTTGTAAACCATGTCCCCGTTTTACAAAACGTATACGTAACTTACGGTTTCTTGTCAATCCAAACTCGTGTTCGTTTATTTTTATTTTTTTCGAGGATTTGAAATTACTTGTTTTCATTTCCAGAAATCAGAACCTTTTATTCTGCAATTTTTTTTCTTTTCTCAAGTTTATTTGTGCAAATTCCCTTTAGTTTACAATAGAGATATATGTTATGAGTTAACAAGTACTGATAAAAATTATTACGATATGAAAAATTAAGGGTAGTTAGTGGAAAAAATTAAAATGCCGAAAAGAGTGATGTACCATTGGAACAAATAAAATATGCAGCAAAAAAAGAAATCATAGATCATTAGAGCGGTTTTCGTATGAGTGGGAAACTGACCGTACCAGTTACGGTCAATGCACGGTACGGTTACGGCCGGAATTTCGAATGTTTTTATAGACATTACGGTGCTGACACGGTCACGGTACGGTACGGTCAGTTTCCCACTCATACGAAAACCGCTCTATGTTTTTGTTTTCCCGTCAATGATTTCCGGTACAGTCACTGGCGTATCATTCACGTATAGAGTCCTTTTTGTATGAGTTGGAACACTGTACGGTTACGATACGATACGGTTACGGCATGAATTTCAAATGTTTTTATAGACATTACGGCACTGACACGGTAACGGTACGGCGCGGTAAGTTTCCCACTCATACGAAAACGACTCTATACGCACGTGCGTACCTCGATATTTCGTATGAGTGTGAAACGGACCGCGCCGTGCCTTGGCCGTGCCAGTGCCATGATGTCTATACAAACATTCGAAATTCCTGCCGTAACCGTGCAGTGACCGTGCGGTGCTGATTTCACAGTCATACGAACTCTACTCTGCTAGCAAACTACATTCATTTGGTTAACTGGGGATTCGGGATCATTTTCTCTTGATGGAGACGACTTTCCACTATCAGTATTGTGTATTTTAAGACCGTTTTGTGACTTTTCTTTTACAGGAGATGCTGTTAAGCCTTATCGAAGTATTGCTCGACGATATGCCTCCTTTTACAGACTGTTTTATGTAAGAACATCACAGAATCAGATGCTATTCAAAAACTAGTAGCTAACAATATCATTAAATATATATTTTAATTATTTTAAATAATAAATATTTTGATTAACTCTCCTGAAGGGACTTTTCAGTGACAATCACTCCACACTCACTACCACTACATTCAATATTCTATACATACAATACTCGACTCAGATGCTGAGTTTTGCTAAGAAAAAAACGGAGAATCTAGAGAAAAAACTCTCGTGGCATGGAAGAGAAACGCACATCAAACAAACTCAACTCATGTACTACCAAGCCAGGAGTTGGATCTCGGTCACAGAGGTGGTGAACTACCATGCCACCTTTGTCATTGTTGTAGTTACTGTGACTACCATGTTCCTCGCTGGATATCCTGGACTGGGACTGACTTTTTGGGACTTTGGTTTTTGTCACCCCCTTTACCACACGAAGCCTCCTAGAGTACAAACAGTTTGCTAAATAGATAGTACTAAATAATGCTAAATTATGTTTACTCTTTATTTTACTATTGTTTTATTAGGTCTAGTGCTATTTAGCATTAAAATAAGTAATGTATGGTTATATTTTATAGAATGGCTCAAGAGTCAATTTTAAGCATTTTTTCACGTTTGATGACTTCAGGTAATGGGTAATAATAATACTGAAAAAAACAATCGTTGCAAAAAGTACAATCGATTTCTATTTTTCGCAACGATTGCAGCGACTTGTCTTGCAGTGATTTTGCGTATAGGGAATGGTACCCGCTGCAATGGTTTGTGAAACTTGTTACGCAACGCTATTGCGAGACGAGTCGCGGAAGGAATTGTGACACGTAACCATGTAACGTACGTAATTACGTAATTGTGTAACACTCATTGTTATTATTATGTAACACGTACGTAATAATTTTCCGTAACAAATAATAACATACGTAATAACCCGACATTGTAAATGTTCTGTTTTTAGGTGGGCGGTGTCCACGGTTATGACACGACAGAACCAGGTTCCAGTTTCAGAGAGTGAAAACATTCAAGCTATGATTCCAATGTGGGACATGTGTAACCACACTAACGGCACGGTAAATACAGTATATAGAGTAGATTTCGTTTGAGTGTGAAAAGTACCGTGCCGTGTCGTGACCGTATCAGTGCCGTGATGTCTATAAAAACATTCGAAATGGGAGGGAGGGTATCCATGCCAATACGGTGCACTATTAAACTGCAAACAAATTCCTTAAATTTAAAGTTTTGTTATTTTTGAATGCTCTTTTTTCACAGATTGAAACGGGTTTCGACACTCAAGACCAATCATGTAAAAGCTTCGCCATTCGTCCGTTCGCTAAAGGCGAACAGTTATTGATTTTCTACGGCAAAAGAAGTAACGCCGATCTATTGTTTCACAACGGCTTCGTTTTTCCTGACAATCAGCACGATTTTGTTAACATCCATCTTGGTGTCAGCAAAAATGATAAGTTGTACGCTATGAAGGCGCAAGTCCTGGCCATGGTGGGGAAGGATGCGTAAGTACATGCTAGCCTGCGTTGCTGACCCTGTTCCCCCCAAAAAAAACCGCAGACCGCCAGCAACATAGGCTAAGTACATGGCTGTCCGTCAGTTTGACTGTCTGTGTGTATGTATCTTTGTGTGTGTCTGTCATCTGCCTGCCTGCGTGCCCGGCTATATATCTGTATCTGTGTGTTTGTCTGTCTGTCCGTCCGTCCCACTGTATATGTATCTGTTTGTTTGTCTGTCTGTTTGTGTCCGTCCGTCAGACTGTCTCCGTGTGTTTGTCTGTCTGTCTGTCTGTCTGTCTGTTTTTCTACTCGCTTGCGTACTTGGTCTAAAATAATGAGAGTAATCCTCTCTGTTTATTGTTTTAGGAGTGCTCGGCCTTATCCAGTGCTACGAGGATCAGACCCAATCAGTCCTGAGCTTCGAACATTTCTACGGATATTTTCCATGGACCACGGTATGACATCTTGTCTAAGACAGACCTGTTGGGTATTTTTGGCCCATTGCTGTGTTGCTTGTCTCAAGTAACGGCGCGTCCTCCTCTGTGCTCACTACACCCAGAAGTAACGTTGTGAAATGTAAAGTGCTTTACATCTCCTGTCGTGTTTATATCACAGCTCAGAACTAGAGCAGATTTCGTATGACTGTGAAAACGGCCGCGCGGTCACTTCACGGTTACGGCAGGAATTTCGAATGTTGTTATAGGCATCACGGCATTGACGGTGATAGTTACGGTACGATGCGGTCCGTTTCACACTCATACGAAATCTGCTCTAGTTTTGGCATGCGGGCATGTTTTATATTATATTTTTAAATATCATATTCATATATTATATTTATTGTTATATATTATATTTATATTATTATATTTTTAATTTTTTGTTTGTTTTAATTTTATATTTTATTACTAATGCTGTGATCTCGGTAAACAAGTCTTTAAATAATTGTCGTTTTGTATTTAATATTAGATGAATTAAAGATACGACTGTTCAACCCAGAACGAAAACCAGTTTTACCCTTGTCAGAGTTATCCAACCCTGACGTCGTTGTTAGCGACAAGAACGAGATGAGGGTGTGGCACTATTTGAATATGAGACTGAACTTAATTCTCAGTCAATACAAGACTACTGTAGAGGTATAATCAATGTCTGTGTAGCCCTTTGCAAACGTTTTTAAAAGTATCTTATGTTGTTTGTCCAACATTGTTGACAGTTGTTGAATGGCTGTTAAAACGGACCCAACATTTTCATGTTAGGGACTGGTCATTATTTACAGGGAGGGGGCCCCCTCTGTTTGCACCAGCCCCACAACTCCCTGTAAATAATGTTCGGTCCTTTACGCTTTGGTGACAACAGAACAAAAGAAATGTTAGACGTTGTTGTCTGAAAGCGGCCTTCAAACTCATTCACATGTTGGAGCCAACAATAACCGAATGCATTTTAGAGAAGGGAAACTTGTCTTCTGAAGAGAGTTCGTCTGATATGAATCCGGTGAAGTTTCTACTCTCAAATTTATCCGTCTATTTTCCTGGCGTCCAAACGACGTAAAAGTGGGAGGGGAAACATTGTCCAACATTGTTGGAAGCGTATACTCGGGCCTTCACTGAACCGGATCTAGACAGTGAAGTGATCTTTAGAATCTTCAGTTGTTTTGGATCAAAGGCACTGAGATAAAGAATAGTCCATGACTTCAAAACAGACACTGCTACAAAACAACAACAACAACAACAACAACAGCAATAACAACTAAAACACTAACAACAACAACAACAACAACAAAAAGGACGGATACTAGCGAGTGAACTAGTTTGGGGCTGCGTCGATGTATAAAAATACAACAAGGAATGAATGGAAATCTGTAACACCTTGTGATAATTTACGTTTTATTTGCGCATGGAATAGTAATACGAGTAACATTTGTTATTCACTAAGTTACAGTGCAACAAATATTGCGCGGAATGCACGATTTTGTTGCGCAGATTACTGTACACTAATTAAAAATTGTTTTGGCCCTGGCAATGGTTTCATTTGGATTCAAGCATCCACCATTTTGCATTGTTTTCTTTCAGGACGACCAAAAACGCCTACAATCAACAGAATTAACTTTAAATGCTAAAAACTGCTTGCTCCTTCGTCTCACTGAAAGACGAATATTGCATAATGCTTTGGAATATGCAAATATTAAATTAGAAGAAGCAAAAAAGAAAGTTGAAAACGAAGAAAAAGAAACTGCAAAACAGGAAAATGAGAGTGCATCGCTTGAAGACCAAATACAAGAAGTCACTGTAAACTAATGGTTCGTACTCTCATAACTCGATCTCATCAATGAGATGTAAATATTAACAATGGACAACATTCCTTTATTTTGGAATTTAAATAGTGTTTTCTTCTCTCTAATACCACAGGAGCCCATTTCGTATTTCCTTTGCTTCAAAGAATCCTGATGGATATAAAATTACCTATTGATAAAAATCGTACCGTGTTGATCCGTTCTGACGGACTTGTGATACGTTAACCGATGCGTAGGATTCGATACGATTACAATACTGACAGTAATAGTTAGGTATCCTAAAACCGGCGTGCCATAACGTTCAGCTCCCACGAACGTGCGATACGGTAAAAAAGGTAAAGAGTCCTTATTTTACGTCAGCAGCTTGTAATAGTCACAAATTGACTAATAAACGAGGGAGAAGGTGTGTTTAAAGCTACACGGAAAGGAAACGGAAGTCGAAACAGGAATGTGAGGTCACTAGTGGGAATCGAACTCGGACCTCTCGCACCCAAGGTCGCGCACCAACTAACTGTGCTATCCTTGCGCCTTGGCAGTGACCGCTACGTACAAAAATTAAGCCCAAAGAAGGATTCGATACGGTTACGGTACGTAAGATGCGTACTTTGAAAATAGTGCGCCGTATCGTTTGTACTTAACATAAAAGGTTCCGTCAATTGGTTGATCTAATAATTACCGGTTATCCCAAAGGTGCTAAAATAACAGGTTGATTCTGGTATAGCATTATTCTTTGTGTCAATAGCACCAGAAGTCTTTGTTTTCTGGGTCAAGTTTTAGACGATTAAAATTTTGACCTTCGCCCAAGACTTGAAGAATATGAGGGTTTGTATACATTTTTTTGTATTTTTCATTGCAAGTTCTATATATAATAATCACATAGTTTTAAAGTTAATTCCATCAAAATTTAATTTCGTTTTAGCCCTGTTTATTTTGAAATTTCGTACAAAGAAGTGTGACTACATTGATCGAATCACCTATCGTATCGGGGAATCAAGAGATATTTAGCTGTGAATGTTAACGAACAACGATTTCGAGGGAATGGGTTGAGTTAGTTGGTTGTGATTCAGCTATTATTAGTCCATTTTGATATCACTGACTTGAATTGATCTGAACAATGAAATGTGCATCACCACTTTAATTGGAATATGAATAACAATTTATATGATTTCACACTTAATCTTTAACGCTTATATTAAATCAGACAAAAATATTTTATATTTTTGTGACAGCTGGTGGATTGTTGTTCCGGTTTTCTGGTAACTAACAGGTATCTATATAAACACATCTGTTTTATGGGTCATATTTCTTCAAAAAAAAAAAAAAAAACTATATAACTCGCAAAAAAAATCAGTACAGGTACAGCATTAGCCTAACCAAAGTCTGTCGATCAAACAAATTCCCTTTCATGTTCGTTTGATATCCCGGCCTCAAGTATTTTATAAATAACAATAACTAATTTTGACGGCAAAAAACTAAAACTGTTCGGTTAGGTTTTTCCCCGGGTTTTCTACATTAACCCAGCGTCTCCGAGTGATGTATGTTTCAGTACTTCCATTTCAATACTATGTTTGTTCTCTGCGCTCGACCCGTACATGACCTCGAGCCACTGAATAATTTCCCGTCCGGCCCTCCCACTCAGTCAGTAAGTACATGTTAGAATCCCGCGGCCCTACCGGATGAAATGCGGAACTAGAAATGCCGATGTATTGCTTGTATCTCTTCATGTAGGAAGCACAACTCTTTTAGTAAAATCTTGAACACTGTACTAGCAGACAGGGAAAATGAAAGAAACCGAAATGAAGGGAAGACCTTCAAGACAAAAATGTTATAAGTAAAAAACTATCGATCCGATCCTATGAGGTTCGCTATAGCTATTTGGCATTGTGGACACGCAATGAATCATGGGACTACATGTTTTTGGGGGACGCTCTTTTGCAAATCGGGAGATTGATACAAGACCCATACAACAACTATGAGAAAAATCAGCCAAATAAAGAAAAATATGAATAATTAAGATTATTTTTCATTCCAAATATCTGTCTCTGATTGGCTTAAATTCCCTGGAAAATATTCCATAACAATACTGACCATATTTGGAAGATTCAGGTCAATCAACCAATAAAACTGATTATTGCTCGATTGAGACTAGAGACAGAGAGAAAGAGAGAGCGGGAAATAATCTCCATTATTCCTGGAAGATTTTCTCGTCATAGCGAGGAGAAAACAGCCAAATTCTAATTCTAACCAAAACAACAGAAAAATACGAAGGAAAAAAGGGAAAATGCAAACTACTGTTTGAAGAGCCTCTCCATGGAAGAAAAATAAACTTTGTCTCTCTGACTTGTGAACATGTTACCAGAGGTAATTTTTTAAGTTTCATTGAATCGATGTTAAAAGCTGTGAAGACATTTTAAATGAATAACTAAAACAATTATTGAATTAGGCTTTCGTATGATATGAAGAATTATGCAGACCCTGAAAGATGTGATCCGCCTTCGGCTTGGCTTCGGCAGATAACACCCTCCTTGGTCTGCATAACCAGCACCAACACCAACACCACGGCTACCATCATCATCATCATCATCATATTGGTGTTATTGTTTCAGCATATCGCCTTAACCCTACTATACGTCATTGAGTTGGCTTTGGTGTTCACTCCCCAATCGCTGTCTGCAGTTAAAAGCAACCACAAGAATCACATTCACAAGAAAGCGCACCCTAGTCCCCATAAAACCAAAGGTACAACAATTAATAGTGATCCTTTGCAGTTATGTGGCTACTGCATGAAAGTAAAGAATATGCTACCCTGAGTATCAGAGGCTATCATTTTTCTCTGTTCTTCAGCTATGACGAGAGAAAAATGATAAAGCGCTCGTCATTGAAGAATAAAGAAAAATAATAACCTCTGATACTCACAGTACGCCACGGGTCAAAACTGCTCATGTGCGGACCTCATGATCATCCCAGAATCGCCCAAGTTAACACACCAAAAAATGTAGTTTAAGGGCGCTAATTCCATGCGAGCAAATGTTCTATGACCAATTTTGTTTGACAAATATTTTTGCTCGTAAGGATGAAAAACTTGGACCAAATTTAATATTATGACCAATGCATTTGTGATATTAAAATTGCTGGTGTAGACGGGGATTTTTGTCATACAAAAATCGTCACAAACAATGGACCTTAATTGTTATTACCTCGTCTCTTTTTGAAATTAGCTTAGTTATCATGATAAAATGACGTCTTATTTCTTTCTTAGTTCTTCATCACAAACACAACAAGGAGAACAAAAGACAGATTATCCCCGCAGCCCCAGTAACTAGGTCTTTGATTGGTAAGTATTGGAATTATATTAAAGATCAGTAGGGCATTTGGATGGTATCATTTGACTACAACTACGACAATAGTGAAAAACGTCTGCGCATGCGTCCATATTACGATGTTTTCTTAAGAAATGTGTGAATTTTAGCTCGTGTTCTCGATGTATACATAATTTTTTTCTTTTATATTTTTTTGAGATAAAGATATTGCCTTAATGAAGACATTTTGCAAATACTGGCCCTAAGTTTCAAGAATTGAAATAAGCACTAGTACTGCTTTATAAAAGTGGGCAAAGCATTCTATTAGTTGTAGTCGAATGCCCTATTTTCGATGTATATTGTTCCTTTCGATTCTAAGAGACAGTTGAGTGAATCCTGGAGTGCTTACCATTTAAGAGGAGATTTTTCAACGGACGAGCAATAATGGCGAAAAGCGCCAAAAACTACACCTTCGTGCGAGTTTTAATTCAAATTTTCGTTCTGGATTAACACTCAAATCCTTTTTCTACCGGTTCAAAACTGATGTACCAAGATAAAATTCCTGTTTAAAACGGATTTTTGAATTGTACAAAAACTTTTTCTTGAAGTTGTGTTGGGATTAAGCTTATTCAAGCTGAATATAAAGAAAACATACAGCAAATGAGCAAATACTAAGGCCTAAATCTCATTTTCGATCCAAATTTTCGCTTTGGATTAACACTTTGATTCAACTTTTATCGGCCAAAACTACTTACAAACAACTTAAACTTTCTTATAGAAATGGTTTTAGTTTTGTACAACGACTATTCTTCAACTCAGGAGTTTATTTTGTCGTTCACTGCTCGAACTTGAAAAAAATCCCCTCTTAAACCAATCCATCCGGTTGGAAATTTGTCTGCTAATGGTAAAAAGAGCGGGAAACTTGACTTCCTACAAATGGTACACGAGTCTACCGGAAGAACCGGAAAGACAGATACGTACCATTGTTTTTAAACCGAAATTTTCGTTTTTCCTGGTAAATGGTAAGCACCGCTATACTAACTATACTATGCTATACTCCGATCGGCTCCAAATCCTCGCCCTCCTTCTTGTTACGGTAACTGTTTAGACTAGTGTTGTCATGTTCACTGTGCACATTGTTTACTAGCGATTTGAGCTACTTTTCATTGTCAAATTATCAAAATAAAATCAGATGAAACCGATCGAGAATTTGAATAGTGCCTCACTCAATTCAACTGCATGTATCATGGAAAAATATGACTAGTATTTTCGTATATCTGAATCCTATATGAGGATCAAACATGCATCTTGATATCGTCCGTTTATCAAAATTTGTCATTTCAGCATCATGTAGGCCATCTTGTCAAGTTTATTGTGCACGAGATTGCGATTTGAAATGCTGTGTACCAAGTCCACCACCACAAACATTTCCCTTTCCGTGTGCTCCTTACTGTCCAAGACACTGCTTTCCAACATGCTCTCCCAAATGCTGTCTTCGTAGACACCCCCATCGTCAGCATCGTGTCCCAGCACCAGCAGCACCACAACCATCCTTTGTTCAGCCTCCACGTCCAGTGGCTGGTAACTGTCCAGGATGGTGTTCTCGACGGTGTACTCCAAGTTGTTTGCCGTCGTGCTGTGTTACAAATAAACCTAGAGGTTTGATGCCGATGGAGGTACCACCACCATCGAACGGCTGCGTACAATTTGGCACCTTTAGAAAAGCCTAACAAATACCTGTATGATGGCTCACAAACTTTATCTCCAATGGAGAAGTCCGAACCAATTCATGTATATTAGTCCACATTCTCGAGTTCTGTCGCCGATAGAGAGGTCCAACAAGTTCATGAATGTTGCCCCGCATTCGGGAATGTTATCGCCGATGGAGAGGTCTAACAAATTCTTGTATGTTAGACCACATTCTCGAATTCTGTCACCGATGGAAAAGACTAACAAGTTCATGTATATTAGACCACATTCAGGAGCTCTCTCGCCGATAGCACAACCTAATGGGTTTGACACAAGACTACCACAGCCCTCAGCAAGGCTCTGGCCCCTACAACCGCAACCTGTTTTACCGCCATATTGCCCTCCGCCTTGTACTAAAAGATGTTTGCCTTGGTGCTTAGCGGCATGTTGTGAAGCCTTAAAAGGCCAGCTTCAAAGTCAACCTGAACGTCTTTCTGGGCCACGGAGCTTTTTATCTTCTCCAACCCCATTTAAACCTTATAATGACCCAATCCCTCATCCACCACCAGAAGGATTATTCTTCAATCCTCCATTCCCTTCCGCACCCTTACTAGGGTGTCCTAATCAGTGCTCCTCGGATTGTTATCCCGAATGCCAACCAGTCTGCTGCGCACAACGTGGGCCTCTACAGCCGATAATTCCGCCACCCCCACCCCCATCGTCAGCATCGTGTCCCAATCAATGTTCACCAGATTGTTATCCCGAATGCCAACCAGTCTGCTGCGCACAACGTGGGCCTCTACAGCCGATAATTCCGCCACCCCCACCCCCATCGTCAGCATCGTGTCCCAATCAATGTTCACCAGATTGTTATCCCGAATGCCAACCAGCCTGCTGCGCACAACGTGGGCCTCTACAGCCGATAATTCCGCCACCCCCACCCCCATCGTCAGCATCGTGTCCCAATCAATGTTCACCAGATTGTTATCCCGAATGCCAACCAGCCTGCTGCGCACAACGTGGGCCTCTACAGCCGATAATTCCGCCACCTCCACCACCACCCCCACCCCCACCGCCACCGCCACCGCCACCCCCACCCCCACCGGTACGCCCACCGCCACCGTCAGTATCGTGCCCCAATCAGTGCTCGCCAATTTGTTATCCAGAATGCACGCCGTTTTGCTGCGCAATGAGTAGTCAACAACCCATAATTCCACCACCACAAACCCCAACCATCCCTCAAAAGAGCTTCCAACCAGTAGAACCTTACGGTTCGTGTCCAGCGTCTTGTCCTCCGGCATGCTTTCCATCATGCAATCCATCATGCTGCTCTCCTCAACCTTCTCAAGCTAAACCCCCTGACGTGGTCGTCCTGATACCCCGCCCACCCCCTGTTTGTCCAGCACCGTGTCCTAGCACGTGTTACCCAAAGTGTGACAAAAGCTGCTGTTGTCCAGAAACAAACATTTTTAATGGTCTTTACCCCTTAGAAAGCAACCGTACTGGTATGTGCGCTTCTGATTGATAACAGAGCGATCGGTTGTATGCCTGTTGGATAGTTACGAAGTCATTAAATTCAGCTGCGTTGACACCAGGTCAACAGTAGTTCCACCAGTGAAAGCACAACGTTTTATCCAAATGAATATGAAGGGTATGAAAAACAAAATTATAAACCTCGATTTCAGGGAGATTGTAAACATCTTTTGTTTAGTTTTTCATAGCCTTCGCAGTATATCTGACAGCTTCGTGTTACTTTGTTTAATTGTCTTCAGGTCGGTCGGTCTGTGTGTCGATTAGTCAATGGGTGGGTGGGTTGGTTATTGCTGTTGTTGTCGTCGTTGCTGCTATTGTTTTTGTTGTTGCTGTTGTTGGCTATTGTTTTTGGCCTATTGTAACGTCTTAGTAATCTTCTGGAATGAATAATTAAGTAGGCCATTTTTTTCTATATAAAACATCATTATTTTTATAACCATTTATATTAAAATCTTGACGAATCACTCTTGAATGTGAAAGATATCTTTTTTTCCAGAAGCAGTTTGTTTGTAATAAATGATATAAAAATCTATTAAAAAATACATAAAACTTCGGTAGTAGTTGTTGGTATTCATATTGCCTTTCTGTTTCGATCGAACATATATTGGATAATCTTCCCCACCGGCCCGCCCCCTCCCCTGAGGGACACATGAGACAAAGACAAAGAAATGTGTGTCGTTTTAGGGCTTTTTGTTATGAACAAACCGGTCACCCTGTTTTTGCTTTCCATTCCTTTTTCGGCCAGAAATCAAGTCACAACACCGTGACAAAATGTACCAGGCATAAGTTCGGTCCCCTGTTTGAGTATTAAGAGATTATTAACCGAGCGCGAGGTCTGTACGGGAAAATATCAGACCGAGGTCTTGACAGTACGGACCGAGCGCAGCGAGGTCCGTACAAAAAAGACCGAGGTCTGATATTTTTCCGTACAGACCGAGCAAACGAGGTTAATAATTCGTTTATTATATGACTTTTTAGCTTTTTTTCCTATTTCCGGTATTTTGGGATTTTGTTTCCGGTCCACGCGCGCTGTTTTCGCGCCATAGGATAATTTATGCAAACCATCGAGTGAGCTGGGAGAATCAAAAATCAAACGATTTCTCAGCACAAAAATGGACATTTTATTTGAAAATTTTTACAAATTTAAAGCACGTCACTTTCGTTGGTGCAATTTCCTTTTTTCCACCAGAAAATCAGGAAAACCACAGGATCAAGACCTGAAGATGAAGAATTGTTAATCAATTCTGCTTTAATAGTGTTTATTTCATGAAACCGATCGAAAACCTGAAAAACGAGGTTTATAAGAAGTTTGTCTAGTCTTCATCGTCACTTTCAATAATACGACGACGTTTGCCATGAACATGAACATTCACTTCGGCGTTAAAGACCTGAAAACTACATCCGTTTCAACACTGTGAACACCAGCAAAGAATGAGGAATTCTTGGAGTTGTCGCTCCATTTTCGGTCATTAAATCTTTACAGCGGAAAACTCTTTGTTTTTTAGAAAAAAAAAAATCAAAAGTTTTGGTGTTTGCATGTAAAATGCAAATGTATGTCACAAAGAAATCTGAATTTCGCGCCGGTAAATTCAAAACATCCGGGACAGCGGTCCTGAATACGCAAAAAGACGGACCGTGGTCCGAATACGCATTTCGACGGACCGTGCGTCGACCAATCAGATTTCAGGAAATTACGAAGTCATATAATAATGTAGTATATTCTCCTGCTTTTTGCACCAAGCACTTTCCGAGTTTGCACCAATGGTCAAAATTAATCTATTTTATAAAAATTATACAAATATCAAAATATAATATTGCTTGGGATTCCTGTGGTAGAGACGCGGACGTACGCGCGTAAGCCCGCCAAAAACCGACCATGCGCAGTCGTTTTGCGGCGGTGTCAGGATTCGACTAGCGTAAGTTTGGAAGGAATCTTTGGAAGACGGAGTTTGCTTTTTTTCGTGCTGAAAACTTACTCTAACGTCCATGGTAAGCACGTACACATTTTGTTATATGGAAGTAAGAAGTGTGTGGGTGATGACGACATTTTTATAAGACATTTCTTGATATATGCACCCTTCTCGAATACAAAGACAAAACATACTGAATTCGTGTTTCTTTTTAGGTTATTATTGTTGTTAATATGCCAACCAGAGCACTATTTCCGACTGAAACAAAGACATTTTAAAGTGTTTTAATTCAGCTGTTGTGACAGCTACTTACAGCTATTTCAAAGTGAGTACATCCCGCCAACTCGAACTCCCAAATACAAGAGGGAAATGGTCGGAATTTGTTTTCGATTTAGCGGGTTGAAGTTCGACTGGCCAGCCGAACATTCGAACTCCGCTGGATCAGTCTACATGGTTGTAATGGTTGTTTTAATGAGTTAATTATACATACTGGGTAAATTGATTGAACTTTAACTTATCCATTGAATTGACAATTAAAAATGAGAATATAATTCTAACAAATGCGAACGAATATTTTCAAGTTCAATTTCAAAGCTAATTTGATATTTCATGCTTGCAAGTTTTGAAAATGTCTTCTTGCTTTTCATATTAGCCGTCCGTGTCAACTTGTTTACAGCACGCTTAGACATTGTGGTTCCAGCAAACCATTAACGTATTTGGTTACTTTAAGTGATCAATCACCTGCTATCTATAGGCTTGCCATAGAACCGGTAACAATCCTACGATCAATACCATTATTAGTTCGCAGATGTGACTGAAATTGTGTTTTTGCGTTGTGCATTATGCACTCGGGGCCATATTATTGCCCGCCCCCTAAACAACGTTGTCATAAACTGTCTGACTGATTTCAGGGAGTACAAGGTGCCATAGTTTTCACTCCAGTTGCATATAATTAAAAAACGAGTTCACCCATTTATCATTTATTATAATGCATAGCGAATGTTTTCTCGTCTAAGAAAATACATCAGTTTCAGTTTGGAATTTTTTACGTTGTACCCCCTAACAACCAGATTTATTTTCAAGAGCACTAGGTGCCATAGTTTTCACTCCAGTTGCATATAATTAAAAGATAAAAATGTGAAAACGAGTTCACCCATTTATCATTTATTATAATGCATACATGGAGGAAATTTTTTCTCGTCTAAGAAAATACATCAGTTTCAGTTTGGAATTTTTTACGTTGTACTCCCTAACAACCAGATTTCTTTTCAAGAATCGTTTCATATTTATATTTTGATATTTCTTTGAGAATATCAAGACACAAAGCTACTCGAAAAGCTAAATATTACTCTATCAAGATGTCGCATTGGAAAGCAATCCTAATCAATCATGCAACGATTTCAGTCAGTCAGTCAGTCAGTCAGTCAGTCAGTCAGTCAGTCAGTCAGTCCGTCCGTCCGTCCGTCCGTCAGTCAGTCAGTCAGTCAGTCAGTCAGTCAGTCAGTCAGTCAGTCAGTCAGTCAGTCAGTCAGTCAGTCAGTCAGTCAGTCAGTCAGTCAGTCAGTCAGTCAGTCAGTCAGTCAGTCAGTCAGTCAGTCAGTCAGTCAGTCAGTCAGTCAGTCAGTCAGTCAGTCAGTCAGTCAGTCAGTCAGTCAGTCAGTCAGTCAGTCAGTCAGTCAGTCAGTCAGTCAGTCAGTCAGTCAGTCAGTCAGTCAGTCAGTCAGTCAGTCAGTCAGTCAGTCAGTCAGTCAGTCAGTCAGTCAGTCAGTCAGTCAGTCAGTCAGTCAGTCAGTCAGTCAGTCAGTCAGTCAGTCAGTCAGTCAGTCAGTCAGTCAGTCAGTCAGTCAGTCAGTCAGTCAGTCAGTCAGTCAGTCAGTCAGTCAGTCAGTCAGTCAGTCAGTCAGTCAGTCAGTCAGTCAGCTTGGCTTTCTGAAACACATTTCAAGAGGTTCTAGCATTGTTGATAAGGTGTGGTTACTTGTAGCCTAAATTACGGTGTTTCATCCGAGAATATGCGCATTTTCGAGGTTTGGTTTGCTTGTCGCTTTACCGAATAGGTCGAGGTGGGAGGAACTTTTTAAGTAAGGTGAAGAACTCTTGTTGATAAGGACAAGATATCATAAATTGGAAACTCTTAGCTTAACCGTTCGCGGCTTTTACAGACTATAATATACATCCACTTTACTGTCTGTTTTTGGGAAGAGTTTTCCACTTTTTTGGTACTTCTTTCCTGTTTTTATTTCATTAATACATGATTACATTCAACATGTAGACGGTTGTAATTGGAATAATTGTTCACGTTTACAGCAAAGGAACACCAAGCTAGATTATCCCCATTCCTACCGGAATTAAACAATATATTTGCACTATTCAAATTAAGTTGTTTTGAATGTCTATGATGTTTTTAGATGGAATATCACCTCGTATTGTATGGTTAAGTGCTCTTGATTGACTTTACATCCGAAATACAATAGCCCTTCAATCAATTTCAAGGAAATCAAATAAAATGCTACAAAAAATCTTGTTACTGCTTTATTAGTATGAGCTAAAGAGGCAGGAAATATTATCAAACAGAAAGCACCGAAGTGTTGTTTTTAATTAAATATTTTTCTGTTTGTTTATTTGTGTCTATCTGGTCGTATAGGCACCGCGTGGATTATAGGCTTTCTCCGCCAAAAGCAAAAGGGAAACGTGAAACTATGGTAATCCAAATCGATAAAACAAAGATTTTACTTTGAGCTCCCTCAATTAGGTAAATTGATATCAGTAAGGAAGGCATCTAAGTGCGTCTTTAAAAAGACCTGCAGTGTGTGTTAATTTAAAAACTAGTGGAAAAGTTTTTCGAACGGATTGAAATCCCTGTTTTTGATTCAAATTTTTACTTTGAAAACTAAAATTTCATCAAAAAGAAGAAGAACAAGAAGACAGACAGACAAATAAGAGGCGCAACGGATTGATTGATGGATGTATGCATAAAGCAGCGATCCTGAGGCTAATTCAGTTGTTTCTTTCTTTCTTTCTTTCTTTTTTCCTTTCTTTCTTTCTTTCTGTTCTTTCTTTCTTTCTTTTTTTCTTTCTTTCTTTCTTTCTTTCTGTTCTTTCTTTCTTTCTTGCTTTTTTCTTTCTATCTGTCTTTCATTCTTTTTTTCTTTCTTTCTTTTTCCTTCCTTCTTTCTTTCTTTCTTTGTCTTTCATTCTTTTATTCTTTCTTTCTTTGTCTTTCATTTTTTTATTCTTTCTTTCTTTGTTTCATTCATTCTTTCTTTTTTATTCCTTTCTTCCTTCGTTTCTTTCATCAGTTCATTTCATTCAGTCATTTATTTGTTTCTTTCCTTTCTCCCTGTCTGCTTGCAGCTGCCACCTGTTTATCAGTCATCTGTGAATTTTATATGCGTCAATACGTGCGATGCAAAAAGGAAGTCCAATTCGACGTCAATTTGTACTTGGGCTGACTGCTCAGTTTGCCCAAGCTTTAAAGAACACTTGCTTTCAAGACTCGGACACATTAAGGAAACTTCTTGTATTACAGGTAAGTTGCATATGCCTGCAAGAGTTTGAACATCCGTTGATAACCTAGCTCTTGGCTTTGATGTACGTATATATTTAGGATTGAAAAGGACTGTCACTAAAGACAAAACTAGTTCGATTCTCTAAAACAAACGTGACAAATTAGTGCGTAAAGGAAAATTAAGAGGTATAAAAACATGAAACAAGTGAACATCAGTTATTCTTAAAGTTCTTGATTAATTTGATTGTTCTTATTTACAATAGTCGTTAATTCCCTCGAATTTATGTTGCATTTAAATAATCAATTGCGGCCAAAAACTGGTAGCTGAGCTATTCACACAAGTTTTATAGAAATGGTGCTTGACTGAATAATATGATCGATTTCTTTTTCTTCTTTTTTCTTTTTCTCCTTTTTTTTTTTTCTTTTCCTTCTTTCATTCTTACTCGGAGGCCACAGTTTTTCTTCGTCCATCAGGCAGGTTTGTACAGCGCATGCTCAGTGGTAGAGGCTGCAGAACGCCGCCGCCCGCCGAGTTAACGAGTGTTGAATTGTTTAGAAACAGGCGTCACCCTTTATGTGTCAATCACAAAAATTAATGTTGGGGCTCTATAAATGCCAGAAATGGAAAGAGCATGTCAAACTTAGTAATTACTAAAAGTTTTGGAAAATTAAAGCATTGGTGGATTTTAGAAGAAGTTGACTTTTTTACAAAGAATGAATGGTGTTTTTCAAATATAATGAGGAGCAAAACCTGACCCCCAGTGAAAAATACCCAGACATTCTTTCAGTAACTGAAAACCCAGTGCTTCTAAGATTCACCAGTATTTCAATTTTTAAGATAACTATCTGAAATTTCCAGTGCATGATTACTAAGTTTGACATGCTCTTTCCATTTCTGCCATTTATAGAACCCTAACATTAACTTTTGTGATTGACACATAAAGGGTGACGCCTATTGATAGTAAACAATAGTCTTCGTGTCGTTCCTCATAGCTTGATAATAAGTGTCGTAATGGTTTATCCCTAACCTTCCCCTCGGACCCGGCTAGGGTCTTACGTGAACTAAGTTTGCTTGTTCTGACACGAGGGTTTTTTCTCCGGGTTCTCCGGTATTTTTTCCGGGTTCTCCGGTATTTTCTCCTTCGGAAAAATGAACATGTATGTAAATCAAGTGATGTATGTATAGAATATTGAATGTACTTGTTAGTGAGTGAAGAGTGATTGTCACTGAAAGGCCCCTACGGGGAAATGTCAATTATCAGATTTATTTTTTCGGAGGCATGCATTGTCAAGTCGTTGAAATTTCATTCAATACAGCTTAAATTATTGATTGATATTCTTCCGTTTACGCGCGTACGTGTGCGTGTAAATAGCTCCGAGCTCCGCATGCGGTCCTAAACGATTTGATCATAACACTCTTCTGAATACATTTATGAACTATTGAATTATTGATTGATATTCTTCCGTTGATATTCTTCCGCGCGTACATATGCGTGTAAATAGCTGCTAGCTCCACGGCCACTACTAGATTTGACACTGTAATGTAACATGTAATAGACTTTATTTATACATGGTAGATCCTTCAGGATATAAAAATACAAAACTATTCATAAATATATATGTACACACCTCTGAATATATTTATGAAATATGGAGTTATTAATTGATATTCGTCTGTTGTACGCACGTACAAAAAGGACCGTGCCGTACCGTGACCGTCTCAGTACCGTGTTGTCTATAAAAATATTGGAAATTCTGTTGTAACAACGCAGTGCCGTGACGTACCGTGCCGTCTTCACAGTCATACGAAATCTATACTCTAGCTTGTAGCTACACGGCCACTACAAGATTTATCACCCCTCTGAATACATTTATGATGAAGACTATGGATTGTGAAATAAAAATTTACTTTGCTTCCCAAAGCTAGGTGACGTCACTTACATGACGTCATCATAAAATATATATCCTTTATAACATAGCCATAAATTGTCACATCGAGGTAAAAACTGCCCAAATTTTAGAGCACTTTACTGGATTTCCAAATATGCACTTTCCAGAACCTTTTGAAGTGATCCCGTTTTTTTCGAGAAATGTAACAATTTGTTATGACGTCATAATTACGTCAATGGTAATTTTTAGCATGCTAAAGTAATACGCCACATGTATTAAGCTACCTCCAGAAATTTAATCCCAGTTGATGAAAAATTGTCGAAAATACAAAGGCCATTGTACAAGAGAGTCCCATTTATACCGATGCATGTAGGGGTGAGTTATATGTCCGACGTAAAGGGGTTCAGCAGTTACTCATGATCCATATTAAAGAGGTAGAATTTGTATGAATTTAGCAATCTGGGACCAAGACTTGGTCTACGTTGTCCATCATAGAGAAAGAGTCCGTAATACAGAGTTTTTAAATAAAGAATATATGGGGCTTTTGCCGGGACCTGCAACATGTTTGGCTCATGTATTATCGACAGGTGTCCGATCATAGGCTTAAAACTCCCAATCAGGATTAACTGAAAATAGAAAGCAGCCTTCCCGCCAACCAGACTGTAGGGAATTGTAATGGTTATAATACACTACTAATACGGAGCAATTTAGAAACAAACTGAAGCCATCTTGACTTCTGTAAGTAATAAGTACTCATACGGGTACACTTCTATTTATGTACATATTATGGCTTCACATCTAGATGTACATGTAACAACTTGAACATGTTCTACATCTATAGATATGGAAATTGCCGATGGCTGACATTTCTCTAATTGCCCCATGGACGGATTAGACAAGTAATCCTTACATAGAGCGATTAGAGAAAAGCTGTCCATCGACAGTTTCCACATCAACATTTCTTTAATGATCGTAGAGGAATTGTTTCTTGGTACAGTCATTCCTGTCAGTTGATTACTGTGAGCCGGAAAGAGACAAACAGCCTATGAGCCATTCAGTCGACGTTATTGAGATATATATACATATATCCATAGTGAAAAATCACAATAAGGACAAATATATATGTACGGCGATAGACATCAGAAAAAACATTACGTATCAGTATACTTTGCTTTAGGCAAAACAATATCATACACAAAAATATTTGCTTATAGAATTATAGAAAAGCCTTTGTTCTTTTCGATGGATACACCAAGAGGACTAAAGCCTCTTTGAAAAGGCGTTAGTTTTGTTAGGCCATTCTTAGTATATATATTTCAGTTTCTCATGGTCCGACCGACCTTTATTTTCAAAATTTGGGAAAACAGTATAATAAACATGAAATTGAAACACTGAAAAGTAGTCTAATTTCTTGCGTATTTTTACACTTCGCTAAAGGTATCTTATAAACCCTGCGTTGTCGCTTGAGTAAACTGGTTCGTGGACTGACATACATAATTAACCCGTGTTTTTTCTTCTCTGTCTTCCCCTGCCATTATTTTATCTTATTTTTATATTTTATTTTACTCTTCGCGACAGAAAAAAAAAACCCGACCCACCCATGTAAGTCTTAGGCAAGAAAAGAAAAGTGAGGATGGTCAAGCCTTCTGTCTTATCTCTAACACGCGGGTCATTCATTTTTTCTCAGAAAATGTCGTTTCTGTGTTGATAGCGAAAAAAGTGACTTTTCAAATTCGTCTGGATAAGTATAGGCCTAGCATAAGACAACTACAATATTCGATTTCATATTTTGTTTTTCTGTATCAGTGGTATCAGTCACCCGATGTGCCAAAAGATTCCATTGTTCAATTTCCAGGAGTTTAAAAGGACTTAGTTGTTATCTTGATAATCTGTGGGTTGCTTTTAACTACATTGGGTTTCCTCTGACAGCACCGAAAAGATAGTCGACGAGTTTTAGCCGAATCGTCACCAGCTGACAATCTATCAGTATTTGTACTTGATCCGTGCCATGATCCTCGTGGCCTTTAATTGATTCCCATACAAACAGTTTTAGGTGGCAGCAAAAAACCTTTTAATTGGTATTAACAAAAGAGCGCCACTATGACGCATCAGATGAAAATATTGAGTTGTTTTACGTTCACGAAGTTTCGTCATGAATCCTTTAATGAGGAATTACTAATTAAGTTAGGATAAGAACTGATAAGTACTAATTGACTGTCATATTGGATATACACCTACTTCAATTCATCTTACACCCTACAATTTGAATCGGACATTTGAGACTGTAAGTTAGCTGCAAATTTTGATTTATACTTGTCTCAAGAAACGTTGAAGGGTGAGATCTGAGTCTGACGTCTGAGACCAAGCGACCAGCTGCAAATTGTGATATATACAGGTACAAAGTCGAATGGTGAATTTTGTTGTAATATTGCAATATAGGTTATGCGTTTTGAGGGAGAGTTTGAGAATTGTGCTTTTCAGTATCGTCAGGAAACACAAAAGCAGAGCAAAAGGAAGAAAAATAATCCGTCTCAGATTTAGATTGACCAACGTCACCAGGTTGTTGTTGTTGTTGTTGTTATTGTTGAAATAATTGTATATGATTGCGTTTTGTTGTTGTTTTGTAAGAAGAATTTTTTGTAAGAAGAATATTAAATCACCCTAGTGAACGAACTTGAGGGACCATTTTAAAAAGAAAATGTTTTCTTCAAAAGTTCCTGGTGTTACTTCCATATTGATTTCTGACATTGTTAATATACAATATGTCTTTATTTAGCAGGCACTAAAACCCATGAAAGAAACTAATTAGTACTAAATAACACTAATCAATCAACAGAAAACAAAGACGTTTCGTGCTATTCAGTGCTATTTAGTGACTAGCTACTTATAGTTTACGGGTTTAATGCGAGCACTCTGCCACAAATTAACTACATTATTTACAAATGGAAGAGACTGAACAGGAAGTTCAGGTACAGGCTAGCTATAATAACCACTAAGTTAAACTAAGATAGACTAGTTAATGATGCATTGGATTTACAAGATATGGTATTTTATGATATCAATTGGTATTTATTATGGTATTTTTATGATATTAATAAAACATATGTACAGGAAAACATTGAATCGAACAAGTAATTAAAGAAAAAACACACAAAGCAAAGGATCAAGGTCAATGACATAGGGATGAAATATTTCCAAAAAAAACAAAGCAAAAACAAAAACAAAAAAGAATGAAAGTAGATAATATAATTGGATATAAATATAGTATTATAATTATTAGATACTGTAAGTATTGTATATGTATGTATAGAATAATTTGCAAAAATGTGAGCACAAACAAATGTCAAAAAATATCACGTTAGAAGGTATAGTGCAAGAGAATATCATCGCATAAGATTACACCTTCACAAGGGCCTCTTTGTTTTGACCCGAGGGTGTCCCCTTAAAGCGATTTTACTGTATTTACTTTATACACCATGTACTCAAAAATAAATGTCATATAATCAATTTTCGACGAGCACCCTCGATACTCGATTCCTTAGCCTTCCAAACCGACCCTTTTTATTGTTAGTCCTGAAGAAATTAAAAATCATATTGCTTAAGAAAATTCAATCCTAATAGGTGTTTTTATTGTAATTATATGTTCCTAAGTCTTAGTGATTTGCGAATTAATATATATATAGACTTAAGCTTCTTTACAAGGGCGTGGGATTAATAAAGTAATCTCGGCTAGACAAGAGTTAGGAAACAAAGACAAGAATAATTCTATAAGTATGCAATATTGCTAATAACAATAACAATAACAATAACAATAACAATGACAATGACAATGACAATGACAATGACAATGACAATGACAATGACAATGACAATGACAATGACAATGACAATGACAATGGCAATAACAATAACAATAACAATAACAATAACAATAACAATGGCAATAACAATGACAATGACAATGGCAATGACAATGACAATGACAATGACAACAATAACAATGACAATGACAATAACAGCAATAACGATAACGACAACAATAACGATAATAAGAACAATAACAATAATAACAATAGCAATAATAATAATAGACAATTTAGACAATTTAACAATGGCAATAGCATATGTAATGATATTCAATTTTCTGTTTAATTTAAAGTGTAAACCGAAAGTTGCTTCAAAATTCGAAAGTTGCTATTAAACTAAGATAAACAATTCGAATCCCAATTAATATGTCAGAGTTCACTCTAAATAAGACCGCTGTAAAATGAATACGAAGGAGAGAGATAAAAATGGAAAAAATTGCTGTAAGCTAAATTACATTTTAGCTTTGAGATGTCAATTACACAAAGATTACCATCGACGCAACTTGATAAACAAAAATACATCTTGTTATAAATATAGAATCTCACTTTGGGTATTTTTACCAAGCACTTAAGCACACCAAGCACTTTCTTAAACTTAAAAATACTCAGTTATAAATTCTGAATTTTTTCTAAATAAACTAACACATTATAAATCTTCCAGTGTTTGGTCTCATCCAAAAACACGGTCACGAAAATCTTTAGCTTATTTTCCTCGTTTTTTGGTCTAAATTTTCTCTTGTAATTCAGTCAAAACAAAACTACAATTTCTTCTTTTTCTTTGATTAGCGTGGATTTTCTTCAATAATTTTGCAAAACAAAAACCACCACCAACACCACCACCACAACAACAACATCAACAACAAAAAACAGTTCACTTGCATCGAGTGGTGATACAAGTACTTGAAAGTTAAAATTTGTATCAACTTCCTTCTTGCCTGTTCTAGGCTATACCCTGTAATACCACTTCATTTGTTCTAAATACGTTCTTAAACTCATTTTGTTTTTATCTTTATACTTTCACTTAAAGAATACATAGCGCTATCCGTTACTGATAAATATCGTATACTTATATCCCGCGGTGGATAAAAGATGATATCCCGAATGAATCCACATACTGGATAAGGATCTAGTAAATGGATAACCGCTGTTCAATATTCGCTAGGGCTCAGCCAATTCAGGGTATACAACAGAATAATGGTAGTAGGAATGGTGAACATGGAGATAATTGTGATAAAACCATGAAAAACAACGGTGAAATGACTGATTACAACCATTAGAGATTAAATTATCAATTGAAAAAACCTGATAAAGACTCGATTCACGCAGTCATCGATGGGGCCACGCCACAGTACAAAATCAAAATAACTTAAAAGCTCAAAGGAAATGTTCCGCTAAGACTCTAAGAGCTTCCGTGATGCAGATGTATATGATAGAGACGCTTAAAGAATCAGATATAGATCGAATGACGTGCGCTCAAATCGACAATATAAAGTGACTGAGTCTGAATCTACCGCATTCGTGAATTCACAAAGAATAGGTAAACAACATGGGCAATGCTTGAAAGGTCAATATCTCTTGGCTAATTTCCTGTATGTATGGTTTGTACTATTATTATTATTTATTTTATTATCAGTACCAATTGAGCCTACTCCTCAGATTTGGGGATTAATGGCTGTCAGCTAACACGTTCATTACACATGGACAACTTGGACAATAGTGCCAGTTTTGTTCATAACTAGTAATACTGTCTACAGAATATTTCTTGAGAAAAGGTGAAGCAGGTAGATTGTTCCATTAATTGTTCTTGCAAAAAATGAGAAGCATTCAGATGTGGTAGGGTTTTGTAGTAGTAGGATCATGAAGCTTTCAGAATGGCTATATGTCTTGTTTGCGCAGAAATGCTCGTAGGAATATCCTTTTGTATCCATGGAGATGTTATCTTGAATAAGGTGGTTAGATGAACTGTTGTCGGCGGCGATGTCAAGTCTTTGTTTTAGTTTCCTCCAACCTAATAATTGTCATGGAGGAATATGATGGACTTTGGATAGAAGCATGAGAAATTTAACTGAACTAGTATGCAAAATCGTATGTAACCTGATATAAATAAAATCATGTGTAAAATCGTATTTCATATTGAATGATTAAAAGTGCTAATTTAATTGTGGAAGTTTCCACAACCTTGTTTAGAATACATTTTACCTTAAGTACTTTGTTTATCAGTAGCTTCATTTTATAATCCTTATCATAAATACTAGAGAAAGACATTAAATCAGTTATACCTGCATGTCTTGAAGTAAATCACGATAGATTCCTTAACAAATGATTGCCCTGGAAACCAGAGGCTTTGACGCACTCAAAACCAAGTATATTTTTCTAGGAAGCATGTAAATTATCAAATCAAATCACATGTAAAAACCATTTGAAAATCCCAAACCTACGTAAAAAACAATTTGCTGGATCTTTAATACATGTTTTGTACAGGACTTTTTACATATTGTGTAAGCAACTAAAAGTGATAAGCACATCTACACGAGTAAGTTGGCCTTGACAGATTTTCCTTCACAACCGGAAAGCGTGCTAATGTCAACGAGGAATTGTCAAGTTAGTTTCGCTGAACTAGCTGCCGTGCCAGCTTTTTCCCTCTTCATTGACGGGACAAACGTTTCATGGTAAAGATTTACGCAAGTTGGCGGTTTGCCATAAAGTAAAATTCTAAAAGTCATGGTACTTAATCGGGATTCGTCTTCCTTTTTCACTTATGAAATAAATCCATTTTAATGATTAACTTTTCTTCTACTAATCTGTTTCATGCGAAAACAAGTGATAAATGCGAGTTTCCTACTCGACAAATACATTTGGTTAATCATATTGATATCTGAGCGAAGAGCGAAATCTTAAACTATAATCTTTCCATAGTGACGTCAATAACATTTTGCAACTGTATAGTTCACAAAAATGGTATTTTTAGATGGTAGGTGTTATTCAATGTCTGCTCATAACATTTATAATAGTTTATTATTAAAAGTTATTGAAACACACAGTCAGTAAAAGAGGTTTTTTCTAAAGAAGGTTGGTTATACATGAGTACGCATATACCCTAATTCAAAATGAAATATAATTTCCGTGGATTTAACAGAGTATTTACACAGATATATGGAAATGGCAATTTAACGTGCACTATCATAGGCAACAAAATCGTGCAACATTTCACGCGACATTATTGAGTTGCAAGTCGCAGAGCAAATGTCCTTTGTTGTACGAAGTAGAGCCCCTGTCTATTATTTGAAATAATATATATATGTTACGCGCGGAGTTTAAAACGAGCAACATTTGCTCTGATACTTGCAACACAACAAAGTTGTGTGAAATACGCCTACTCTGGGGTCTTAACTTGCACTAATCGCCTTAACTTGCATAAGATTTCATAAAAGTATAAATGAGGAGGGGCCATCAGTTTCTCTTAACTCGCTCTAACTCGCCTAAACTCGCTCTAACTCGCTGCCAGCTAAGGTGAGTTTAGACCTCAGAGTAGGTATTAGGCCTTGAAATATTGCACGGTTTTGTTGTCCATGTTACCTTATACCTTAACTGGATCTCTATATATATTTACATGGATCGCACACATTGAGCACCATGTAAAAATACCATAGCTATATGAAAACATTAAACCACACAAGTTTAAGGTTATTTTTATCTTGTTAAACTTATCGTGGTGTTTGGCAGGACAACTGATGGGGATGTTACTGCGGTTAACGCTGAAGTCAATCGTTAAGTTAAGCTGCGGTTTTCTCTACTGACAAATCAAGCAATAGCAAGCCGCACCTAGTAAAAGAACAATTTACTTCATCTTGACATGGTTTTTAGATGAGTTTAAATGTAAGTAATTAAATTTTTCTTTTAAGTGAAGTAGGAAAGAAAATTCCGATTCTAGATCCTATATATGAGCTTACTAAGTATAAAAGCAATTATTCTAATATTGTAACTACAGTTTTAATACGCTCCTCGGATGACATGTTACAATGAGTATATCATATAGACATACTTGTAAAATACAACGATCACTGATCTTGCAACTTTTCATTCTGTGTATATAA
>JALIZF010001331.1:0-27500 GCA_029948255.1 Telmatactis stephensoni | reverse complement strand
CGACGAAGCCCATACAGTTCATCTCGACTCAGACTGAAATGTACATTAAAGCCGTACGGGCTCGGTCTGCTCTGTCAAGACCGGCATGATATTTTCCCCGTAATGACTGCGTTTTCGGTTAATAAGAAGTATTTATTAACTTCAAAACTTTATTATTAGATGGCTTATTACTCGGGCTACCAGTAGTAGACCGAAAATTGTGCAAAATTACCCAAGCAGGTTTATTACTCGGGCTTCTTTGTAGCCCAAGTGAACGCCATTCTAGCGACTTGTTCAAACTTTCATACTAAAGAACAAAATAGGTGAAACTCAGAAATGAAATAAAGAAAGGGGGTAACCGTACTTGTTTTGGAGTTGAGTGGGGTGGTGTTAGGTGGTTGTGCGTAACTTGATCGAGTCAAAATTGTCCAAATTTAAATTATGGTGCGGTAATACGGAAAACAAAATCGTGCAACATTTCGCGCAATGTCATTTTTGCTCTGAAAGTTGCAGATCAGATGCTACTCGTAATGCACTACTCCTTGAGCAACAAATTTTCTTTGTTGTACCAAGTAGAAGCACTTTCTATACTTTTTGCAACAAAGAAGATATGTTGCGCGTGTGTGGTAATGCGAGCAACATTTGATATCAATGAACAGCAATAAGTTTACCTAAAGTTAACAAGAAATTCTTACAAAGTGGGTCATTAGCTATTTGTTATCCTTTCCCCCTAATGCCCAGACTCCTCGCGGTAAAACGAATGTTCTTTGATAAAAGTGCGCGCGCGAAAATGCTCGCGGTAGATGCGCAGTGGCAAGGGTTCCGAACAACCTAAAGCTCTGTTATACGTGTATTTGCAAATACAGCCTTTATTTCAAGGTTTTTAATGCCCTCTCACCCTTCTACTGAGTATAGACTATGGTTTGTCTATCTATAATTGACCTACATTTAGGCAATGCTTTTAAAAGAACTACAAAAAAAAAAAAAAAAAATACACGGCCCCACCCAAATTTTCGTGTTATTTTGTCGATATTGATGGGCTTCCTGTGTCTTATGTACCTAAAGATCGCGGACTCGACAATCTAGCAGGAAATTAGAATACAAAATGGCGGCTGTTTCACGGTAAAACAAGCTGGTGTCATGGAGGCTACATCAGGCGGAGTTCCAAAGGCAGAGACGAATCAACAAATACCTGATGTTCTGGAAGGCTCAGAGCCTGGTGCTACGTAAGTTTAACGAATTCTGTGAGCGACAAGACAAAATTATCTTGGATTAAAATATTCCTATCACAAATATGCTTACTGTTTATGTAATTCAGCTTATGTTTTGTAATTCAGTGCTTGTTGTTGTTATTTTGTAAAATTATTTGTTACTTCACTGTCTTTCTTATTTCAAGGGTTTTCTGTTGGTAAAGAAAAGCAATAGGAAACTAAATCTAGCACTTTTGATGTGCTTTTGGGTACCAACTTGTCCCTCATTTGCTCGATGTTAAGCTTAATGTTAGATAAGAATTTTGTTGGCACCTGTATAAACAAATTTGTATTCATTGTTGGCACTGACTTGCGGATGGCTTATTCACAGGGTGTAGAATTTCTTTGCACTTAACAATTTTTTTACGTTTTGGTATTATTCAGACTACCCTACGAGCAGATCGAGTCTCCCTTTACCTTCTCTGCGAAGGTAGGAACGGAGACTCTGCAGAAGTCATGTATAATTTATTTGAGTATGCGCGATGGTTGCTAAGAAACTGCCTTGTTCCCAAGCTGAAAAATGTTTCTGGTTTCATTAACAGTTTCCAGTTGATTATTGGGATTACTAGCTGCAACTTATGTCCTATACCCTGGGTTCCAGGGGTTTATCATCACGTTCCAATGTTTATTTACTTGATAGGAGAATCACACGACGAGAAACCCCTGGCCGCGGCAGTTACAAATCTCACTTCCATGTTGTTTACAAACGATTTCCCTTATTTGGAAACATGGCTAAACCGGTTTTAGGTCACCGTGAGGTCACGCAAACACAGTAGATTGAAAAATGTATAATTTGTAAGGTCTTGTAAGGGCTTAAGTGAGAGAAAAAGTCAAACTCAGCTCAAATAAGAAACATTAGTTTGAAAAAAGTAACAATGAACCGGCATAATTGTATATAGTATTTTTAAAAAGCGTCTTTTATTCGCCATAACGTCAACACTAGTAACGCTTGTAATACAACGCCGGATGTGGCAAAATAGAACCGGTTGAACGAATTATCCAATCAAATCGCTCCTCAGTGTTTTAGCCAATCACAGAGTTACCTTCAAATTTTTGAAGGTAGTGCTCTGATTGGCTCGGTGCTTTCAAACGGTTAACTCGTGCACCCAGGGGTTTATTTTCGCTTCTCGCGCCTTCGGCGCTCGCCAACTCTCTAAGGAAAGCGAATAATAAACCCCTGGAGCCCAGGGTATATGTCCTATGGAGAGCGAAACAAATATGTCTTTGGCATATTCATAAAACTTAATTACCATTGATTTTCTTTGCTCATGCGTTGGTCTGAGCTTGTTTCTTTCTGTTAAAAATGCTATACGTGTAGCTCTTTCAAAACTGTGCTTTGACAACTTGTTCGCCAAATGTTACGCTTCATAACTAATATTATAATATTACATTTCTTGTAAACACATGTAATGAATTATCTTGCCACGCGCGCATTTTTATATATTATAAATACTTTTAATCGATTATCATATAATAGATTAGCTTTAAGATAGATAATTAACTATATGACGACCTCTAAGTAGACCAGATTTTACAACAACTAACTTGTAAAATTTGATAGAGCATTCGTTTTGAAATAAAGTTATTATTATTATTATTATATTATTATTTAATTTTGCCACACAATACATAATCAGATACATGTACATCTTGAAGTACAGACCTGCACGTCAAAACCGGTTTAAACCTATACCTCACTGGAAATTAAGCATTTAATTTGCCCAGAATCTTAAACTGGTGGCATAACAAAGGAAATACATGATTTCTGTAGTCTCCCTTCGTTCATTCTCAGAGATAGTAAAGGGAAACTCTGCTCCCAGGGTAAACTCAGACCTACAGTACATTGTACATGTATTTTTAAAAATTGGTAATTGAGGGTGGCTGAGCAGTGAGAGGACCCATCTGTCACCAGTACAGTGTACATGGTCCTGAGTTCGATTCCTGGATGTTGCATCACTTATGGCACTCCACTGTACTCTCTCACACACACTACCACAACATTCTGATATTCTATGCAATACAACTCTCAGCTCACTAGTTCACTTTTACTGAGGGATGTAAACTGGAGGACCCGGAGAAAAACCATTAAGGCAAGAGAGAGAATAAATCTATTGTTAGATTTTGGTTATTGCTTCTGTTGATCAAAATGAAATGCAATTGAACATTAGATTGATTACAAATAATTTTTTAGTGGACTTTCTACTACATATTAAACTGTAACATCAACTCTTTGTCAATTAGTCAAATTAGTTGGTGTTAAGACTACTTATGCAAAGGTAGTGACTTGTAATTTCCATTGAGAAAAAAATGATTCAAGTGATTTTAATGATGTATTTGGTTTTCAGGCCCAACCATGAGCCTCTCTTTGAAGTACCCTCTGATGAAGACCTTGATGTGTCATTTGATGAATTCAGTGAAACAATTAAGGCATCAAGTCTAGATGTTAGTAAAGGAAGAATTTCAAGTATAAGTAGCAGTCATGGTTCAGCAGAAAGTGCCAAAGAAATAGAAGAACCAAATTTAGAACATAGCTTTAACTGCAACAGGACTATTCCTGAAGAAACAGATGATGATATAGAAGATGTATCAGAGGAATTATCGTCTGTGGAAATTTCGAATAAATCTGAAAACTTTGAAGGTAATGTACATAGACACAAAGAACCCTTTTTATGACCATGGGCCATTGATGGACTAATCTAACCTGTCATAGTTTATATTGTATTTAATTACTGATATATAAGGTACCGGTATAGCAAAGGTTGAATAATGTGTACTTCCATGTTGTGATTTTATCCTTGGTTCAATTTTCCTATGTTTTATACTCATTATCATACATTACCAGACACAAAAACAAAGGAAAATAGACAAAAGATCCTCAAAATGGGTATTGTTACATTTAACTGATTAAATGAACTTGTTTCTTAGAAGCAAGAAAAACAAGGGCTGAAAGTGTTAGAGAAGGTTACAGAGAAAGCTCTGAAGAAGGTTTGTAGATTTTCCCTCCAGTAATGTGGCTTGCAACTGTATCCAAGACTAATGTATGAATTTCAATGTAGTTTACCCTTGGAATTGTAAACTGCATTAGATACTAATTAGCTCTCCAAACAAACACACTCAGATACAGAACATGCACTCCCACATTCATGCACACAGATCTCAAGGTCCCAGTAAAATCTCCTGGATACAGTACATGCATGTTTGATATTAAAGTTCTCTACAGAAATCTTTCAATTCCAAAGGAGAGCTTGATCACAGGCTACAGACATAACTTTGTTTTTTTTTGCACAGACCCTTCAATAATTATAATGTGCCTCTTTTTTGTTGAAGATGTAAATGATCCACGCTGGATACGGCATAAAAAGCATGTGTTTGTGTTTAGTGATGCAGGAAAACCCATTTACTCACGGTAAATGTATTGTAACTTTTTGTCGTTATTGTTGTCACTGATCTACATATACATGATGTTTTGTGTACAGTCACCACCAATGTACATGTACACTGACACACATTTTACACACTGTCTGTCATTTCTTGCCTTTTCACAGGTTTTTCCAAAACTCCAAATGATATGTTATAAAATGCGCAGTCAAGACTGTCATTGGGCAAGATAATTACATGTAACTGTGAAATGGTCTGTTGATAAGAGACTGAAACTGTTTTCTTATTTTAGGTATGGGAATGAAGATAAGCTAGGCACTCTAATGGGTGTCATGCAGGCAATTGTATCATTTGTAGAGGATGATGGAAACCAAATCAGGTTAGGACCTTTTATAAAAAAAATTTAAATGCAGTTGACTACATGTTCGCAAGAGATCTAATCAGTTTACATACTGAGCTCCATGGAGGGAATTTGGAAAAAGCATCTCTCCACCTCTCTTAAATTTACATTTTCTTCAGTGATACAGACCATGTAATTTTGCTCTTTCTCTGACCCCCTTCTCTCCCCTTTCTGCAAAATTTGAATTTCCTCCTTGAAAGGTTATGATGTTTTGTGGAATGACACATTTCTAGTTACTTTAATGACAAACTCACTGAGTGGCTTTTAAATATGTACCTGGGCATCAACTTGTATCTCAAGGCTTAATGATCCCAGCGTCTCCTTGCAGCCCTTTAAGGCTTGTCATGCAAGGAGACTAGTCACTCTGGACTTGGACAAAAGTTGCTGTTAACAAGTAACCTTTTGTACATATGCACATTGATATATTGTATTTTGGATTCACAACATCTGACTTCAATTGTATTGTATAGTGAGTGACAATTCAAACAGGAATTTACAGTGGTGTTTATAACTAGTTGGTTACTACAAGTCACTTAATGAGTGGCTATAAGGAAAGCCTCATCTATAAACATCAAATGAATGTCATCTTAATGCACCATATCCAGGCAATGCTTTCATGTTCTATACTCTTTTCTGTAGGTGTGTCATTGCAGGCAGACACAAAATAGTGTTTTTACTGCGTGGACATGTTATTCTTGTTGCTGTTGCACAGACAAATGAATCTGTTAGTCAGGTATGTCTGTCAATATTAGTAGTAGTCAACAGTAATTGTTCAATGATGTTATTTAATGAGTAATGGTAATAGGACTAAGTCAAGTCCAATTCAGTCTGTAATCGTACAAGATACTCAACTGAGCAGTGAGTTGAGTACATCTTAATTTTGTGGGCTGCTAATTTCCAAGGCACCTATATGGCCATAGTCAAATACCTTGTGAGGTGCTACAGTATAAGCTATTCTTGGGAGATGTAATGGTGTAGCACAGATGATTTTTAAAATGGCAAACTCAAGACTCTAAATATTGCTTGCCTCTACAGTGTAATTCTTTCCTCATCAACTCTCCGAGTGAAAAATAATGCTGTCATTATCTAGTGGTTAAAATATGAAAATCTTGCAGTCATATTACTTCATATTGTAGCACATTTTTTATATTATATTTTATCTATATCTATTCAGGATCTTGTGTTTTCTTATTTAATGTATAAACGTTTTTATTTTCAGCTGGTGTTACAGTTATCATATGCCTATAATCAAATTCTTAGTGTATTGACCTTTTCACAATTGTCCAAAATTATGGAACAACGGAGAAATTATGACTTGAGACGTCTTCTGTCAGGTATGGCTTCTTCCTCCCTCCCAGTCCCCTTTCCTCCACAAAATGCGCCGCCTACGTGGGCTACGCGCTGTCCGGCTTTAAAAGTCTTTGGTGTAAAATTTGATGCAGACTGGGTGTGAATTTTGTTCGTTTTCTTGAGTTGCATTTTAATATCCCATACTCCCTTTAGGGATAAGCACGGCATACAACATGTCGGCATACAACAATTTTTGTAATTGACACTGAAAAGCCCCAATGGCGATGTGTTCAATAAAGTATGTATGTATGTCAGTTTCCAGGTTGTTTTGCGCTACAACTTTTTTGAAACCAGTGACATTCCTTACAAGAGGTTTCTTAAACAATTAACTCTTCATATCTTTAATATTTATTTATCATTTTTGTGTCTTAGGGACAGAGAAATTTATCGATAATTTATTAAATCTAATGGACCACGAACCAAGTTTTCTATTAGGATCGGTAAGTTGTTGTTCTCGCGGTGGTGGTTGTTGTGAGTGAAAATCGCTAGACAATAATCAGAAATCGTGAAATTGTGGATGAATTGCGAATTGAATTGCCCTTTTTCTCAAGTGCGCACATTTGAATATCTGTTGGCCTTCCTTCAAAGTAAAGTTATCACACTTGTCGGACCACAAATTCAGAATAACAACAATATTTCATCACGAACAAGAGCAAACCTGTTAAAGATCATCGAGATAAAAAGATTTAAAAACAACTCTCAAAGAATAAAGAATACTTTGATTTGGCCCGTCAATGACCCTTTATGAGAAAGGGACTATTGTCTTAGATTATTTTTTGTAAAGTTGCGAATTAACGCCTCACGAAATTTCCTGTAATAAAGTGGTTGTCTGTAATTTCTGTCAGGTTCGATGCCTACCCTTAGCGAGCTCTATAAGAGAAACAATTGGACAAAGTATGTTGCAAGCAAGAGTGGAGGTAAATAGCACGGGTTTTCTTTTTCAAAATTACATTAAATACAAATATTTTGCACTATTTAGTACTACATAGCACTAATAAAATAAGCAGTGCAACTAGAGTGATCGCACTTAATCCGTGAAAAAGTACAAAATCTTCTTTGTACTAAAAAATATAAAATATTTTGTTTTCCATTGTTTGTTAGTGCTATTTTGCATTATTTAGCTAGTACAATTTCACGGATTAAGTGCGATCACTCTACTACTTCGTGATCACTTACGTAAACGTACATGTACGTGTTGATAAATATTATATTGCTCCGTTTTAGGATTTGGTATTTGCTATTCTGGTAGCCAAGAATCAACTAGTAACGTTAGTCAGACCCAAGAAATATAGTCTCCATCCATCAGGTAATATAAAGTGGTTTTTCGGAATTTCTATGAGTCAGTGCGGGCCTTACCATGGCGTGTGGGTGTCTTGATTAGTATAGAGTAGATTTCGTATGACTGTGAAAACAGTACCGCACGGTTACCGCACGGTTACGGCAGGAATTGCGAAGGTTTTTATAGACAGCACGGCACTGCAGGCCCTTCGCAAGCATATTAATAGGGGAAGTTCGATTTTCACCATATTCGCGGTTGGGATTAGGAAGTATGTAAATGCATAAGTATCAGAGGCCAGTTGGCCTTTGGGAAGTCATGATTGAATTGAATTTTATTAGACAACTATTATTATTTCAGGATTTTTTTTTTTTTTTTTTTTTGAATTATTCAAAATTTGAAAGCATCGCCCTAATGTAAAAAGTTTATTTTCCTCATTGAAGACCGGAATTTTAAGTCAAGAAAAACTAGAGAAGAATATTAGAATCCATTAAAAACAGAAAGAAAAGAAAAAAAGAAAAGTTGTTGGCGCAGGTAGGATTCGAACCTGGTACCCAAAGCAAATTAGTATGCTAATTTTATGCAAAACCCAAAAAATCGGACCATGCATCCAGACAATTCGCTGAATCATCGCATGTTACGTATAGGATGGAGATTTCGGCCCCTTCCGCGCTATCCGGTAGAACGCAGCAAGCTTCGCAGTCAAAGAGGGAGGAAACAGTCGGATCCTAGGCCGTAAATGACTGAACCTTACCACTAGGCTAACTGGTCTACTGAGGGATTTGGAGAACAAAATAACCTAGTGTATCCTGTAAATTGGCAGTCTATTGTTATGCAAAATACACGATCCCGTGGCGCAGTTGGAAAACCCTTGAACTGTGAAGCAAGTGAGCAAATGCAAGAGCCGGGGTTCGAAACCGCCTAGGGCCTTTTCTTTTTTTTTTTTTTTTTTTTTTTTTTTTTTTTTTTTTTTTTTTTTTTTTTTCCTGCCTCAAAATCAAAATTTGTTGTTAATTAAATGAGAGAGAGAGAAAAGACGGAATAAGAAAAAAAATTTAAAATTAAATTAAAATTAAACAGAAATAGTGGAAAATACTTCAGTTGTTAAAACTAAGAAATCGTTAGAATAAAGAGCTGAAGGTCGGTGTTTTGATAATTCACCAGCATTCACCAAAGGTTTATTTAGAGAGTAATGCAGTAATGCTGTAGTTTCTAAGCGGCTATTTTCTGTGAGAAGGGAGGGGTTCGTTCGAACCACCACAAGCGTTGGGCGATACTATATATATATACTGTATATCTCATCTCCAAGCTTCAATCTGTACAAAATGCTGCCGCACGTCTAATAACATACTCTCTCAAATATGATCACATTTCTCTCATCTTAATTGATCTGCATTGGCTACCTGTAACTGAACGTATCTTAGTTCCATCTCTGCTCCAGAACTCTGGAACTCACTTCCATCTTCCTAAATTAAGCAGTTCTGTATAGGCGCTATATAAATCATCATCATTATTATTATTATTACTTGATAACTTTTCACAAGTTGCTTTGAAAAAATAGTTAATCACTCTCTGGTTGGCACATGAATGATATAGGTTTACGTCACTCGAAATATCGCTATAAAAATGTTTGAAACTCTTGCTGTAACCGTGCATTAACGTTTTCACAGTCATATGGAAACTGCACTAAGGCCCGTACAGACTAGTTTCACCACAGGCACTGAGCCCACTGGCTCAACTCCTTCATACTTATTCATCATTTTTACTAAAATAAATAAATTATTAAAGCTGGATTTATAAAATGGACTATAAACCCTGGGCTACCTGTGGGTTCTCAATAATAGTGAGCCCATCCCTTCAGCTGTTGTGCGCAATGTCAAATTCAGTAATCGCACACAAATTAAACTTAGAATTGACTTTGACTTCTGCTTTTGCAATGTTGCAACAAAAATGCATTGTGTATTGAAGAAGATTGGATAGCTTTGTCTTCGTGCTTCATTTTATTTTCCAAACCATTTGTGATCAATGTTGCAAGAAAAGTGGCGATTTTAATCCGTCTTGAACAATTAAACGACTGTTAAACGCGACCTCGAAGTGCCACCTACATTAGATTACTTCAGAACTCTGAAGTTGAAGGTCGTTTTTTCAAATTCAGATCTTCACCTGATCTTCAACTTGGTGAGTGCATCAACGTCCTTCCAAACAGCAGAATCCTGGACTCCAATATGTCTTCCTAGGTTTGACAATAGGTAATGAATATGATTTACCAGATCATTCTATATGTTAATGTCCTTTCCTTTGATTTCGTTGTTACTTCATTCAATGTCTTGAGCTATTCCGTGTTTCTAGGGGAGAGGGGAGGGGGGTGGATTGTACACAGGGAGGCTTCACCCCAAGGTTGAAACCCCTACCCTTTTTTACAGATTTTCAAAGTAAAGGTACCCTTTCGGTATACCTTTCAATGAAAATGGTACCCCTTTCAAAGTCTGTTTTCCATACAGTAAGTAGGATACTTGCCTTGTGAAATGCCCTACCTATATTTCATGAAATCGCAACCACTTTAATGCCTCCAGCCAGAGTAAAAGGTACCCTTTTCATATACATGTACTTCCAACTTGAAAAGGTACCACTTTGATTTACGTACAGCGTAAATGGTGATTCTTTGGTCTGAACTTATTCTTGATCGGCTCGTAGGAAAACGAGTACTATTCTATTCTCCATTTAGAAGCCCCAAATAATCTCCCTACTCTCCACTCCCCCCCCCCAAATTAACCGCCCTAGGATGGCACAGTTGGTTAGTGCGCGGCCTTTAATGCAAGAGGTCCTGATTTCGATACCCAGTGACTTCGCATCTATGTTTCGACTTCTTTCCTTTCCGTGTAGCTTTACGTAGCTTTAAATACCCTTAAAACGGAGCACTGATGGAGAGAGGGGGTAGAGGGCGCACACTTCGAATGCTTTATACATGAGCCTCAGGCTCGGGAGAATTGGGCAACCACTCCCCGCACTTCGAAGTAAAATAAATTGCTTTTGCCTTTTGTATCAATTTGTAAAAACCCAGGGCTAACAAGCAGAAGTTTGTGGTATTTTAGTGTTTGATTGCTTTTTTGTAATTGCGTTAGTGGATATCTGTATGCTCATATATCGTACCTACAAGATGATTGCCCTGCCTGTCTTCTGCTGTTGTCAACTGATCGAAATGCTTTCTTTGAACTGGCTGGTTCCAAACAGAGGATTCTAGAGGTAGTTATATTTACTTCCCAACTACTTAAAGATACATTGAGTACCAAATAGAATTAGCGTTTCTATTGTAGAGCATCAGCGCTAGCAACATAGACAGAATCAGTATCGCATTTATCAAGATTTATTTGACTGAGTCGGGTTTTCTTTGTTATTCATATTGCTAATATCCCCAGTCATTATGAATTCAAGAGTTTCATCTAGATCTTCTAGATCTCCGGTATTTATCTCGATAAATCCCTTGAATTTATAATTTCGTCGCGTACTTCCTTAAGTCATCCATATTTGGACATCGAGACTTAGAAATTTTCTTAGAAATATTTTAAGTAGCGATTTTTGGTGAAAAAAGTCTTTGATCAATGACTGATTCGATCATTATAAAAATTGTGGTATTCATGTTATTTATTTGTACAGAGATTAAATAAATACCGATGTCTAGAAGCAATAACTGAAGCTGTAGCTACCAGAAGTTATAATACAGGTATGTCATTCAATTCAAAAGCTAGTAGAACCCCGCCTTCCAGTCAACCCTCCATTACGACCCCGCCTTACGGTCAACCCTCCATTGCGACCCCGCCTTACGGTCAACCCTCCATTACAACCCCGCCTTCCAGTCAACTCTCCATTACCATCCTGCCTTCCAGTCAACCCTCCATTACGACCCCGCCTTACAGTCAACCCTCCATTACGACCCCGCCTTACAGTCAACCCTCCATTACGACCCCGCCTTACAATCAACCCGCCATTACGACCCCGCCTTACAGTCAACCCTCCATTACGACCCCGCCTTACAGTCAACCCTCCATTACGACCCCGCCTTACAGTCAACCCTCCATTACGACCCCGCCTTACAATCAACCCGCCATTACGACCCCGCCTTACAGTCAACCCGCCATTACGACCCCGCCTTACAATCAACCCTCCATTACGACCCCGCCTTACAGTCAACCCTCCATTACGACCCCGCCTTACAGTCAACCCTCCATTACGACCCCGCCTTACAGTCAACCCTACATTACGACCCCGCCTTACAGTCAACCCTCCATTACGACCCCGCCTTACAGTCAACCCTCCATTACGACCCCGCCTTACAGTCAACCCTACATTACGACCCCGCCTTACAGTCAACCCTCCATTACGACCCCGCCTTACAGTCAACCCTCCATTACGACCCCGCCTTACGGTCAACCCTCCATTACGACCCCGCCTTACAGTCAACCCTCCATTACAACCCCGCCTTACAATCAACCCTCCATTACGACCCCGCCTTACAGTCAACCCTACATTACGACCCCGCCTTACAGTCAACCCTCCATTGCGACCCCGCCTTACGGTCAACCCTCCATTACGTTACCTTATTTTCGCCCGGCAACTAGATATCACGCTGAACCTCTTCACCTACAAACACCCATTTAATACGACCACTCATTAGTGGCCGTATTTCAGTGCGCATCGAATACTCGTGGGTTACTAGAAATATTTCAGGAATGTGTTTGTCAATTTTTGGCCAATCACAAATGGCTCTCTAACCACAAAGATAACAATCAAGCTTCTGATAGGTCGAGAGACATCCCTGAAATATCTATGTACCCACGGTTTTCGATTTGCTCTGTAACTGGGTTCCACTGTAAAATCAATTCACGGACATTTTCGAAAAACAACAGAAATCAGCTGTTTGTTAATAGAAGCTAAACAGTTTCGTTGACTGAGATTTCTTTTTTTACAGATCAAGTAGGAATACCTGAACTTTATCATTTTATTTACAAATCAAAAAGTACTGCCCAATACACATCACCTGAGCTACAAGCTCCATATTTAGAGAAAGAGGAGCAAGAAAGGTAGGATAATATTAATATTAATTTATTTAATTATTGGTATATATCGTAAGCTCTGATTGGTCGAAAACCGTGTGGAATAACAGTAAACACCCATAGATGACGTTTTCAAATCTTACACGCACTCTGATTGGTTGTAAAAATGTAACAAACATTTTTCCGTGGGTCTATACTCTAATCAGGGCTGCACTGAAGAGGTTAAAATGTGGAATAATAATCAAGGCATTCGACTTCGTATCGTGGTATACTATTGTTCTCACCACATTTTGACGTCATCTGTGCGTCTAGAATACAGACGCACGGGGATGATGGAATGTATTTGATAAATAGCTGGATGATGTGTAAAATATAGTCATATATAAACTATCAATTATAGTTGTAGTAGTGTTCATGACTATAATGGAATGTATTTGATAAATAGCTGGATGATGTGTAAAATATAGTCATATATAAACTATCAATTATAGTTGTAGTAGTGTTCATGACTATAATGGAATGTATTTGATAAATAGCTGGATGATGTGTAAAATATAGTCATATATAAACTATCAATTATAGTTGTAGTAGTTTTCATGACTATAATACTAAATATGGCGCATCTGTTGTTAGGTTATTTGGTCTCTACTTGTATCTTCATCACCGTATTCATTCCTTGGCAAGACCACTTAAAATACTTTGTCATGTAGGATCACGAGAAATGCTTCTTGGCTGGGTAAGTTTTATGGTTTATGGCTAGTAAGTGTACAGCCAATAAACATCTTTACATTTTTTTAGTCTAAAACAACCGTACGATTACGTGCACTCTGATTGGTGGACAATTTGTGTGATTACAGCCAACATGCACTGATGACGTCACGGAATCTTACGCATGCACAGATACACAAAATCTTACGCGTGCTCTGATTTATTGAAATATTTTGAAAAATGTATAAATTGAAACAAATAGATACCATTTTCTTCCCTTTTGTTCTCTAAAAGATGCACAGAAGACGTCAGAATGTGCCGAAAACAACAGTCTTTGTCGCGTACTTTTTATCCTCGCCACATATTAACATCATCTGTGCATCTATTAGAGTACAGACACACGGAAAGAAGGAATATTTCACGTAACGCATGGGATTGTTTTTAAGAAAGGTTCAGCATTTTCTCAGCAATTAATTAAGGTGCTTGTACCGTTTCTACGACAGACTACAGAACATGAATGAACATGAACTAGTGACTTACCAATTATTGTTAGCTCTGAAGAAGGTTGCATTTCATGTAGATTCGTTTTATTCTTACTACTGAATGGTTCTTTTTCTAACAAACGAACGAACGAACGAACGAGCAGGTAAGCGAGTGAGCAAGCAGACAGACAGACAAACAAACGAACAATATAATTTGTCCCTGTTGCCGTAGTATTCATAGCGAGATGACATTTCCGATGCATTTCCCTTGACAGGTAACCTCTGGGTTTGAACTGTACGCTGCTTTCAGTCCCTTAGTTTCTAAACCCATTGCAATCAATGCAATCAACAAACTTCTAAGATGGATCAAAGTATGTTGAATTTAGCTGATAGATTTCCTTTGCATGAGGATCTAAATCCTCTTATGTAACCTATGTTGTCTGACCTTTTGCGTATTTAAAAGAGGATTTGCACGACCACCATCCATGTTGGATGAGACAGCAAAATAATCTGTTTCCCCTGAGCATTGAAATTCTTTCTGATGTAAAATAATCTTATTGTTCCTGCCATCTAACATGGCCGCTTTGACATGACTGTGCAAAACTCCTTTATTGATGATGGTATATCATCAGAAACAACAACAAAACACACACACACTCGATGAAGCATGCAGTATAATTCTAACATCTTTTCGAGTAACAATCCATTTATAAACAACAAAAGAGTTGAAAAAGAAGGCCCACTTCAAGCTTTTAAAACAACATTAAATACTGTGAACTCTCACCATAATGGAATGTTGCACAATTTTAACTACATGTATAACGTATTTTCTACTAAGAACTTTGAAAGAAATCTATTGTTGTTGTTGTTGTTGTTATTGTTATTGTTATTGTTGTATATGGATTTGTTGTAGTAGTAGTAGTTGTGGTTGTTGTATTTGTTTTCTTAGTAGTGGCTGTCATTGTTGATTATGCTGTTGTTAATGTAGTTGTAGTAGCTGTTGCTGTGTCTGTTGTGTTTGTTGTTGCTGCTGATGCTGCTGTTGTTGTAGTTGTTGTTGTTGTTGTTGTTGCTTTTAAACACACTATAATGGTTAGCCTTTAAACCAATATAACGTTTTTATTGTTGTAGAAAGAAGAAGAGAGACTGTTCATCTTAAATTCGCAAGTTTTTTAGTTAGATTCCTTGAATTATAATTTCATGATCTTGTACCTACATATTATATTTCCATGTCTCTGTACTATTCTAAGATGTTTGTATAATATTCATGTAAAGTATTGTACAATTATGTAATAATAAATTTTAGAAAGGAATTATGGTACCTTAGGTGATTGTATTTATGACAACCTGATCATCTGTTGCCAGATTTGTATCTGTATTATGGAGAGATTTTATTTCTAGATTGACTCAAGAAGTAGTAGTTCTTTTACTAGTTCGTCTAATAGTTCGTCTGGAGGTTTAAGAAACAGTGAAATAACTATTTTTATAACAAAGCTAATATATAACGCATGCTCGCGCGCTAATCATCCAATCAGTGCGCGAGCGTACGTCCAAAACTCAATGGACAGCACGCTGACGTCAATGTTTTTCCTTTTCTTGTCTGTTTATGATATTAATTCTGTCCAGGTCTTTTTATTCTCCTAAATTGCACGAAATTTTTCATTTATTTTCAAAAGATTTGTTTTTTGATTTTTTAAAAGTTTTCCATCAAGGGACCGATTTGTTGTTTAAAAGATCTAATTTTCTTCTTCAGTAGTGCTGAATGAAAACGCGCAAAGTTCATCAATATTTTTGTGGTTACGTACGGCTTATTATGTTTGGCTATGTTATAAAAGAAATGGTCAACACTCAGCGGGCGTCCACTGAGTTATGGATGCACTTGGTCGGCTGCTAAGCACTCGAGAAGTGCTAGGCGTCGGGCGACATTTACGCTTCTCTCGTGCCATAACTCAATGGACGCACGCTGAGTGTTGACCATTTCTTTCGTAAATGGACACAAGCAAGTGGTGTCCATTTAAGAGAGGTTTACAGTTTCATTGACGTGACCGTCACTGAGTATCTTATATTGTTTGAAATCAACACTTTTAGCCACGTGACCAAGTGATTGACAAGATTGAGAAGCCAAACCCACTCCGTCACATGCTGCTTAAGTGTCACTCTATGCGAAATACCATACTAATTGCCTTGCGTGACGACGCGAAGGAGATTCGACCGAGTTATTTGAACTGGCGCCAGCGCGTATCAAGGAACATGCTGGCGAAAAAGGAATATGTTGACAAGACTAGCATGCGTGTCCATGCAAAGGACGCCCTGCTCTGCTACAGGCCATGACAAGACAAAGTTATTTTTGGACCATTTGCATGGTCGACAATGCGCGCGCAGTTAATCTAACGGCATAGCTGAGCGCGCATGAAACTCCATATGTATTCTGGATGTCGAAATTGTCTTTATTTACACTCTATGAAGCAAACACTTTATTTCTAACAATGTAAATGAAAAGAAGTCGGACTAGATGACGTATTCTGTATTTTGCAAAGGGAAGGACGCTGCTTTTTAACGGGGAATCACGCGGGAGCCGTCACATCACGCAGCTAATTTGGTGCACTCACGTAACAAATGCACGCGTCACGCAAAAGCCCTAGACTTACTTTGTAGTAAACCCATTCAAAGTCATGAAACTGTAAATTCATAAAAGTGTGAAACTTGTAGGGCTTAAAATTAAATTTGAAGCTTAAAACAAAAGGCGTACATAACCCGACCTCAAAGTGGGAAGAAGTGATAAGATCCGGTAGGAAGTTGGGTCATAACTATCAAATTACAAACTAACTACGCAGTTCTTATTCGACATCAGCTAATTAGAGACCTTTGCGTTCAAAAGCTGTAAAGACAGGGACGTTATCTTGGTTCGTCTTTGAGCTAAATAAGAAGAGACGCTGAACATGACTACCAAACTGTTTTTGGTTTTGCTTCTTGGAGCATCGGGTACTGTTTCTATTATGTGATTGTTTATAAAACATTAGTTGATAACTTATGATAACGAGGGCAAGGACTATATGTTTGTCCGTTCCTGGAATGGATCGTCCTTATATGTTGATATAAAAAGATCACGAACAACATATAGTTATTGAATATTTTGATTAGAAACTACAAAACGTTATTTCGGTCCTGTTGTCTTTTAGGATATAATTCTAGGACCGTACGTTTTCAGTATAATACATAAAGCGTGATTTAGCAGTGGCTGTCAGTAAATGCCTGATAAGTGACGGTCATGTTAGAGTATCGTTATATTACATATATTATACAAAATTCTACCATTTGTAACATCATTCCAAGATTAATATAGATAAAATATTTGTTTACAGGATCGATTACATGCAAGGAATTATTTTCAGGATATAATTGAGCTGCTGGATAACAAAATCAAGAAGTCACATGAAAGCCATGTGAAGTAAAGCGGATATCCCAGAGCCCTTTGCGCCTGTATGCGTCGATCTTATATAAATAGTATCCCAAAACCCTTTGCCCGGGAAATTATTAGTATTCCCCAGTTAAGACATATTCATTCTCGCACACTTCAAATATATGTTGACGATAATACTGACAATTAATGATGATGATGACGATGAATTTAGTAAAGTGGTTGCGTGGAGAATGAGAGAGATGTCACAATTGCTCAGTTGTTTAATTGTTACTTTTGGGTTGTATTCACGATGTTCTTTTCAAGCAAATCCCTTCTAATTAACTCCAGTCTGGTAATATTTTCAAATTAACATACAGCACTTTGTCTTTTTAGTTTATTCTATGCCCATGTCTCCTCTGAATCTGAACAAAGATGAGTTAAAGAAGTTAGAAGTATCGTCACTTCTTATGCCTGGACCGGTCATCCCAGGAAACCAGAAAATGCCTCCAGATTTAGCGTCATCTCAAGATTATGGATGTATATTGTGTAAAATTGTGGTGAAACAAGTAGACGCTATGTTAAAAGATAATAAAACCGAGGTATTTCATTTAAATTCTTGTCATTGCATCTCATTTCTATTCCATTCTCAATTTTGTCTTCATTTCTTCGATTCTCTTGTCTTGTCTCGTCTCGTTTCATCTCATCTCGTTTCATCTCATCTCATCACATCAGCTCATCTCATCAAATCTCATCTCATCTCTCCTCATCTCATCTCATCTTATATCCCATCCCATCCCATCTCATCCATATCATCTCATCTCATTTAATCTCATCTCATCATTTCATCTCATTTAATCTCATCTCATCTCATCTCATCTCTCCTCTGATCTCATCTCATCTCATCTCATCTCTTCTCATCTTTTTTTAGGAAGAGATCAAAACAAGATTTAACCAATTTTGCAAATGGTGTCCAAAAAGTGCAGAGGTAATTAGTTTTTCATTGCATGTGATCATGTACAATGGAGATTTCTGGTGCACAGGGGAGGAGTTCATACCACAAATTAAGAAACATTTTTGTAAAAATACCATTTTTCAGTTACATCTTTCTCAACCACAGCTTTGGCTGCGGGTAATATAATATATTCTTTGGAGTTGGTAACAGCCTGTAAAAAGGCACGAAATGCACACAAATGAACCAAGGAGTTGTAAAATGACAATGAAATGTCGATTTACACGGTTTTTTGTTCAATAACACTGATTTACATGTTAAAAGAAGGATGGCCTGTATCAACGGTTGGTCACCGTACGTTAACCTCGATTGGATGTAGCTGTTTGCTAACTGTGAAAAGGCCTACACATTGGATGTCAAATCATTTAACGAGCTTTCATTTGTTAGATTCGTTCTTCACTTGGTATCTTTTTTTTTTTCGATTGATCAATTATAACATGTAATTACATTCATTTTTCTTTCAAGTGCAAGAAATTCATTGATGGGTACATTGATAAAATCATAAAAGAACTTGAATCAGAGACCCCCGAAATGGTTTGTACTAAGCTAGGATTATGCAAAACTGCGTACAAAGGTATGTCACGTGTAATTTATTCAAAAAATAGATTCGTGTTTTTCGTGCGTCTGTACTCTGATAGATGCACAGATGACGTCAAATGTGGTAAAATAGAAAAAACGCCGCAAAATGAAGTGGCCTGTCCTCTCTAAATTATGTTCTATCAGCTCAAATCCATCCCACTAACGGAACCTGCCACAACATGTTAAAGTGCACTTTATTTACTAGCTTTGCATGTATGTCGTCGACAGTTTTATAAAGTGCTTAAATTATGAAAATGTATCCATAGAAAAAGGATAATATGGCATATAGTACAACTTATTGATAGACATTGCAATGCAACGGCCTAACACACACGATTCAGACAGCAGTTGAGAAAGCTTGCATTGTTTGTTTATTTCATTCCCGACAATTATTATTTCTCAAATTTATTATACACTGAACTCCCTTCCAGTAAGGCGGACATCTCTCTAAGACGGACACATTTGCCTGGTCCCAGCCTAATTGCATGCTTCATGTAACGAAACGTCCTCCAAGACGGACACCTCTTTAAGGCGGACATTAAGAGCTGGTTCCGAAAGTGCCCACCTTAGAGGGAGTTCACTGTACATACTTTTTAGGCGCAAACTAGGGCTGTGTAACCAGCACGTTGAAGGGACATAATGAAATAAGGACAGGTTCCCTTCGGTGTGTGCCTTACTTACAAAGACCGTGTTCATAGCACACTATGTGACAGCTCCGAAATATGGGTCAACTTGTCTCTTAAATTGAAAATGGAACCCTGGACGCAAAACCCCGACTTGTGGTTGCATAAAAGTATATGCGGTTTGCCTTTTCGTTTTGCAGAGCTCAAAGTACGTAATGAAGTCAATGCCATTGGTGGCTCACCTCAATGCCTAGTTTGTGAGTTATTAGCTAAGGAACTCGAGAGTCTTATCACTAAAAGCTCTACACAGGTTAGACTGACTGTCGCCCTTTGTAACTTTTGCCGTTGTTTATTTATTGTTCTATATAAAATAATTGGTATTTTACGCGCGGTCTGATTGGTCGAGATCCGTGTATGGTTACAGTACATATGCATAGATGACTTCATTGAATCTTATACGTACTCTGATTGGTCGAAATGTTTCGATGAGTTTTATATAAAGCAAATAGATTCAATTTTTCCATGGCAAGATGTCAAAATGTGGTGAGCACAACAGTCAGGCCACTCGAGTTCGTCTTGTGGCGTACGTTTTTGTTCTCGCCACATTTTGACGTCATCTGTGCGCGCATCAGAGCACAGACGCACGGAATAATGGAATAATATTTCTTTGTTAAATAGCATTTCTCGTCTTTCTTGCAATATTTAAATGACGTCACTTCCGACAAGCGATTCTACGATAAAAAAAGGAAAATATAAAGAAACAATCTACGACCCAAAATAGTAAAAAAAAAGAAAAGAAAAGAAACAAACAAAGGAAGAAGAAAAGAAACCCTGACATTTCTTTTATGTTATATGTTCTAGGAAGAAATTGAAGCTGCTCTAAAGCAGGCATGCAACCTTTTGCCATCGAGTTACAAGGTAACCAATTTTTGTTCTTCCTATTCAGGAGATTTACAATAAATGTCCAGAAAATGTAAATTTAAAACGTACTTTTTCCGATTGATCGGTGAGAGATTGCTTTTGTTTTCTTGAAAACTGACTCTAAAATTTCGATTTGGAACCAGAAACTGGTTGTATCTGTTGATGTGTCAGTAACTCCATCTTAGTTCTCTAAGAATGAATGAATATTTGAAAAACGGCTGAATATCCAGGGTTATTCTAGCTATTTAGGGTGACATGGGTGGCGTAGTGATTCTCGTCTTTCACCACTGTTGTCTAGCGGTCCTGGGTTCTGGTTCGAGCCCCGCTGTGACCAGTAATGTAAATTGAGTTTGTTTGATGTGTTGTTCTCTCCCATGTCACGAGGGCTTTTTCTCCGGGTTCTCCGTTTTTTCCTCTCTCAGCAAAAATCAACATGTGAGTTGAGTGTTGTATGTAGAGTATATCGAATGTAGTGGTAGCGAGTGTGAATGAGTCTCGGAGATATTAGCAGAAATGCTACTCTAAAATCCGAGGATAAACCAAAATATCTGATTTGAAAGATTTGATCTCTCTTACTAGTCACAAAGAGAAAGAAAGAGAGGAGGGAAGGGTAAAGATGATCAAGACGATGAAGTGTGCTCTCATGTAATCATATTGAGCAATTGGTATCGTTTCAGAGCGAATGTAACAATCTAGTGAATGAATACACACCAGCGATACTTAATGCATTGGCCAATGAATTTAATCCCAGTACGATTTGCACTGCAATCGGCTTGTGTGTCTCGTATATGGACTTAGAAGGTATGACGGGTCAAATTTCATGTAAGCCCCCATGAAATGTCCAGTGAAAAGTATAGTGATTGGTTAGGGTTAGGGCTAGCAATAGGGTCTTACATCACATACTAACCACATGACTTCACTTATCTGCTACTCTGCCAGAGTAAACCTCGCCATTTTTTCCATTTGAGCATGAAAGTGACCAACTACACGCATGTTCGCAGGCTCAATTTTGCCAGAGAACTTTGTACTTCCTTAAGTACGTCCGATTGTTTAAGGTTTAGAAAATATCGTCCTAAATTTTGTATTAAAATACTTACAGTTATGCCAGAGATACAAACAAATTTCGATTTTTGAAAATTCGTATCTCCTTGATTTTTCAACTCATATCCTTCAAACTTCACAGTTTTACTGATTTTGATATGCTCTTTCCAGCTATGGTAATTGTTTTTAAGTTTTGGAACTTTTGGAATTACATGGAAAAAAGCCCGTTAGTATGAAATGACTGTAGCAATTCACAAAATACGTCATTTACACGTATAAAATTGCAGAATACGTCTTAGTAACTGTCATATTCGGAGTCAGCATGAAAAATTAGTTTAGAATAGTTATGTTACCAGCTTCTACCCTAAAATGCCTTCTGCACTTTTTACGATCGACTTTTTCAGTTTTACGCCTTGTCTAACTTCCCAGCAGTTCAACCCCTAGCGACCACACTCCTATCAAAGGAGCAAGGATGGCACAGTTGGTTAGTGCGCGGCCTTCGTTGCGAGAGGTCCCTAGTTCGATCCCCAGTGACTTCACTTCCTTGTTTCAACTTCTTTCCTTTCCGTGTAGCTTTTTCTACACGGAAAAATAAATATATATCTGATAAATATACTTAAAAGTATATTTATCAGATATAAAGACACTCGTCACGGTGGCGATTTTCATTGTGTTTGCCTTATGAATTATTAATGAGTTTTTTAGTTAGCTTTAAATACCTGTAAAACGGAGCACTGATGGATAGAGGGGGTAGAGGGCGCACCTTCGAACGCTTGATACATGAGCCTTTGTCTCGGGAGACTGGGCAACCACTCCCCGCAGACTCGAAGTAAAATAAACTACCTTTACACCTTTTTTTCATGTGATACTGTACACTACTGTAAAATTAATTAATTTACAGCCTTTTTACGTAGCTGTATTGATTATTTTGCAAATTGCTGTATGCTTCTATACGTCAATATTATTGTTATTTTAACACATTAGTAAGATCGTCTTCTGGAAATGGCACTGTACTATGCGATATGTGTTTGAAATTAATGGGTATAGCCAAGAAACTGGTGGAGGACAACGATACTCAGGTAGCTATGGATATTTATATAATAACTGGTATATAATTTTTTGGGTCTATAAAACAAATAGTTCTGTTTTCCGTGCAACTAAGAATTCGATGGAAAATAGTGTTCTGTTAACATATTCCAAGTATTAGTACACACGAGTGGCCCTCATCCCCACTCCCTTAGAATTCCCTCTTTCTCCCTTTGCTTCGTTAAATCTCTGGTGTACCGATGAAGCATGTCTCCGTAAGAAAACCCTTCGGAAGTTTGAAAACGATGCACCCTTTTATACCGTGCGGAATGAATGTTTCGTTGTAATGTTGCTTGTAATATTTGGAGAGGTTGGCTTTACATTGTCGGCCTCAAGCCTACGCGACGACCGACCGAAAGGGATTATGGGTATAAATCACTGAGACGACTATAACATGCATATCTAATTAGTCATGCCGAGGACCTGAACCATCAACACTGCTCGCCAGCGAAGGTCTGGACTATAAGCTCGAGGCATGACTAATAAGATATGCATTTTACCCATCATCCCTTTCGATCGAGTCGCGTAGGTTTGGGACCGATCAGCGGCAACGTTTTCTGAAATGACTGTCTACGGGGAGGCTACCCTGAGATCCAGATCCTTACTCTTTTCTGGGACCTCTAAAGCTTAGCTTTTTTCAGAAATTCTATACAATAAAAAGGTCAGAGTTTGCAGGACCTCTCCAATCAGTAGTTCGTATATCAATATTTATATCTGTTCACATTTCAGGCTGACGTTGAAAGAATCCTGAAGTTAATATGCTGGTACATGTTGCCGATAAAAAGTGAGGTACTCTTGCTAACGCTGTTAACTGATCAAGAAAGATGAATTGTTCAAACGAACTATAACTTGAATTCACGTCGACTGCAGTGTTACTTAATCTCTCAAAGTAACCATCACAAGTTGATGCAAGTTAGAAGTCAAATGGAAAATAATTGAATGAACACCAGTGCCATCAATTCGAATTAACAATAATTTGAAAAGCATTTCAGGGTTTAATTTTTAATTCTTATTCTATTTTTTATTTTCTTTTAGTGCGATGATTTTGTTGATAAATTTGTTCCTCTGGTTTTTAATGAGCTCAAGAAACTGGATCCTGAAACGATTTGTAAGGTGAAGTATCATTTTTCTTCCTTCCTTCCTTCCTTCCTTCCTTCCTTCCTTCCTTCCTTCCTTCCTTCCTTCCTTCCTTCCTTCCTTCCTTCCTTCCTTCCTTCCTTCCTTCTTTTAGATTTTAACACAGTGAATGACTTTATCTTTTACAGCAACTAAAGTTCTGTCGTTCAGGCTTTATGCCTAATGATATCAGATGTTTTCTAAACGGGATAAATCACTGTGAGAGTCCTAAATTGGCCAAACAGTGCGGTGTAAGTAGATACTACGAGCCGATCTGATTTAAAGAACGTTTAACCCTTACCCTAGGTCTCTTTCTATATCTATATTGTATAAACCTGATCTAGAATAACATATAAGGTTTAAACGTTTTTAACTCCACCCATATGCACATATAGCACGTACTTTTTGTTTATACAGACTAGCTACAACATCTCAGTCGCCTCACGAGTCCCTTCCCACCTCTCCAATAATAGAATCACTATACGACTTTTCAATTAACTTGGGTGTTCTTTTATTTCAGTCTGAAGCATACTGTAAGCTAATGAAGAGCACAAAGTAATATGGACACTGAGAGTTTTTACTACGGGGCTAAATGAATAAAGACGGGTGTTGAATTTGATTTTTTTTCCCCAGTGCTGCCAGACAAAATGTGTTAGTTCTTATTTTACTTTATTCTTATCTCACTGTTCACTATAGAGCTAAAACTACAATTTAACTCCAACATCAAAGGAAGAAAGATTGAAAAATGTAGCATATTACCGAATGTTTTTGCGTTTAAATTTCGATGTTTGCAGCTTTGGGGATATGTACCGTAGATTGATAATGGTTATAAATAAATAAACAATTTTAATGGCTATTTTATTCTTAGAATTTCTTTAAAATAATTCAGAATAACAGTATAGCTACGACTGGATTCCTAAACAGAATTCCCAAATTCCTCGAATCTACATTGGCATACGATTTTGTTCTCATCACAGTGTAAATCATCAGTGCATCTATTAGAGTAAAGACGCACGGAAAAATCGAATACATTTTGGGGTAAATGTTTATTTAATCTTTATTTAGTAACCAGAAGAGGTTTTTTAACCACAAGTTTAGTTATTCGGTTGTCACTCAGCAGTTAGCCCATGCAAAATGCTCAAAAATGGCCCAAAATGGACAAAATGCAAAGGCTATAGCCCATGCAAATTGAAGAAAAATGACCCAAAATCGAGAAAATGCAAAGGCTATAGCCCATGCAAAATGAGGAAAAATGACCCCAAATCGAGTAAATGCAAAACCTATAGCCCATGCAAAATGCACAAAAATGGCCCAAAATCGACAAAATGCAAAGGCTATGCCCATGCAAAATGCTTAAAAATTGTCGAAAATCGAAAAAATGCAAAGGCTATAGCCAATGCAAAATGGTGAAAAATGACCCAAAATCGACAAAATGCAAAGGCTAAAGCCCATGCAAAATGGTGAAAAATGCCCCAAAATCGACAAAATGAAAGGCTATAGCCTATTCAATATTCAATATTCAATATTCAATATTCAAAAAAGACACGAAACCAGCCGAAAGTCTAAATTTTATTAAAATTAGTGATCATAAAAGGCATTTAGTGAAATTAAGACTGGGCAACCATACATTAAGGATAGAAACTGGGCGGCATACAATACCAAGAACGCCTGAACACCAAAGACTGTGTAAATATTGTGAACAAAACAAAATTGAAAACGAACAACATTTCGTGTTAGATTGTGATCTCTATGAAAATGAACGTAAAAAACTATTTGAGAAAATTAACAACAAATTCCCACACTTTACACAATTAAATGACACTCTCAAAATTATGTTCCTTTTTAACAGTATCGACCCAACAGTTTCAAAATCAACTGCAGCTTTTATAAATCATGCTATTAATACCAGAAAAACAAACTATATTAGTAATCATATACAAAATAGCAATTGCCAGTAGATTTAGATCATTTTTATAGATTCAATATCTTTTTATTGATCATTGATTGTATTTTTAATACAAATATATATATAATTTTATATATTTAGCTAATAGTTATTGTTATTGTTACTTTAGAGTAGGTAATACCATGTTTGTAATTTATGGGAATACTGAAATTTATAAATAAATAAATAAATAGCCCATGTAAAATGGTGAAAAATGCCCCAAAATCGGCAAAATGCAAAATTTATAGCCCATGCAAAATGGTGAAAAATTGCCCAAAATCGAAAAAATGCAAAGGCTATAGCCCATGCAAAATGATGAAAAATGACCCAAAATCGACAAAATGCAAAGGCTATAGCCCATGCAAAATGGTGAAAAATGCCCCAAAATCGACAAAATGAAAGGCTATAGCCCATGCAAAATGCTCAAAAATGCCCCAAAATTGACAAAATGCAAAGGCTATAGCCCATGCAAAATGCTGAAAAATGCCCCCAAATCGACAAAATGCAAAGGCTATAGCCCATGCAAAATGGTGAAAAATGACCCAAAATCGACAAAATGCAAAGGCTAAAGCCCATGCAAAATGGTGAAAAATGACCCAAAATCGAAAAAATGTAAAGGCTATAGCCCATGCAAAATGCTTAAAAATTGTCGAAAATCGACAAAATGCAAAGGGTATAGCCCATGCAAAATGCTGAAAAATCCCCCAAAATCGACAAAATGCAAAGGCTATAGCCCATGCAAAATGCTCAAAAATGGCCCAAAATCGACAAAATGAAAGGCTATAGCCCATGCAAAATGGTGAAAAATTGCCCAAAATCGAAAAAATGCAAAAGCTATAGCCCATGCAAAATGCTCAAAAATGCCCCAAAATCGACAAAATGCAAAGGCTATAGCCCATGCAAAATGGTGAAAAATGCCCCAAAATCGGCAAAATGCAAAAGCTATAGCCCATGCAAAATGGTGAAAAATTGCCCAAAATCGAAAAAATGCAAAGGCTATAGCCCATGCAAAATGCTGAAAAATGACCCAAAATCGACAAAATGCAAAAGCTATAGCCCATGCAAAATGGTGAAAAATTGCTCAAAATCGAAAAAATGCAAAGACTATAGCCCATGCAAAATGGTGAAAAATGACCCAAAATCGACAAAATGCAAAGGCTATAGCCCATGCAAAATGGTGAAAAATGCCCCAAAATCGACAAAATGAAAGGCTATAGCCCATGCAAAATGCTCAAAAATGCCCCAAAATTGACAAAATGCAAAGGCTATAGCCCATACAAAATGCTGAAAAATGCCCCCAAATCGACAAAATGCAAAGTCTATAGCCCATGCAAAATGGTGAAAAATGACCCAAAATCGAAAAAATGTAAAGGCTATAGCCCATGCAAAATGGTGAAAAATGACCCAAAATCGAAAAAATGTAAAGGCTATAGCCCATGCAAAATGCTTAAAAATTGTCGAAAATCGACAAAATGCAAAGGATATAGCCCATGCAAAATGCTGAAAAATTGTCGAAAATCGACAAAATGCAAAGGGTATAGCCCATGCAAAATGCTGAAAAATCACCCAAAATCGACAAAATGCAAAGGCTATAGCCCATGCAAAATGCTCAAAAATGGCCCAAAATCGACAAAATGAAAGGCTATAGCCCATGCAAAATGGTGAAAAATTGCCCAAAATCGAAAAAATGCAAAAGCTATAGCCCATGCAAAATGGTGAAAAATGCCCCAAAATCGACAAAATGCAAAGGCTATAGCCCATACAAAATGCTCAAAAATGCCCCAAAATCGACAAAATGAAAGGCTATAGCCCATGCAAAATGGTGAAAAATGCCCCAAAATCGACAAAATGCAAAAGCTATAGCCCATACAAAATGGTGAAAAATGCCCCAAAATCGACAAAATGA
>JALIZF010001361.1:0-254271 GCA_029948255.1 Telmatactis stephensoni | reverse complement strand
TCCTATTGCGCATGGTTCAAAAAGCATAAATCGCGACTTTACGAGCATTTTCTTTCAAGGTATAATCAAAAAGGATACAAAACTCGATTTTGGAAATTTTTCTAATCTTTGGTAAGTAAGATCGAAACCAGACCACAGCGGTGAGAGGCGACACTTTTTGGCTGCCCGGCAGGGTGTCATAAATATATTGGGTTTCCTGTTTAGATGATTAGACAATCTATGATGTCATCAATACAATAGGTAATTAACTATTCACTGAGCATGCTCGTAGTATTTCGAGCTGTGTGAACCAACATCCCACATGGCTGGGTGACGTCCAGCACCATATTCATTTTTCTAGTGGGAACTTTGACCAGCATCCAGTTCACCGTGCTGATGAGGCCCAACAAGGCCGAAACAGCTGTCCACGGTTTCTGGTCACTGGTCACACTTTTATAATTAACTATCAATTAGAGTGTAATTAACATCAATCAGTGAACAGTAAACCTTCAGTCTTGGAAACCCCAGAAACGTCTTCTGCCTGTTCTGTTCCATCTAAGGGTTTTTAAGACAGTCAAACGAGCCAAAACTTAAATCAACTTGCGATGCCGGATATTTAAGCACGTTCAAACTGCTGTCGCAAGTCCTCGCAAGTTGATGCAAGTAGACGCAAGTTGATGCAAGTTGGTGTTCAAACGAAGATGCAAGTCCGCGCAAGTCAAAACTTAAATCCATGACTGATTTCATAAATGTGTTCAACCGATGACTGCAAACTAGAAAACTCCGAAAGAAAAGCCTTCAAAGCAATGCCAAAACATTTATACGATACAAAAACTGCTCTTTCTTAATACCTACATATCAAAAGATCGATAAAAATGTGAAAATTGCATAAAACTTACGTTTACAGATGAAAAATGTTTTTCAAACGGTGAGACGCTACGCTACAGCTGAACTTTTCTGACAAACTAGTCTTGTGCTGCGAATGTAGAAAATCCTCGAAGTTCATTCTGAGATGATTCTCTTGTACAATAACAGTAAAATAGAGTGCATTTTGGGGTGGTTCCACCATCATTCTCATTTGCTGGCTATTTTGGGGTACTTGCTGTTGAATGGCTTGCCGCGCGCTTAACAAAATTGTCCCAAAATCGTCTTTGTTTAATTTTTCGTGCCCGCTATGGGATTCAAGGAAAATTCATTTCCCGACTCGAGAATTCCACCTTCGTCTGAAATCAATGAAATTTCTCCAAATATTTGTTTTCATCATTGCCAATCTCCTTACATAATAATAATAATAATAATAACAATGGCTTTATTCAGTAAATTCCACTAGGTGGCTCTTCTTCTATTGAAACCTACAATTAACTAATATATAAAAGACAATAAAAGAAAACTATATGAAATAAATGAAATAAATTTGTGTACATATGTAAATTCTATTCGGAACAAAATAATTAAAGTTTAGTAAACTTTGATATTACTTCATTTGACTTATAACTTCAATATTACTTATTAACTTATAGCTTCAAAATTATTACTTATTTACTGTGAAACGCTGTTTTAAAAAGGTTTTCACTTTAGAGCTAAATAAATTAGGGTTTGATATAACTTTAATATTATTAGGTAATGTATTGAAAAGTTCTGATGAAATGTCTTGGAAGCTTCCCTTTTCTCCAGGTCTGACCAAATTCAAAGTGGTACTTGAACGCAAGGTTCGAGATGGCTTGTAAACTTCAATTGAAACGTGATTCGGCCAATGCTTTGAGTAGATAGCTTTATGCGTAACTTTCAATAGGTTGAAGTCTCTGCGTTCACGCATTGGAAGCCAACCAAGCTTTAATATTGTTTCAATGGAGTTCACGTACTTTCCAGTTACGAAGCTGGCTGATGAGAATTGAATTTTCTGCAACCTTATTAAAAGATAGTCAGGTAAAGGATTGAAGACCAGATCACCATAGTCCATTTTTGACAAAATAAGCTGCTCAGCCAATTGCTTTCTCAGGTGAAAGGGAGTAAAGTTCTTTATCTTCTTAAGAGTGGCCAGGGTGCTGTAGCAGGTGCATGACAAATATTTTATGTGGTCATTCCACGTAAGGTTTTCATTAATTTGCAAACCAAGCAATTTTGTAGTTTGAATGCGTTCCAACGGCTTTCCATCCACCATTAGGCTAGTTTGATGTGAGGATATAGAATGACATGCAGACAGCTGTTGAGTGGATAGAACCATACATTTTGTTTTGGTTGCATTGAGAGCTAAGTTGGAATCACTGGACCATTCTGTAAGTCGACTTAAGGTAGTATTCATCTCCGTTTCACAGTGTTGTAGGTCAGCGTACTTACAGTGCTTATAGATAGTAGTATCATCGGCATATTGAAAACAAGTTGCTTGAGGACCAATGTTATCTTGTAGATCTGCCACATATAGGTTGAAAATCATCGGACCATCAGACCTTACATCTGACTTTGTGGAAAAATTGATCACGTGATTTATCACGTGCCTGTCAATTTGGAATATTTAGTTCAAAATGAGGTTGAAAGCAAATTAATGCAACCAATTTTGCGTTTAAAAAGCTTAAGGCATTAAAATCTAACAATTTTTGCTTGGAAAACTTGTCCTTAATTTGTCTTGGGAGAGATATTTACGAAAACAGGTCACGTGACCACTTTTTCTTGTCTTTCTTCATAACTAAAATTATGGGACAACTTTCCCCGAACGCTATCTTTTTTCGTTAGTTGTCCTTAACACTAGCTGTAACAAAAAATTTATTTAGACGTAAAGGCATTTTATATTGCTCGTTTAAAAAAAACCCGAAATTTCATAGCTCCAGGTCACGTGACCACTTGATGTCAGAAATTTTGATACTAAGATATCTCAAATATCTAATATAACCCTATGGCCAATAGCAAAACTATAGCCAAGAACCGTGATGGATAATGAAATTAAAGGTGATCGTTTTCAAATACGGTTCCATGACCCAGTTCAGACCCAGGCCTTAACATACTTGAGAATTGAGCTAAATCCGAACCGCAGTTAAGAAAAATCGAAAATCCGACAACCCGGGCTATAAAAAAATGACCTAGCCCGATTACTTTCCGTATTCATTGAATTCGGAAAGCTTCAACCAGACGTCCCCAAGGGATTTGACAAGCTTAAATTAGCATTAGAATCGAGCTGAGTTTAAAACACTAAAACAAACGCAAATTTCACTCAGGTGTATACATAGCACAGTTGTCTAAGGCGCTGCCCGTAATGGCCCAGGGGCTGGGTTTCTTGCCTCCCTCACTGGTCTATTGACTAAGGCAAGTGTTCTATGCATTCATCCGGTTAGTTTGAGCAGATAAGGCCGGTTCTGCTCCAGCTAACTGCCTTTTTTTTTCTCGCCAGGCAATCATTTAGAGCAGCGCGTAAAAAGCACTTAAAGCTAAACATATGTAAGTGCGGGTTCAAATCCTGCAAGGAATATTAAATTTTTTTTCGCCTTGTTATGTAGTAAATATTATTTTTTCATCTTCCTGTATGCTTTTTTCTGGTTTTGAAGCGTTTTAAGGTATTTGTTGTGACCATCGACGTGTCACGTGACATATGACGTCATAAATTACATTTTTCAAAATGGGCCAATGGGGAAAAAAGGAGGTGAATTTTTTTTTGCTGTTTTAGTATCCTACTAATGTGCTCTTTATAAAACTGCCTTCATCGCTGGTCCACCTCTCTTGTACGAAGAGATAATATGGAAGACAGGTCACGTGACCTCATACTTTAGCTTATATCCCCTAAAACAAGAGAGATGGACCAGCGATGAAGGCAGTTTTGTAGAGAACACATTAATAGCATACTAAAACAGCAAAAAGTGTTTCGCTTCCTCTTTTCCCCATTGGCCCATTTTGAAAAAGGTAATTTGTGACGTCATAGGTCACGTGACACCTCGATAATCATAAAACATACCCTAAAATGTTAAGTTCAATGAAATATCCCATAATGCAAAATATGATCATGCTTGCTTGTCAATAAAGCTAGTTAAGGCAAAATATAACTTTTTATCGTTTGTAAGCTGTTTTTTATTTTTATATAGCAAGAACTATATCTATAACTATATAAGCTTGCAAGAATTTGTTTCTTTCTTTTAATTCAATTCACGAATCGAAGCTGGACAACAACATGACAGTTACCAAGATGAATTCTGCGATCTTCGATTCAGGGTGAAAATGACGTATTTTGTGAAGTGCTAAAGTGACGTGTGACGCATGTCAATTCTGACCATGAATAGGCCAATAATCTCCCCTAAATCAAGCAGCACCATCAAATTGAACTTCAAAAAATGAAAGAGCACCTCGATATTAGTTTTTAAAACCGTGAAAAAAACGCTTTTTTGTCTCGATCACTTATTCATGTGACTTTTTCGTTAGGATCTACTGAAATACCAATCACTCCATTGAGGCCCAGTGGCTAAAAGATAAAACAACTTTCCAATTAAGGTAATTCCTCTGTTTTGCACCGCGCACGCCTATTGCGCATGGTTCAAAAAGCATAAATCGCGACTTTACGAGCATTTTCTTTCAAGGTATAATCAAAAAGGATACAAAACTCGATTTTGGAAATTTTTCTAATCTTTGGTAAGTAAGATCGAAACCAGACCACAGCGGTGAGAGGCGACACTTTTTGGCTGCCCGGCAGGGTGTCATAAATATATTGGGTTTCCTGTTTAGATGATTAGACAATCTATGATGTCATCAATACAATAGGTAATTAACTATTCACTGAGCATGCTCGTAGTATTTCGAGCTGTGTGAACCAACATCCCACATGGCTGGGTGACGTCCAGCACCATATTCATTTTTCTAGTGGGAACTTTGACCAGCATCCAGTTCACCGTGCTGATGAAGCCCAACAAGGCCGAAACAGCTGTCCACGGTTTCTGGTCACTGGTCACACTTTTATAATTAACTATCAATTAGAGTGTAATTAACATCAATCAGTGAACAGTAAACCTTCAGTCTTGGAAACCCCAGAAACGTCTTCTGCCTGTTCTGTTCCATCTAAGGGTTTTTAAGACAGTCAAACGAGCCAAAACTTAAATCAACTTGCGATGCCGGATATTTAAGCACGTTCAAACTGCTGTCGCAAGTCCTCGCAAGTTGATGCAAGTAGACGCAAGTTGATGCAAGTTGGTGTTCAAACGAAGATGCAAGTCCGCGCAAGTCAAAACTTAAATCCATGACTGATTTCATAAATGTGTTCAACCGATGACTGCAAACTAGAAAACTCCGAAAGAAAAGCCTTCAAAGCAATGCCAAAACATTTATACGATACAAAAACTGCTCTTTCTTAATACCTACATATCAAAAGATCGATAAAAATGTGAAAATTGCATAAAACTTACGTTTACAGATGAAAAATGAATACTCGAGCCAAGCCTGATCGAATTCGTATTTCGATTCATTGAAGTCGTTTCGGTGAAACAGGGCTCAAATATTGATAGTCGATGCAATGATTTCCCACTAGATCCACAAATCTTGACTGCTCAAGGAATGTAGTTTTCGGACTAATGTTACAGATAAAATTTCACGTTTTCGTACTCAATTCCTTTTTTTTTTTTTTTTTTTTTGAGATAGATACTTATACGACTTGACTCTTACAATACAATCATTTTTTTGAGGAAACGGTCCGAAAACGTGGCGGACATTCCTAGTCAGAGTGCCCGCCCCGCCACATGAGTTGCCTTACATGCGGCCGGACCCTATGACGTCATGTATTGTCACGCAATCTAACACTTTCCATACTATCCAGTGAATCCGAGAAAAGTTCTTAATTCCGTCAGATTGGTTGGTACTGGCCAGGTCTTAATAGCCTCTACTTTGTCAGGATCTGTTCAGATTCCACTGGAGGAAATGACATGACCTAAAAACTTTACCAGTTCTTGGAAGAATCTGCATTTCGACTTCTTTAGCCCATGGGGGGGGGGGCGTACTCCCTATATTGGTGTGCTAGGGATGATCGTCGTATTTTTTAGGGGTTGAAATCGCCGAGTTGTTTTTTTTTAGGGGTCGTCAGAGAAAATCCAAGGTTTTTCAGAAAAGATGGTTTTTTTAGAGGTACAAACAACGACACTTTGAATTAGTGCTGCTCGATTGTTTTCTTTGTTAGTTTTTTGTTTGATTTTTTGGTATTTTTGAGCTGTTAGGTATTTTTTAGGGTCGAACATTTTGGTATTTGGGTATTTTTTAGGATACGTTTTGGAGGTTTCCGACGATCATCCCTAGTGTTTTGACCCCGAAGACCCCCCCCCCCCCCCGGGTTCTTTAGCTTAAGTCCATACTGTTCGAGTCTGGTAAATACTGCTTCCAGCCTTTGTAGGTGCTCTTCGAAAGTTTTTGAATATACAATAATGTCATCTATATAAACTATACACTTCTTGAAATTTAGATTAGACAAACAGTGTTCCATTAACCTTTGAAAAGTGGCTGGAGCATTGGTGAGACCAAACGCCATCCTGTTACATTCATAAAACCCAAGTGGTCCAACCGTGAAAGCAGTCTTAGGCTTATCCTCTTCTTGAACTTCAATTTGATAGTAGCCACTCATTAAATCTAGAGTAGAACAATGAGCATCCACCCATTGCTTCTAGAGCTTCGTCCATTCTTGGCAGTGCGTACGCATCTTTAATTGTCTTGGAGTTAAGTTTCCGGTAGTCGAAGCAAAATCTGAGTGAGCCATCCCTCTTCCTCGCCAAAACAACAGGTGAGCTGTATGGACTGTGCGATTCCCTTATGACTCCGCAATCTAACATGCCACGAAAATGATTTCTTACCTCTTCATACTGGGCAGGTGGTATCCGCCGATGTCTTTGTTTAAAGGGTGTTTCATCACTCAGTGGGATGGTATGCTTTACTGCTGACGTGCACCCAAGATCATTAGGTCCTTGTGAAAAGATCCTATCCCTCCAATTCTCGAGTACTGTGTAGGCAACTTTCCTCTGTTCTTCGTCCATAGGCGATTCTCCAAAGTCAAAATGGGGATCCTTTGTCTTTTGAGCTATTTCTGCACCATCATTTTGGTGTCGAACTGAATCTACCATACTTACCTGTTGTAGAGAGCAAACTACTGTTTTAGGTTTTATAGTGACGTCGTCAACTGTGTTGTTGTGGACTTTAACAGGAATAAATTGCGAGACCCATTCATCTTTAAGGTGACTACAGTTGGGATAACTTGCAATGACGCAATTCCATTCGATGTACTCTCGATAAGTGCGGGGCATGTCACATTAGCCTTTCTTGTCTTAGTGGATGTCCACAGTACTGCGGTCTCGTTTGGATGAATTACGCAAGGTTTTTTGTTTTCGGTTTTAATAGTTGTAGACTTGAGCAACTTGTTAATCCTACGGTTTTGATGGGTCAAACACTGATAGGCTAGTCTCCACGCTAAGTCAGGCTTACTTCTCTGAAGCAAACAGTTACCAAACCCTTCACTACAGATTTCTTTGCAACGTCTGACAACATTGGTACCTATTACCATCGGCACTTGTTTGTTAAAACTGGTGTTTTGAACTACTAGAACAATAGTCGGTAAATACTTACTTATACCACTTGCCTCCTCTGGGAAGGAAATGTCCACCTCTATGAAACCAAGAAAAGTAACATCTTGTCCAACGGCACCCTCTATCTTTAGAATATATTGAAGCTGCTGCATAGGATTACTGGAAAGGCACTCTTTGTAAAAGCCTTCGCTTACGGTGGTAGCCTGTGAACCGGTGTCAACTAATGCTAAGCAGGGTGTATTGTCTATATAACACATACTTACATTTACTTCGCCTAACAACTCTCTCATGGGACTCACTGTCTCTGTGCATTGGCCCTCTGGTTGTCCCTTCGCAGGGGGCCCCTGTAGTTTGACGCTTTGTTCTCCTTGGTTTAATCTGTCTGTACAGCATTCTCTTTACGGTTCACTTCTTCTGTCCGATCTATCCTTTCTAGGATCTTGTTTAGTAATTTACTTGTATCTTGTTGCTTCGATAACTTCTCAATGTTTCTCATCCTTTTCGTCAATTCGTCCACTGCGCCATCAGTTTGGGCCCCTGCCTGCGCATTGATACAACTCTTGGCGTCTTGTAGGTCTTGGCTCGTAAGCCATCTGACTCTTTAATCTCCTGTTCGATAGCTCTCAGCTCAGCTCTCAAAGTATCAAAGTCAGGGATCATCTCGTACTTGTAGCGGGCTGCGTTTCTTACCCTCTCATCTTTAAGCCCTGTCCATAGCTCACTCTTTAACATTTCGTTTGCCTGGTCCTGCGCTACGGCGTCTCTGTTAATGGCTTTGTTGACAATTTCCTCTAAGCGACAACCATAAACCGCTACACTTTCGTCATTTTCTTGTTTAGCATTGTAGAACTGCTGAAGGAGTTTAATGCCACTTTCTACAATTCCATAAACGCCCTGTAGTTTCTTCATGATTGTCTCAACTGAAGCAGTCTCTCCCAGGTGTATACAAAGCTTTCTCGGTTCTCCTCTGAGCGATTGTCGTACTCCACGCAGAAGAAGGTCTCTATTCACTGACTTGTCGTTCATTAGACATTTAACCTCAAACTTCCAAGCTTCAAAACTGGCATCAGTCAGGTTGAGCATCAGCGTCAGAGATGGCTGGGATGGTTACCCAAGGCATGGGGTGTGGTTGCGCTGTCTTTACGTCGAGGCCGGGCTTGCGTAAGGTAGATGTTTCGTTAAGAGCGGAATAATGGGGGTGGTCTTTCGTACTAACAGAAGGCCTGATTAAAGCGTGAGATGGCAAAGGAGTGCTCGATTTATGTGCTGTAAAACTCGCTGGTGGAACCAAAGGAGGATTTCTCTGTGGACCAGGGAATACTGCACTGATAGGGTTGTTACGAGTTGGACGCCTTCTTCTGTCCGTCACATGTGGGTATTCGAAGCCCCCCTAAAGACTGAAAGGATTCTCTCCCTCGACCTGGACACCTTGTGTTGGGCCCCGGGGGGGGGGGACTCCAATCGTAAATGGACGGGGATGCTCGTCGTACCTTTTAGGGGTCAAAATCTGCAATCTGGTACCTTCTAGGGTGTCTCAGACTTAAGTGGACTACCAGAGACATACATGGTACCTTTTAGGGACTGTTTTGGGGTAAATAAACTAATAATAAGCATGAAAGGGACGATTTCGATGATCTGAATCAGAATCTTCAAAGCACATCGATAACAGACCCATAACAAAGTGTTTCATTACTTTAATTCTTTATTATTGTTTTTGAATTGGTACCCTTTAGGGGGTAGAAATAGATTATATATTTATATGTAGTTTTTGAGGGCCACAGAGTTATCAGTGTTTGTAAAACTACTGTCATGTGTTTTACCCTCTGGAAATAAAGCCTATTATTATTATTATAGAAATGAATTGTTGCCACTCCCACTCAGGTACCTTTTAGGGGTCATTTTCAAAATTTCCGACGAGCATCCCCGTCCTCTTATATATAGGAGTCCCCCCCCCCCCCCCCCCGGGTGTTGGGCTCCTTGCTCTCTCATCATGACTAGCAATCCCTGAACGTTCCGACTGGGTTTCAACAGGTTCTACAGTGAACAGGCCAGAGCGCCTTAGGACCATGACCGCTTGTGCAATTCTGTCTATGTCTTCTTCATCATCTAAGTGGTTGTGCTCACCATGCCAAGAATGTGCCATACTCCCACCAACCACTCTGCAGCTCACGCAATTAAATGAAAATAACAAACTACGATAAACTGACAACAACAAAAACAACAACAACAACAGTATAAATAACAACAGCTGTAACAATAAACCCAATATAAAAAAAACTACGTAACAGAAATAAATAAATATGGGGGGATTAGGTAAATAAATAAAAAATAATAATTAAATGAAGAAAACACCCAAAAAAATGAAAAGCAAAAAAAAATTCCTATTCGCAGGGACTGAAATAAAGACGCGGCCAAGTAAAGGAGAGAGGAACCTGGTGGCGGCAACCCTCCCGAAACAAACCCGAGCGCCCCCCGAGAACACAAAGGCCCCGCGAAAGTTTCGCCAAAGAATGCCTTACAATAATAATAATAATAATAATAATAATAATAATAATAATAATAATAATAATAATAATAATAATAATAATAATAATAATAATAATAATAGAAATAGAAATAGAAATTAGAAAGATGTGGGGTATGCAAGCTAAAACCATGCAATGCGCGCGAAGCATATGTAAGTGCGTGTTCAAATCCTCAAGGAATATTGTTTTTTTTTTTTTTCGTCTTGTTATGTAGTAAATATTATCTTTTCATCTTTTTGTATGCTTTTTTCTGGTTTTGAAGCGTTTTAAGCTGTTTTTTAATTTTTTTTCTCCCCCCTTATATATAGCAAGAACTATATCTACAACTACAGTATATAAGCTTGCAAGAATTTGTTTCTTTATTTTAATTCAATTCACGAATCGAAGCTGGACAACAACATGGCGTCTTTGCAAAACAATTCTTTGCTAAGTTCAGAGCCTTCAGGAAGACAATTGAACAGTTATTCTACGTATTTTTGTGGTAATTTAGACTGTTTGTTTCACAGTCCGATGAAAATCACTCTACTTCCCTCAGGTCAGTGCTTGATATTCGATAATCTCCGATATTCTTATAGAGCGCAAACACTAAAACCATGAAACAACTTAGTGACTAAATAGTGGCAAATAGTCGCAAAATCCTTTGTTTTCCACTGTTTAATAAGTGTTATTTTGTCTGATTAGTTAGTTAGCAGTTGTTTCATGCTTTTAGAGTGGTTTTCATAAACCCGTGAAACAAAGTGTACTAATTAAAGTGTAATAAAATGTAATAGTCAAGAAATATAATAGAAAACAAAAGAGCTAAAGTGTAATAAAGTGTAATAAGCTAAAGTGTATTTCACGGGTTTATGAAAACCACTCTATATGGCGTGCATTAATTTTACTAAATAGTTCTTATTAGGACTAAATCCTTTGTTTTCTACTGCTTAAGTTGTACAAAATTTACACATTTGCAACTTGTATTCACGGATATATTGTTTGCACTTTATAATAATCTATATAATTTGTAAACGTAACAAAAGGACTGGTGTACTAACCATGAAAATTTCCAATCATGCTGTTGGTGTAATATAATAAAAATTAAAGGAGGACAATCGATCATTTTGTCGTTACTGGTCCCGACAAGAGTGGTCGCACTTAACCCGTGAAAAAGTACAAAATCTACTTTATCCTAACAAATATATATTAATCCTTTGTTTTCCATTGTTTATTAGTGCTATTTTGCATTATTTAGCTAGTACAATTTCACGGATTAAGTGCGATCACTCAAATTCATGTTTTGATCATTTAAAAACTCGACTATTTTGTCAGTTAATATTTCGTTCTTTTGTAATTGCCATTGTGTTATGATTGCGTATAATATCAGAGATTATCACCGAATTATCAAGCCCTTACCAGAGGTTAGTAATATCGGAGATTATCGAATATCAAGCCTATAGGGTTTCTATAATAGATATCTAGTTAGACTAGTTCTAATATCTTCAGTGCTTGATGTTCGATAATCTCCGATATTATCCGATATTTGTCTATCAGTAGAACGAAGCTCCTTCTAATATCTTCAGTGCTTGATGTTCGATAATCTCCGATATCATCCGATATTTGTCTATCAGTAGAACGAAGCTCCTTCTAATATCTTCAGTGCTTGATGTTCAATAATCTCCGATATTATCCGATATTTATAAGATACTGATCCCAATTCTAATATCTTGTAATATCTGATATTCGATATTTTCCAGATATCGCACCTAAATGGTTTGAACAGTCTAACACAAAAATCAAATCGCGCACTTCTCGCAGACGATCATCTTCTACGTCAGACTGAACGGAATGTACATAGATGCTGGACGATTTGGAAGGAAATGTATGGAAAACCTAAAAGCTCACGGATGAATGATACAAACTGCTCAGGAAGAAATGCTGCTGCTTATTGTTCATCGTTATTGCAGTGAGTACAAAGATTTAACTATACTGATAGAGTTTTCATTCGCGCACCAAGTGCGATATGCTTACTTCGTCCACAAATACTCAAAATATATTTTTTGCCATGCATTTTCGTATAAGAAATGGTAGTCATTTTGTTTATTTTGCGCGCTACAGCGCATGCACGTCGCCATCTTGACCCAAATTTCAGCTGAATGAATGATGAGTGATTTTGTTTGGAAATTTTGATCAGTCTGCAGCTCAAGGGTGTTAAGGCTTGGATTTCTTTTTAAATTATAGTTTCCAGCCTAACTTTGTGAAAGTTAATTCTACCTAGAAACTTGAGCTTCAGCATCCATGTGTATTTTAGGGCCCTCTACATTTTCAGTACAGTAATTTCATTTTTTGGGCGGCCACGTGACCACAGAACAATGAAGTTCGATAAATTCTAATGGGCTGATGGTTTTTAACTATATTGATTGATCTTTTGTTATCAACTTGTTACTTGTTAGCCATTTAGTAAGATTCTGTCCGGAATAGATGACTTTCTTATTTTGCTAACAGAATGATTTACAAAATAGGTCACGTGACCAAGGTATTCAATAAAACATTTGTAACTATCTGGCTTGCAATCACATAAAGCCAACAATTTCGAACCGATTCTTGTTAACGTTGACTAACTTCAAAATATTTCAAAATTTTTATCCAAAATCAAGAGGCCATAATACTACGAGAGTGAATTGATTTCTGTGCGATGTTCTTTGGCGGCTAAGGCTATGTTTAGTAACTCCGCCATCGCGCGCGCAAGGCTCTCCAACAATAAAATTTGATGTTTGACGTGCGCGCGGACGAGACCGTTTGCCGCTTTTAGTTTTTGAATTATATCTATTGTTTAAGAAGCCTTGCGCGCGCGATGGCCAAATAACTAAAAATAGTCTTAGCCGCCGCGAACATCTCGCAATGCACAGACATCAATACTGAGTTTCGCTCTCTTAGTATTATGGTCTCTTGCCAAAATATAATCATCACCGCATGCGAAATGGAAAATAATCAAACAAGAAAAACAAGTAAACTTGCATCGACTTGGGGCCTAATGGGGCCTAATGGCTACGAGCTGAAACGAAACCAAGGTGAGTTTATACCACTTTTTATGCTATGATTTTGTTCGGTTCTGCCATTACAGTAAGCATAGCTCTCAGCTAATAATATCTATAGAACTTGTTGGTTATGTATTATTTATTTATTTGTTTGTTTATTGCATGTTATCTTTTGACAAGTAACCACATGTCCTCTTAGACGGCTTTTATTTACCTATAGGGTGATTTCCTTTTACTAGCTTCTTCTCGTAAATATTGAGTTATTTTAACTAGTTTAGGCCCAAGAGTCATTTTTTTTTCCTTTTCGAAATAGTCGTGTGTAGCTGTTATTCAACTTAGCGCTGCTATTTTTCATCAAAATTGTACAACTTTCTTGGGTTATAGTATGAACAAATAATAGCATGTTTTGTACGTAATATTTTGCATAGATATCGATATCACTCGCGAGCTAATTTGAAAATTGTCCCAAATTTTGTTGAACAATCTTTTGAAATATCGCTCTTGGTAATTATACCAAACATCACTACAAAGCATGCTATCACCTCTACAAATATGTCATTGTTTTCGGCCATTTTATTTGCGGATATTATTTCAAAAGTTGTTTTATAATTGCTGCTCAATCTCAAATTGATTTTTAGTAGGATTCTGTGATTTTGAAGAAAGCCACTTCTATGCAATCCTGAATATTTGGACCTATCACGAACGCTGCTGATTTTGAGACGACATTACCGGAAAATGACGCCGTCTATCTGTAAATCAAAATGATAGGAGAATCGCGATATGACCGCAAAATGTCTCTTTTCTCAAATAGACAACAACAAAAAAGGAAGGAATTATCTCAAAAAGAGAACCCACAGAAAGAAACGGCAATCAGTCATTGAGTTTTCAAACGAATATTTCAACGTCACCCTTGTGGCTTTTCATCTGTAACCGACCGCACTTCCGAATTACTTAGCGGTCATTATATATCGCGGTTACAGTTTGATGGAATTCTTGTCTTGCAACTAAACAAAAAACACTCACGGGTAATAGATTAAATAACAGCACGCGCTACAGGTTATTCTTTGTGGCACGCGCGTGCCATGTTACTAGCGAGCTAAAGGTGCGGTAATATACGAGCAACAAAATCGTGCAACTTGTCGCGCAGTATTGTTTGTTGCAAGTTGTAGAGCGATGTTGCTCGTATTAGCGCACTCCAAAACGCGCGAGTAAATTTACTCACGAACTTGAGTAAGTTTTTGAGAACTTGCTTCATTTTTCAAACCTATCAACTTCAAAAGCCGATAATATAATCAATCTAGCGTTGACAAGGTGGAAAAACGAAACTAGTTCTCAACAAGATATATCAAATCTTGTGCGGAAAACACTATAAAAAGGTGCAAAACCTAAAGAAATGAATAACTACGACAATACCAGATATAGACAAGGCGCATTTTCGAAAAATCAGATACCTGGAGGCATTTTAGGGTAGAGGCTGGTAACATAACTATTCTAAACCGATTTTTCATGCTGAATCCGAATATGACTGTTACCAAGACGTATTCTGCAATGTTCTCGTGTAAATGTCGTATTTTGTGAATTGCTACAGTCATTTCATACTAACGGCTTTTTCGTGTAATTCCAAAAGTTCCCAAACTTAAAAACAATTACCATAGCTGGAAAGAGCATATCAAAATCAGTAAAACTGTGGAGTTTGAAGGATGTCAGTTGAAAACTCAAGGAGATACGAATTTTCAAAAAACGAAATTTTGTATGAAAACACTTACAGTTATGCAAGAGATACAAACAAATTTCGATTTTTGAAAATTCGTATCTCCTTGACTTTTCAACTGATATCCTTCAAACTCCACAGTTTTACTGATTTTGATATGCTCCTTCCAGCCATGGTAATTGTTTTTAAGTTTGGGAACTTTTGGAATTACATGAAAAAGCCATTAGTATGAAATGACTGTAGCAATTCACAAAATACGTCATTTACACTATAAGATTGCAGAATACGTCTTGGTAACAGTCATATTCGCATTCAGCATGAAAAATTTGTTTAGAATAGTTATGTTACTAGCCTCTACCCCAAAATGCCTTCTACACTTTTTGCGATCGACTTCTCCAGTTTTGCGCCTTGTCTAATAACCCAATACAAAACATTTGCTTGTGAAGAAATTTATTGAATTCAAATATATAATCGAGCTCAGTGGTTGACCGTTACTTTCTCTAAGGTGGCATGATCTCAGTAAACAGCGATTGATGAGTGCATCATAAGGTTGTGCTTTTAAATAGGTTGGTTTTCATCTGAAACACATAATGACAACAATTAATAATACTCAATTGTGATTTTCTAACTCGGCCCCTCCTCTTTTCTCTTTTTTGTTAAAGGGCAATAGCCAACTTTTGCAAAGTTGGCCTAGGCCAATAAATGATATTTTTTGAGCATGAGGGTTGACACTATTTCCCATTTCATATAGAGCAATAGCACTAAAACCGTGAAACAAGTACTAACTAAAAAGTACAAAATAGTACTAATGAAACAATAGAAAACAAAGGGTTTTGCTACTATTTGTCTCTATTTAGTTACTATAAGTTATTTCGCGGTTTAAGTGCTATCACTCTACACTCGATTTCAGAAAAGTTTCCAATACATCATAGTTTTGCAAATATCTCATTTATTCAGTACATCTACTGAGATGCAAAACAAACTGACTCTGCTTCAATTATTGGGCATTGGTGACCTGTATTCATTGCCAAAATATATTTTAAGTCCTTCTAACCCATCAAAGACCAGTATGTTGTTGTACTTGGAACATAAAAAAATATGGGTGATAGGCACTTCAAGGCATCATGTAAGTGAAGTTCCTATATACATATTTCTTGGTATGGGTCATTCCACAGTATTTAGATACCTCACATTTGGTTTTCAAATTTGAACCAAACTGTCAGATTTTGGTCTTAAATTAATGTCAGATAGTGGAAGTTAACTTTTTTGAAAAAAAAAATTCATAAATGTTTTGGAATCTTAGAATAAATAAGAAATGATTATAGAAATTCATGAAATAGCTGTTGCGGAGACTACAAATGTTTTATTGAATTAAAATGAAACAAAGAGCCAGACATATCAGAATGTAACCTGGTTATGTTGCCCTAGTTGAGCAGTTTCGTAAAATATATGACTCAAGTTGGTAGCATCATTGCACTTAGCAATATTCAAATTCCATTGGCAAAATGTAGTCTCCGCAACAATTTTACACCTTAAAGTTTCTCCTAAATGTTCCCTGCTAAAACCTTTTGCATGAGGTTTTGAGAAGTTCTAATTCTTGACTAGGGAAAGCATATTCAGAAAAATGATTTAAGTTTTTGCCATTTAAGTTTTCAAATTATGTCACTATTTAATTTGTTGTGGAGACTACATTTTTTCAAATAAATCTTCTCAAAGTTGTTAAAAAGTGTTTGACTGTTGAAAATCAAACAAACATACAATGTTCATTAAATAAATTTGATGTTTGAAAAACTACATTTTGTTTTCATTTATTTTTTTAAAGTGTACTTAAACAGCTGTTGCGGAGACTACACAGAAAATATATCTTTAACAGAGTGCCATTCTAAAATGGAAAATGCCATTCTAAAATGGAAAATCCTGTTTGGTGATGATCTTCACCACACAAACCAATCACAGAGCTCACAGACATTTCTTCTTGGTTCTAGTGGAGAGCTTCACTCTCTTATCCAATGGCTGACCTGTAATGCTGTGCTATTTATAGAACCAGTGGACAGTCCACCAGACTAACCAATCACAGACTTAAGCTCTGGTTAATATCTGTCAGCAAGGTCAATGACCTCTCTTATCTCCCTATACTAATGACTTTTTGTCATGTTTGCTTGAAGCCAGAAATGAACACTTCTTAACTTGGAGCTTTTCATTAATGATCATCACTTGCTTTTCTAAAATCTTGATCCTTCAATAGGCTCTCTCACTGTCTGTATAACTAATGGTGTACTTTGTTAACTTTCATTTGTTGCAAACATTCACAAAAAGTAGAAACAACCAAGTGTTTGAAACTTTTCATTGACTACAGACTTTTACAATTCATTGAAAGATGTTTCAGAATCACAGACTACAATAAGATATGTTTGCTTGGTTCTAGTGGAGAGCTCCACTCTCTTATCCAATGACTAACCTTTGTTATTGAGCTATTTATAGAATCAGTGGAGACTCCACCAGATTAACCAATCATAGACTTAAGCTTTGGTTAACATCTGTCAACAAGGTCAATGACCTCTCTTATCTCCCTGCTCTAATGACTTTTTGCTTGAAGCCAGTGAACACTTCTTAACTTGGAGCATATTTCATTAAAGAATCAGCACTTTCCTTTTCTAAAATCTTGATCCTTCAATAGACTCTTCCATTTGCAATTATTAGTACATAGAGAATGCCTGTATAGCTAATGTATGTACTTTGCTTTGAACTTCTCTTTGTTGCAAACATTCACAAAAACACTGAACAACAAAGTAAAAAAAAACAACCAAGTGTTTGAAACTTTTCATTGACAGCAGACTTTTACATTTCATTGAAAGATGTTTCAGAATCACAGACTACAATAAGATATGTTTGCTTGGTTCTAGTGGAGAGCTCCACTCTCTTATCCAATGACTAACCTTTGTTATTGAGCTATTTATAGAACCAGTGGAGACTCCACCAGATTAACCAATCATAGACTTTAAAGCTTTGGTTAATATCTGTCAATGACAATCTCTCTTATCTCCCACCACTGTCTCTTGATTCATGTTCCTTTGAAGCCAGTGAATATTTCTGAACTCAAGCTTTTCATTAAATGATCAGCACTTTCCTATTCCAAAATCTGTGATCTTTTATCAAACATAGAAAATATCTGTCTATAAACTAAAATATGCACTTAGCTAACTTTCATTTGATAATAAGCAAATAGAAAAGCCTATTGAAGGATCACGATTTTAGAAAAGGAAAATGCTGATCATTTCATAAAAAGCTCTGAGTACAGAAAGGAACATGACTTATGAGACAGTGGTGGGAGATAAGAGAGGCCATTGACAGATATTAACTTAACCAAAGCTTAAGTCTATGATTGGTTAATCTGGTGGAGTCTCCACTGGTTCTATAAATAGCTCAATAACAAAGGTTAGTCATTGGATAAGAGAGTGGAGCTCTCCACTAGAACCAAGCAAACATATCTAATTGTAGTCTGTGATTCTGAAACATCTTTTAATAAATTGTAAATTCTGCAGTCAATGAAAAGTATCGAACACTTGTTTTTTTATTAATTTGATGTGCAGTGCTTTTGTGAATGCTTGCAACAGATGAAAGTTAGCTAAGTGCATATTTTAGCTCATACAGACAGACATTTTCTATGTTATTTGATAATTGTTAAAAGAAAAGCTTCATATTAAGTAATCACAGATTTTGGAATAAGAAAGTGCTGACCATTTAATGAAAAGCTTGAGTTCAGAAATATTCACTGGCTTCAAAGGAACATGAATCATGAGACAGTGGTGGGAGATAAGAGAGACTGTCATTGACAGATATTAACCAAAGCTTAAGTCTATGATTGGTTAAGGTATCAGGGTACCCCAAAGTTTCTCAATAGTTTAGTCAGACGGCGTAGAAAAGGAAGAAGAACAAGAACAAGAAACTAAGATAAAAAAAGACAGAAAAAAAAACACACTAAAAGGTGATTTATATATACAGAAAAAACATATGAATTGTTTAGATAATTAGAAGATAGCACACATTAGTAAATGAAGCACATCGACAGAAGTTGGTAAAAAGAAACAGACATATTAATAAGTTTTAATGAAGTTCTCGGATAAGCATTTTTTGAAATTACAACGACTTTTTGATTTGATATTATCATTTATAGAGTTCCACAATTTAGCACCTGTAAATCTGATGCTAAATTTGCCATAATTTGTTCTTATTTTTGGAAGACGATAGGACTCTCTACTAGCTAAACGAGTATTGTATTGATGCACTTCATTTACTTTACCAAAAAAGGTTTTGAATGCAGTAAGGAGTCTGTTGGTAAAAAAGTCATACATGAATATGGCATTATAAACTAGCTTGGATCAAATCCAAAAATTTTAAAAAGCCTAAATCACGAAACAGAGGTAATGATTCTAACAGCTTTTTTTGTAGTGTAATTAAAGGTTTGAGTGATGTAGAATAGGTATTACCCCAAGTAATGATTGCATATGTCAAGAATAGGTAAAGAAAAGCATAATAAATTTGTATTAGGACCTGAAGGTTAACAAAATGCCTAAGTTTAAACAAGATTCCATTGCAGCGTTTAACTTTTTTTGAAATATAAGAGATGTGACTTTTCCAGTTCAAACTAGAGTCAAAGTAAACTCCCAAATATTTGATACATTTGTCATGCTTAATTTGCTTAGTTCCAATATACAATTTAAATGGATAACTTTTGATACGTTTTTGAGGTGAGTGAAAGATAACAAAGCTGGTTTTGTCAATATTCAGAGAACGTTTATTTGATAAAAGCCAATTGGAAATATGGTGTAGATTCTCATTTATGATAGACTCGATCAAGATCAAGTAAAAAAAGGTAAAGGTAAAGCTCTGTATTTAACGTCGGAAGTTCCTTTAGCTACAAGCAACGCTATAAGCTAGTCTCCCAGGAAGCCGACGGTGCGCTCATTCTACCCCCCCTCTTTCCATCAGTGCTCCGTTTTAAGGGTATTTAAAGCTAATTAAAGCTACACGGAAAGGAAAGAAGTCGAAACAAGGATGTGAGATCTGGGGATCGAAATAGGGACCTCTTGCACCGAAGGCCGCGCACTAACCAACTGTGCAATCCTTGCTCCTCTAAGTAGACTTGTTAGTGCAGAAGATATTAGTGTCGTCAGCAAAAATATGAAAATCAAATAAGTTGCAGCAGTTTTGAAAATCATTAATGTAGATGAGAAATAGAAGAGGCCCCAGTACAGAGCCTTGTGGGACACCGTGGGTTAAACGTCTGTCATCAGATTTTGCATTGTCAATGATTACATGTTGTTTTATGTTATATAGATATGATTTAAACCACTCATAAGCAATACCTCGAATGCCATAGTAATACATCTTTCTGAGCAGGATACTGTGATCTACAGAATCAAAAGCTTTTGAAAAATCTAGGAAAATTCCACATGCATACTGGCCCCCATCTATTGCTCTTTGGACTTTATCAGCTATTACTAAAGTTGAATGAGCAGTAGAGTGTTTTTCTCGAAAGCCAAACAGATCATCAAAGATTATGTTGTGCTTATTTATGAATGCATATAGTCTTTTGAAGACAAGTTTCTCTAAAATTGTATTAAAAAACTCATTAATAATTCATAAGGCAAACACAATGAAAATCGCCACCGTGACGAGTGTCTTTAAATCTGATAAAGATTCGGCCTAATTTACATAAACTTTAACCTCGATTTTCTCCAAGATAAATGAAGATATTTTTGAATTTCTTTTAGAGAACCACTCTAATATGTGTTGGAGTTTTTTAAGCCGTATAAAGAACTCGAGATCGTGTTTTATCGGTATAAAGATCCTCGCCTACGGCTCGGATCTTTATATCCGATAAAACACTCTCTCTCGTTCTTTATACATTACTTAAAGATGGACAAAAGTGATATAGGTCTATAGTTAGTAAGATTAGTCATAGAATCTTTTTTATAAATTGGTATGACCGAGGCTACCTTAACTTGTTCAGGAACACACCCATTTGAAAGAGAATGGTTAAAAATTATTTCTAAGGGGACAGCCAAATAGGTCTTGAGTATCTTTAAAAGATTGATGGGAATACTATAAGGACCTGTTGCCTTTGAAGACTTAAGGGCTGCTGATTTCATTCTCAATTTCTTTAACAGTAACTGGAAAAAGGTAAAAGCTGTTTGATATTGGTGTTCCTAGGTATTGATCAGGAGAAATGTCAGTATGGGGAATTTCTTTTGCAAGATTTTCTCCGACACTTGAAAAATAGTCATTAAATGCAGATGCAATGGCTTGAGGTTTTTTTTTTTTTTTTTTTTTTTATTTATTTACAAAACTTTCACCTTCACATTAAAATAAAATTATACTACTATACTAAAATATATATATATAACTATAAGTATAGAAAAAATGTAAAAGAAAAGAAAAAATATGGAAGGTGTGGGACAGCACAACAGAGCTAGGCTCCACATTAAGTGCACCCATTAAATAAAATTATAAAACTAGAAAAAAAAATACATTATCCCCACCCTTCCCTCCCTCTCATTGAACATATATTTATTTAACACTCTATATATAATGCCTATATTTGTATAGCTGATTATATCCATTAAATATATAAGGCAAATTTTGTAAAAAATATTTAAAAATATAAATTCCATTCAAATTATGTAAGATAAAAACCCCATCCCTCCCCTCATTGGTCATATATTAGTAGCAGCAGCGCTTAGGAGACAGAATGTTACATACAGAACAACATTTAGGACAAATAGATTTCCAGGTGTTAAAATTATCCACATCATAAGCATTAGTAAGCGCATTATTATAGTACTTTAGAAGAGATGATTTAAAATGGTTAATTGAAGAAGAGGAACGGACTGAAGAAGGCAGGTTATTCCATAGCTTGGGCAGTCGATTAAAATAGCTAGCTTGAAAAAGTTTAGTGCGGCAATAAGGAATTATTACATCATAGTTAGAATTATGGCGAGTTACTCTTTGGTTAGTGCGAGGCTTCACAAACTGGTCAATAGCGATGTTATAGTGACCAATGCGACACTTAAAGTAAAAAACTAAATCCTTTAACTCGTGCCAATAAGACACAGGAAGTAAATTTAACTTATTAAGACGATCGTGATAAGTAGTAACTCTATCATAGTAATTCATATTTAAGATGTATTTTGTAGCCCTGCGTTGAAGACCCTCTACTTTACTAAGATTACCAATACTCTGGGGAGCCCAGATCTCACTAGCGTAACCTATGTGGGGTCGAACAAAAGAAAGATAAAGAAGTTTCCTTGTCTTAATATCAAAGGACTTTAAACTGTGCCTGCGCAAAAACCCTAGCATTCTATATCCCTTAGCTAATGCATGATCAATATGATTATTCCACTTTAAATCATTTGACACTATGACCCCAAGATCTTTTAAAGACGATACATGATTTAATATACTAGAGTCCATCATATAATTATACTTAATAGGTTGATGCTTGCGTGTTACAGTCAGTATTTCACACTTTGAGCTGTTGAATCGTAATTGCCATGATTGACTCCAACATTGCAGATTGTTAAGGTCCTCTTGAAGGGCATCACAGTCAGTAGTGTCCTTTATGGTTCTAAAGCACTTTGAGTCGTCTGCGAATAGGGCCATGCGGTTGTCAATAGTACTATATTCTAAGTACCTACAATACACACGGATAACCAATGAGATATGGAATCGGGAAAAAAAGGTGTGCGTCCACAGAGTGGACAGCGTGGGAGTAAAGAGTTATCCGTGTGTAGGGATTCGCGACACGCCGTCAGGGGTGGGTGGGTGGGTCGTTGAGATGTTTGCTCCTCGGTTGTCAAGAGGAACTGTGACAAAAGCCCGAGGGCTGATTAATATATGCGTTGCAAAGCATTGTGGGATCTCATTGTTATGTTAATTATCCGTCTTTATTTCCGGTAATTAGAATAGTACTATATTCTAAGTACCTACAATACACACGGATAACCAATGAGATATGGAATCGGGAAAAAAAGGTGTCACATACTCTGACCGGATATGCGTAGGGTTGAATATGAAAAACTGCAAGAGCACATGGTATCATAGAACGAGAAATTTTATTAGCACGTTCCTCCCATTCTTCAAGTTAAAGGAGGACATTAAGGGAAAGCTGGGCTAAAACCTCTTAACATATTTAAATTGTCGTAAGCAGTTCCTACTTGGCCAACATTGGGTGAGACTCCCGAGAGAAGAGAGGAGGGTGACGACGCCGACATTATTCTGGCTCAAGTTGGATATAGTATGCAGAGATAATGGTTTTGTTAATAAATTCTTTGAATCCGTTGCACGACGAGTTATTTTTGAACATCTTTGGTGGAGGAAATCGGGAATCATACCTTCCAGATTGAAAGGACCCCTTAAAATGGCAAAAATACTTATGTAGGGAGGCCTTGTTTTTGATCCAATCTAGCACCTGGTAAGCTTCATCGTAAGGGGCAAATTCGACTATCTTTTCCCAACAGTCAATATGAGTATGAAGTTGGCCAGCTACAAACGTGTCGGGGTCGGGAAAAAGTAGATCCCTTAAATTTGGGGTCACAGAGCCCTTCGAGATATTAACAACCAAATCCAGGTCAAAAGGTCGGGCTGTCGTCCCTTCCGAGTTCTCCTGGGGGATGCCTTCAAGGTCCACCCATTGGACGCGAACGCTGTTACTAAGCTTGTCAAAGAGATCTATATCATTTGACGCGATGTCGGGACGGGTCTGACAAGAAAAATAAATAAACTAAATTTGAAAGCAAAAAACGGCATGAGACATAGACCCCAGGAGAGGGAAGGGAGGACAGCCTGACCCAGATAAACTGGGGGGAGAATTTTACTCCTTTTTCAGGTTGACGTCCCCCCCTCGGGAATGAGTTGCGAAAAGGAAAACAAAAACAAAAGACTCATGCAGTAAAAAAGGACGCTGAATGAATGCCAAATGTTAAATTTATTACAATTCCAAAAAAAAAAAAAAAAAAGTAAATTGGCGTCTGGATTGAAGCGAGTTTTGTCCAGGGTTCTATGGAGTCTATCCAGTGATGAGGCGACAGAGTCGAGCTATAAATAGATAAATTTGTCAGCTTCTAGGGTCTTCTAGAGCGCATTTTCCATGGCGGAATGATCAAATGCGCTATAACTAAATCATATAAATCAAACATAAATGAATAATTAAGAATCCCAACTGGCAAGGAGGCAAACTAGTTGGCTATATTAGCTTATACTTTTCGTCCAAAGTAAGGGCCGGGGCTACTAGCTGTTGGGCCGGTCCTTGTTGGATTGGTTGTTAGGCTGGACCTTGTTGGGGAGGTACCTGGTTGGACCGGTTATTGGGCTAGACCTTGTTGGGGAGGAGCTTGTTGAGCTGGTTGTTGGGCTGGACCATGTTGGGGAGGTAAGTGAGCTTGTTGATTATCTGGCTGTACCGCTGGAAGCTGAGGCGCTAATGGCTGGGCTGGATGCTGGCCTAAAGGCTCAAAGAGCGACGAAACAAAAGGATTTGAGCAAAGCAAGTGGACAAAGGGGGAGGAATCTCCAAGGGAATACAAACTTAATTAAGTACAAAAGGATAATTTATGCGAAAAGAGACTAAAGGAAATTTTGACAAAAGAAGGGAATAATTAAAGTTATAGAACGATGTGAACTTTAAGAAAATAATACCAAAGTTAAAGCATTTTTAGTGAAACTCTCTTCTAGACCATTTAAAGGAAAAAACTACTTAGGCACGGATACAAAACTTGGAAATTAAGTACATTTAAAAAAGAACTTGCGAATTTAGTTTGACGAGTTTTGGGAAGCGAGGGAGAACTTTTGGTATGACAAAATGTTGTTTGACTCTTTGGATGGTAACTGAGGGAATTTAAGCACGACACACAGTGTGCAAATTAAAAGTCAAAAAACAAATGAGATTTTGGGGTTATTCTAACAGCGTTCTAGCTGATTCGATTTTGGGACAAATACAATCAACTGGACGTTATTTGGTGTGGTTCTCTTAGGGGCTTTGCAGAAATATATCTCCTAGCACGAACACACAGCGTGCAACACTACATTTAATCCGGTAAAAGGGAATAGGCTTGTACGAACACACAGCGTACCAATTAAGCGTAGTCAGTTCAGTTTTTGACTTACAATGTTGTTTGACTCTTTGGGTGGTAACTGAAACAAATGAGCTTCTGGGCAATTCTAACAGCGTTCTAATCCTGCATGGTACGATTTTCGGGGCAATACAATCAACTGGACGTTATTTGGTGTGGTTCTCTTAGGGGCTTTCAGAAATATATCTCCTAGCACGAACAGACAGCGTGCAACACTACATTTAATCCGGTAAAAGGGAATAGGCTTGTACGAACACACAGCGTACCAATTAAGCGTAGTCAGTTCAGTTTTTGACTTACACTGAATGTTGTTTGACTCTTTGGGTGGTAACTGAAACAAATGAGCTTCTGGGCAATTCTAACAGCGTTCTAATCCTGGTACGATTTCGGGGCAATACAATCAACTGGACGTTATTTGGTGTGGTTCTCTTAGGGGCTTTCAGAAATATATCTCCTAGCACGAACACACAGCGTGCAACACTACATTTAATCCGGTAAAAGGGAATAGGCTTGTACGAACACACAGCGTACCGATTAAGTTGAATTAGAACCTACCTCAAGGTTTCCTTGTGGGGGGAGTTGACCTTGAGTAACGTCGGGTGCTTGATCGTTAACTCGAGGAAATTGAACATCCATAAGTGAGATGACGGCGTGTCGCGATCAGGAAAGATTCCAAAAGTCGAGATGTTTGCTCCTCGGTTGTCAAGAGGAACTGTGACAAAAGCCCGAGGGCTGATTAATATATGCGTTGCAAAGCATTGTGGGATCTCATTGTTATGTTAATTATCCGTCTTTATTTCCGGTAATTAGAATAGCAGCAGGGAGGTCGTTCACATAGACCAAGAATAGCAATGGGCCAAGTATGCTTCCTTGGGGCACTCCAGAGGCAACAGGAAGGCTACTTGATGTATAACCATGCACTAGACAACGTTGATTTCGATTACAAAGATAGCTGTCGAACCATTTCAGGAGTTGACCACTAATACCATACTGGCAGAGCTTAAAGAGAAGATGTTGATGTGACACACTGTCAAAAGCTTTAGCCAAATCCAAGAAAACAATGTCTGATTGCAAACCATTGTCTAGATTCTGACCGATTTCATGATAGAATGTTAATAACTGCGTTACTGTAGAGCGTCCCTGAAGAAAACCATGCTGAGAATCGTCAAAAAGAGCATAGAGATGGTCTTTGACATAATTATATATGCATCGCTCTAAAACCTTTGAGATGACACTAAGTAGAGAAATGGGGCGATAGTTCATCACGTCATCACGCTTACCCTTTTTATGGACTGGTACTACTAAGGAGTTTTTCCACTCAGCAGGCAAATCACCAGTTGAGAGTGATAAGTTGAACAGGCGACAGATGGAAGGGGCCAGTTCCAAAGCACATTCTTTAAGGATGAACGTCGGCAGACCATCAGGACCTGGAGCTTTATGTGGATCAAGCTTAGCCAGCACCTGGGAGACCATTTCCTCAGATAGGTTAGGACTATCTATCAGTGGTATATTCTTAGGCGTGGTTAACGTGATTGAATCGTCATTAGCATTTTGAGTAAATGTTGAATAGAAGAAGCTGTTGAAGGCTTCCGCTTTATCAGCAGCAGAGCAATAATTGATATCTTTAAACGTAACAGAGGCAGGAATAGAGTTCGACTTGGTCTTGTGGCGGAAATAACTCCAAAATCGTTTCGGGTTTTCTTTCAATGAGTCTCCAAGTAAATCGTTATACTCCTTGATCTTTTTGTTGATAAGATCTTTCGATTCTCTTCTTAAGTCCCTATATTTCGCACGATGACGTTCGCTGTTAAGCCTTTTTGCTGCTCGCCTAGCTGTCTCTTTTTTCTTTAACAGATGTATTACTTCCTTGTCTATCCATGGTGGGGTATTCGCGTCTTTTACCTTGATCTTAGGAACGTGAGAGTCAATGATGTCTATGAAAGCCGCTTTCCATTTTATCCAACAACTGTTGACATTGGTGCTACTGAAGCTGTCCATAATATTGGAGCTCTGACAAATGTCCTCTTTAAGTTGTTTGAGATCAACACCCTTGAAGTTATAGGCATAGCGCACAGGTTTCTTTATGAGTCGTAGATTACCAATAATATCAAATTCGATTAGGTGATGATCGGTAGAGAGACCAGCTTCGTTTGGACTGATTGTCTCTAAATTTACTACTCTACCAGGTACATTAGTGATGACAAGGTCCAATACATTACTACCGTGGGTAGGCAATGTGTTTAGCTGGAAGAAAGAGTAATCATTTAGAGTTTCACAGAATAGAGCGTCAGGTTCACTAATAGAATTATTTCCTATGAGAATTTTGGAGGGAGAGCTCCTTTTAGATTTTGATTTACCTTTAATTAGTTCTTTGATACCAGCCCAGATGTTTTTGGTGTTATTAATATTAGTTAGAAAAAAGTTATGATAATAATTCTTTTTGCTAATTCTAATTAGATGATTTATTTTATTGCGATAATATTTGTATTTATAGTGATGATAAGAATTTCTATTCTTCACGAATTTTCTATAAAGAGCATTTTTTATCTTAATGGAAGATTTTATTCCAAGAGTTATCCAGGGTTTCGAGAGAAACTTTACTTCTTTTCTAGTAATCTTTTGAATGAGCACATGTTTATGTATAATATCTGAAATCTTGTTGTAAAAAGACTGAAACAGAGTGTGTGTGTCAACTAGGTTATTATCAAGAGAAAGGACATGCTTCTAATCTACATTACCTACTTCAGCAGAAAATGCCTCTTCATTAAACCTGGAAAAGTCTCTCTTATATCCAGGAGAATTTTTTCAGTGTAGAAAACTTGTTTATAATTAGAAAATTGGAAGGTGATCAGAAATATCATACAAAATATTACCACTTATTGTGTAATGCTCAAAAGAATTAAAAAATATATTATCAACAAGTGTAGATGAGTGATATGTGATTCGAGTGGGTTTTAGGATATGGAGAAGAAGAGAATAAGATCCTAGAGTGTTAACAAAGGTTTCAGTTTCAGTGTGGGAGTCACAATTTAGAAGATTAAAACTGAAATCTCCCATTAATACACAATGGTTGGTTCCATTATTAATTTGTTCAAGAACTTTGGACAAAAATTCAATTGTGTTAGTGGGATTTGTATTAGGATGTCTATATAATATGCCACAGATAGTATTAGGTTGATTGTGATTAATTATCTCAACCCATAAGGACTCAAATTAATTTTTTTTAAATGTTTAAATTCGTGGCGATGCGTGGGGTCAACTTGCTTACTGGTAATATTAGATGATTTTCATCTAATGGCACAAGCGCTTCTGATTGGCCTCAATATAATTAAATTATAATGAGGCCAATCAGAGCCTTTGTTGACGTTTGGCCTCAAGACAAGTTAGGGGTAGTCAAAAGTCCAGGGCGTCCTTTTCCCCTCTTTCCTTTCTCCTCCGCTCCCCTGCCCCCTCCCTGACGCCCTGGGTCTCCGAGGACGAACGCCCTATCGAAAACAGAGCCTGGGGTGCCTGCATGTGGTTTTTCGAGGACAACTTAACGTTGTAAAAGCAAGGGTGTAAAAGGTAAAAGTTAAAGGACCTTGTTTAACGTCGGTAGTTCCTTTAGCAGAGCTAATCTTCCAGGAAGCCGACGGTGCGCTCTTTTTAAAGATTTGAACTCAACATTAGGGAGCTTACGAATTGACGACTTCACGATGACGACGACGTGTGATAACTGGAAGTTCCAAATTGCGATTGCGCATTTCGGCATTGCACCATTGTTCGAGTGCTCATTTGCATTATAGCTGCATGCTTGCGCCGTCAGTGTGGTCAGTGAAAGGTCAGAAGGTAGGTCTTGTTTTAGTATTTTTTGCAGCATGTATACAATTTGTCTGCGCATGTCTGTGTTTTGGGCTTGAAATTCATTTGCATATCGAATGCAAGAAATTTTATGTTGACACGGAATATTTGGCTGGCTATCTCGTTCTTCAAAATTATGTTCAACTACCTAAATACTGAGACAACTAAAACATGAGCAGTCTACCTACCGCTAGTGCGCTGTGGATAACTATCCAGATCGAAGGCACCCCAGATGGGGAAATATTACGCGCCAAAGTCAGTAGAAAGTTGTGAGAAGAACCAGAACTCCGCACTTTCGAGTTATAATGTTGGCGTTGAATTCATGTATAAGGTAAATTTAGTAATGGATGTTATTACCAACATATTACTGTTGGAATTGGGTCCAATAAGAGTACTCTGGACTTCATTGATTGTTGAATAATTAGCCATGTTTACTGGAATCTCGTACATTTTCGCGCAAAATTCTTGCAATTCATTCTGAAAATTTTACATCTTTGACAGCGCCCCCCAGCAACATTATTTAATAATACGCTTTTTCCATGCTTCGTTCTTGTAAACCAGAGCTTTCTTGGTGGAAACTTCTGGTCCCTCCATGTGATTTCAAGCAATGTTTACAGCCAGGTTCAAGCCTTGTTAAAATTGACTAAATTCGGTAGCCTATATTTTATAATCTGCAACATTTATCTAGAAGTTAATGACCTGTTTTTATACATGGTGAGGCATACAGTTTGTGCTGTATGAAGCAGCGTTTTATACTTTATAAAAGAGCAAGAAATTCATCGCTGAAATTTGCATGCAAACAACGTGCTTGGAAACACGTTCACAAAAATGCTTTGGATCACATGTAGGGACCACGAGTTTGGACTTAAAAAGCTCAGTTTTGCAAGAAAGAAACGTGGAAAAAGTGAATTACTAAATAAATTTGCTGGGGGGCGCAGTCTAAGATGTAAAATTTTGAAAGTGAATTGCAAGAATTTTCAGCGAAAAAGTACGACATTCCAGTACACATGGCTAATTATTAAACGATCGATGGAGTCTAAAATACCCTTATCGGGTCTAATCTACACAGTAACTTGTTGTTAATGGCTTCCACTGCGTAACGTACCTTACATATAAGTTTTGCGCCCACAATATTACTCGAAAGTGCGGAGTTCTGGTTCTTCTCACAACTTTCTACTGACTTTGACGCGCGATATTTTTCCATCTTGAGTGCCTTCAGTTTGGATAATTATCCACAACGCACTAGCGATAGGTAGACTGCTCATGTTTCAGTTGTCTTAGTATTTAGGTAGTTGAACATAATTTTGAAGAACGAGATAGCCAGCCAAATATTCCGTGTCAACATAAAATTTCTTGCATTCGATATGCAAATGAATTTCAAGCCCAAAACACAGACATGCGCAGACAAATTGTATACATGCTATTTTTTGCATTTTTTGGTGGTTGTTCTCGTTTCATCTTAGCATATGATTACCGGAGTGATTCTTAATTCTAATAAGTGTCATATTTGTAGATGGAATCTAGCACATGCACAAGCACTGCGACAGCTACACCAATGAGGTATAGGATTATAGCTAGCAGCTTAGAAAATGATAAGTTCATATTTTGCTATAAAAACAAGTTTCTAGGTTTGGCAATGGACACCTGCGTAAACATTTGAGTGGTCCTCCTTCGCCCGTGAAATATTAGGCTAACTAATTGTTAGTAGTAGACTCTGAACTCATTGTTTTCTTTTTTTCTTCATCAACTACTACAAACTCTAGAGTTGTTTTTAGAAGCCCATGAAGCGAAGTGTAGTTGTTAGAGTGCGTACACTTATTTCAAAAAACGTCGCGGCAGTTCATAGCAACAAGCGTCAAGCCAAGACCGAAATGATTACTGGTTTGTTGCTGCAGTGCATTCAAATCAGGTTTCTTACCTATTGAATTGAGTACAAATAATATTATCAAGCACGTGGGAATGGTCACATTCTGTAATTAGTTTTACAGAAACAAGTCTGATATGTTTATGTAATGTATAAAGAACGAGAGAGCGTGTTATATCGGTGGATAAAGATCCGAGCCGAAGGCGAGGATCTTTAGACCCGATATAACACGCTCTCGAGTTCTTTATATTACTTATCAAACGTCTAGTTGTCAATTATCATATTGGACCAGAATTTTCCAAGTTTGACTACTTTTGGCTTAGCAAATCCAAGTTAAAATTTATGCAAATGAACAAAAATCTTTATTTCTAATGAATTATTAATGAGTTTGATAAGACCGGCATAAAACTAGCATTCGATCGTTTCGGGCTTGCCTTGACGCTTGTTGATCTGAATCGCGACAACGTTTTTTGAAATAATTCTTTAGTGTATCCTTGAAATAAAACGTAAGATGTATTGTCTAATTATTTTGTACAAATTAGTGGATAGCAGTTGGGCAGAACTGATCAAATAGTGGTAAATACCGACGCTATTGCACTGACGATTTCATAAAAAACCCTAGCTCTAAAATGCACGAAATTAAATAAATCAGTAAGAATATATTGAGAAGAATCTATTGCTTTCAGAACAATTCTAAAAGTTATTCATTTTTGTTTGTTTGTTTGTTTTGTCGACAGGAAATGGTCTCCAAAACATGATGTTCTTCTTTGCAGAGAGATAATGCTTTTTGAGCTGTGGATGTACAAAACCGGAAGCCGAGAAAGAGGCCAAGTTCTCGACAACATAGCAGAGAGCCTAAATCAAAGGAAAGAGATCCTATTCAATGAAAATCAAAAGTCAATCCGAGACAGGTTAAGAAGTTTAGTCCGAGATTTCAAAAAGAATGGCGATTCATGTGCGAAAAATACTACGTCCGAGATTTCATCTGAACAAAAAGAAATCGAAAAAATCTTGTCAGAGTACATAGAGAAAAGAGAAGAACAAGAGAAAGAAGAGGTGAAAAATGCTTCAGCATCGAACGAGAAAGTGAAAAAGGAAAAAGAAGCTGCAGAGGCAATGCGCAATATGGCCATGGAACGTCTCTCTGAAACTAGCTCTAGAGGAGAACGTGAAGATTCCCCGAAAAAGAAAAGAACATTATTTGGAAATGAGTCTTTGCAGTTCCTAAAAGAGAAATCCGAGAAAGATTACAAAATACAGATGGAAAATTGGAGGAAAAGAAAAAGCATAATGATAACATGGTCTAACAAAGTAATTTGTTAATGTAACAGCATGCAGCAAGATATGATGAAAAGTTTTCAGCAGCAACATGCAGGAGAGTCAAACTAAACAAACAAGTCAAATGATGGAGATGACAATGATGCTTATTCAGCAACAGCAACAACAGACCCAAGCTTTATTAAACATTTTGGCCAAAAAAGATAACTAATGAGCACGATTTAAAAAATGCTGATATTTTGTTTGTTACAGCATGCGAACTGAATGACTGATTTCAAGAAATCAACAAGTAATGAATTGAAAGGAAAGCGTTTTTCAAATTGAGTCCCAAACTAGATCAGTGTTTGTTTTACAAACATTATTTAAAGAACTCTAATGATTTATTAGCTATTAGTTTTTGTTTCACAGCTTAAACAAAATCACTCTATACTGAATGTTCCTGTTTTGTTCAATAGTTGTCGGTACCCCGTTCAGCAGGGTAATAAAATCCCAGAAAATGTGGAGTCTCTTACTGCAAAGACTGATTTGATTTGTTATCATTTATGACTCGATTCTTGCTCTGATTGATTAGTAATGAAACATGTATCGACTCTGTAATTTTGTTAGTCCATGGAAATGCATGGAGAGTGCGCTGTAAGTTGTATTATAATTACTTTAAAATGTTATTATTTATATGTAAAACAAATTGTGCTTGTTCTGTAGACTGTCAGTAATAATAGAGTGGTCTTCATTAACCCGTGAAACAAAGTGTATTAGTTAAAGTACAATAGTACAGTCAAATAACATCAAAAGAACACGATGGTATTAGCTTGTATGAAAGAGTGATACACTAAAGTGTGTTTCACGGGTTAATGAAAACAACTCTAGTCAGATAGAAATTCCACATTTGAGTTTTCATTGTTTTTTATCAGTAGCCCGTACCGTTGAAACGAAGTGTAATTGTAATCTAATCAGAGTGTTAAAGCCAGATAGTAAAAACCAGTGGAAATAAGGGAATATTAGTGTGTGATAGTTTGATATACATAAATTAACGCAAAGGATGGAAATAAGGTCTACTAGTATCTTTGAGGGCCCGTTTACATGAGAGCGTGCCCCGATGTAGTTGGGATATCAAACTCTTTTGTTTTTCTTTCCCTGGGGGACACAAAACAAAAGAGTTATCCCTTGTACATAGGGGCATCCTCTTATGTGATGCGACCCTTAGTCAACTATTTTAAGTTTTTTTTTCTTGCAATCACTCTACGCTAAAGTGTATTTTCACGGTTCATGAAAACTACTCTGTAGTGATAACATTTCACCCGTACCAGTTAAAGAATGCATGCTTCATTTTCAGGTTATAAAAGCGTTCACTCATTTCGTTCTTCATAAAGTATGAGTGGGAAACGTTATGATATGATGCTAACTTTTTGAAAAAAATCCCCCCCCCCCCCCCCCCCCTTTTCAGGGTCTTCGTCCAAAACATTTCATGCATTTGGTAAATGATTGCTTGTAAAAATCTGGCTTTCCCCGTGTTAGGAATTACAATAAAACATAAATATACTTAAATGAAGTAGGCATTTAAATCAGGTGGGTCAAGACCAAAATACTCAGACGTAATAGACTTATATAATATAGTATGGGCATTCTGTAGTAAAGAGCAAGCAATATACATTTTCCCAACTGCACTCAGTCCATTTTTCAGATTCTTTTTGAAGTCTAGGAATTTGAAATTATTTACGATGTCATTAAAAATCCATTCAACGGATACTCTGGCAGAGCTCATGGATGTGTTGAAAATCCTTTGTTGTAGTGTTAGTACACCTCTAAATGGTGTTTGCAAATGAACACTCAGAGGATAAGCAGAGTCTCCGTAAACACATAGAGGTTCCCCAGTCACTGGTGAGAACGAAAATCTCTGAAGATCCTGAAGAAAACCGGAAGTCGCAAGCATCCCACTGTCATGGCGTCGTCCTTCAACTGGACCATACAAATGTCCTATGAGACCATTAGGCAGTGCAATGGCTTGAAATTTCAATGAGTGAACCTTTTTGTGGCCATTGTATATTACTTGCTGATTTACATGTGGTCTGCACACTGGACGAATAGTCCCATCTATAAAGCCCCAACAATTCTCTAAGGCAGCTCCGGCCCCGTGTACTGCATTAGCATACAAAACAAGGTTTGCAGGTGAAAGTAAATCATGATTATAGCGTGTAAGTAGGTGATGCCACCGGTTGTAAATCAAGTCTAACATGTGGTTTGTTGTGATACATATGTGACAGGGTCACTTTGACCTCAAATTGACAAAGTATTTTAGTTAATTATTTTATTCCCTTTTCCACGTTTTTAAGTATTTCATAGAAGGAACTAGTAATAGTTACCGTTTTATCGTTTCGTACAAAGATTTAGATTGTAATTTAATACGTTAGTGACGTTTGTAGTAACGCAATGCCGTGCATAAGATACGTGAGTTACGGGGACATCCTGCAGTTTATCGTTTGCATATTTTATCGTTAAAGTTACGGAAGCACAAATTAGCTCAGATAATCGTTTACAAACCACGTTTTGTTGTAGTAATGTAACGTATTTCCGTTCTAATAAGGTTACAATCAAGGCGCGACCTTAAGTCATCCTGTTGTGATCTGTCTAATCTAGGTGTGACATTTAGGTCATATCCTCCTAAGCCAATTAGTATGCACGTACGTTTATAACCTCAACAGATATAAATATGCTAGCATACAACAGTTAAATCGGAGTCAAACAGGAGTTAAACTGGAGTCAAATCGGAGTTAGACCATGGATTTGTTTGGAGTTCGCTTGGTGGACGACTGTTCTGTCAACCAGAGCTGAAGTGAGGTTTGCTCCCCGGAGGATCCGTACCTCTGTAGTGCTATGTCTAGTTCTGTGTTCCTTTCCTTTTGTCTCCCCTTTTTATTTAGAAAGCGCATCATTTTAAGATAATCAGTTTTTCCTAGATCGTTAAAATAACGCACTTTTCTATCGTTATATTTAATTGTAATCAACATAGTATTGTAAATAGCATATCTTCCTATTACATTTTATTCGAGTTGTAAATAAATTCATTGTAAGTCCACTCCTTGCATCTAGTATTCGTTCCTCGCGCATCGCATTTGTAAGTTATCGTTTTCGAGCCATCCCTGGCTGGTGTCAGAACCCCATTTTCATAGTTTTACCGCTCAAGTCATCCCGCGTTTTATGTATTTATTTCTTAACCGACGGGCTCGCTCGGACGTGCGTTTTCCGCCAGGTTACACATAGTTCAGGTACCGGGCGAGCGAATCGAGGAACCAAGTCTCCATATCGGCATGGATAACAAAAACGTCTGAGGAAAATACATAAGGCTTCAATACTGTCTACAACTAGGCCGTTGTATGTCACAATTTCATATGGCAAACGAAGAGCATCAGCAAGGTTGTATATATCATTTCTCAAAAATCGAAATTCAGCTCTGCATTCAGCATAACTTCATCTAAATCAAAGCTGTGGTACAATCAATAGGGAAAATCAGGATTTCGTCCTATATTTGCTTCATAGAGCATTAAAAACTCTTCATCACTGAGCATTCCGCTGCTGTAGCACAAAATAACCAACTCTCTAATTTCCCTTAAACTCGACATTATACTCAGCCGCGAAGATATCACGTATTTAAATTTCGTGCTTGTTTCCGACTAGAACCCAGTCCTCCACATTGGATATACGTCGTCGTCGTCAATAAAGTCGTCGATTCGTAAGCTCCCTATTACTGTGGAAGACGACGACCAGAAGTTTCTTTACCGGCCGTCAGAACCATTTTCTACCGGATAAGTACGTCTCGCAAATTTCAAGCTTATGGTTTGGTACGTACAGTAAACAAATATTGGGATAATCAGATGTCAGGCAAGAATCTAATCACCTGTTCAAAATATCGAGGTAACTTAATGAATTACGTAGAATAAAACACTATCATGTTTATATACAGAAGTACAAATTTTTGCATAATTTTGTTGATTTGTCGAAAGACGTGCGCTCTGTTTTCCTAATCTTGATTTTCAGTTTTAAGCTTTACTTAACTTACTTTCTTTGCTCGTAAAATTATATTAATATATAAAGCAAATAGATCAGGTATAGCTATGTTCTGTTCTGACTCTGATGGAACACTTCTCAAGCTGTAGAACACTCAAAAAGCTATAGAAATCTATGCCTGATCTATAATTAAAATTAAAATTAATGTTTTCTTCCACATTATAACTATCAACCTGCTCTATTTGGTCAGATGTTGTATGCCCTTTCATTTTACAGCTGCCACATGTACACGCAAAGCTTGATACTGCCAATACAAATACATAGGAATACCTCATTCCAGTGTTTAATTAATATCAATTGAAAATTATTTACCTTAGCTTGTTTTAAGGCTAAGGAGATAAATCCATCAGCTGAAAAAGACAATAGCCAATATAATAGTAAAGCTGAACTTGAATTTGTTTACTCAATAGAAATGGCTTTAAGTGCACAGGAAATGTTAGTCCAGTCCCAGACTCTCTTTCTTGCCGCTCCAGGACTCGCGGAGAAAGAGAGTCCAGTATAACTTGCATGCGCATGTGCAAAATGAGCCAATCAATTGATTAATTAGTATTTTGCGAGCTTGCAATATGCAAATGTCAGTGTTTGGTAGCAGTGGTAGTGATGCGTATCGAAAAATTCACAAATACGTCTTTCACAACTGTCCATCCGTAAATGGCCTGTAACTGCTCAAGCTTTGGTAAAAGATTATAGTTGGTTTTTCCAAGTGCATAGCTCACTGAATCAACAAATGGCTTTCCGAAATGAGACTGATATCGTGTATACAAAACACTTTCTTCTTCAGTCATCTTGAATCATTAGATGACTTTAGGATTTGTAACCACGCGATCACCACATGAATGTGGTGATCGCGTGGTCACTAAACTGACATGCGCATGCAAGTTATACTGGACTCTCTTTCTCCGCGAGTCCTGGAGCGGCAAGAAAGAGAGTCTGGGACTGGACTAAGGAAATGTCAGACTGCAAAGGGATTTCATGTGCTATGACTTGTTTTTTTGCTCCTGCTGTTGAGCATTTTGCATTCATTTTCAAAGGGTGCTAATATCCTGTTTACAGCATTAATCACAAAGATATCATCTTTGGGCTTAAATGATAATGAAAAATGTTGAAAAAGCAGCTCCCATTATCTTTTTTGTCATCTGTACAATGTTGTTATTTCCCTTGTACATGAAGCTTATCTAAATTATTCCAATAAGCCTCTCCTTCCAATGTGCAATATTGCAGCAGCTCATTCAAATACAAGCACTAAAACGACCCGAAACGTAAACCTGATGTTGACCCAAACGACAGCTCAAAACTGGCATTGAGATAAACATGCATTGAGACAACCATTCGGCTCGCTAATTAGCATATTGCACTCGCAAATTGTTCACAGTAGTAGCATAAATTTGCTCCTCTCCCTGAGTTCCACGCAACATGCACCAGGAACCGGAAATAAGGAATTCGCTTTAGAAGAACTTTCACTTCTAATTTGTATGTTTTTAGGTTGGGGAGACATGATTTTTTTTTAAAGTACAAGCACAATATTTGAACTAATTAGCAGTAAACATCACCAAATAAGTGGAACTCTTTGCAAATTTATGCTACGCACTTGCACATGCTTATCGATTTAATTTTAACACTATTTAAAACTTACATTTTATCTTCATGGTCTAGCATACCTTGTGCCAGTGCCGCTAAAACGGACATCTCTAATAAACCTTTTGTATTTAAGACAAATGTCTTGGCCAGCACACTTCCATAAAATCTATTGTTATGTATAAACGTGCACCAAGGTGTGATCGACACACGAATTTGACTGTAATTGCACTAATACAATTACAATGGATCGTGATGATCACTCTTTCTATAAAGACACCTTATCAAGTATATAAGCTGAAAAATTGTTTTTCGATTGCACCGTAATTTTTTTAATAGCAAATAGTTTGTGGTTCTATAGCAAATTAACAAAGCAGTACCAAAATTTGATAATTGGACGACGACATTTTCTGATGTCTTTTGTTTTCTCTCCCCAGCGACCGGAATCAGTGAAACAGAGCAAGTTTGTGGTTCTGACTTAAGACGAAGCAGAAGGGCGGTCGTTTTTTTTTTTTTTGAAGCTGAAAACCACGCGGACGTCAGAAGTCAAAAGAAAAAAAAATCAAAAATTAAATTAAATTAAAAATTAAAATTAAATTAAAAATTAAAATTAAAATCAAAATTAAAATTAAAAATCAAGAATTTAATAACCAATATATGGTATAAGCATGCAAGCAGGAAGGATGTCTGAAATGAGCTCCCGGAAAACAGTTCAAATTTTGCTGTAAAACACTACAAGTTATCTGAAATTTTTATTTTTAATAGTTTTTAATAGTCCAGAAGAGCAAAATTATGAGTATAGTCAGCCAAGATGAAACTGAAATTACCGAGAATTCTGAAATCGGACTAAGGCGAAAGCGTGGAAGACCACGAAAATCAGTCAATGAAAATCCGTCATTGGAGGCGTTGGACGTGCAATTAGAAACAAGAAAACGTGGTCGACCCAAAGGATCAAAGAACAAGAATCCTAAGAAAAGCTGTACTACAACAGGGAACTTAAATTCATCCAAAAGTGTTTCTATAAATTCACAAGATAATAGTACAAGAAACAGAGATAATTATACAACCGTTCAGCCAGAACTTGCTCCAGATTTGCATACGAATCTTTTTCCGCATCTCCCAGTGGGACAAAACAACAACAAAGACGACGTTCCTGGTTGTCTTCCAAAATACCAGCCAGCTAAAATAACAACAAAAATACAATGGTCTCCAGAAAGAGAAATATACGCCTTCGTGATCGACGAAGCATACAACGAAATAACAACTTGGAGAAAGAACACTTTCCTTGTGCCTTATGGGCAACTCGGCCGTTCCTTTATTGATCAATTTACTGCACACATCAATGATTGGAACAATGCTTCTGAAAAGGAGCATATCGCTTTAAAGGTAGCGATCGTTCTGCTAGCAGTTGCTCTTCAGAAACCAAATGCAAAGTCGAAGACAAAAGACCATAAAGAGTGTTTGAAAAGACGGCTAGCGTTGTGGAAAGACGGACACATCGAAGAACTCGTACGGGAAGGGCGTGCAATTCAACATCGTCTCTCAAAAGGTAAAAAACCTGATGCGCCTAACAGAGCAAAGACCTTCGCCAACCTGGTGATGAGTGGACAGATCAACTCTGCTTTACGGTATCTGAGTGATAATAGCAGCGAGGGCGTGCTTCCCTTAACAGATCAAGTTATGGAACAGCTTCACGAGAAACATCCAACACCCAGCAATGCTAAATTAGGATCACTACTATTTGGCCCAATTGAGGACATTCCACCAGTCATCTTCCAACAAATCGATGCTGAAATGATCAGAGATGCTGCATTGAGAACTAAAGGCTCTGGGGGACCGTCTGGTATAGATGCCCTTGGTTTTAGAAGAATGATTGCCTGCAAGTCTTTCAAGAAATCCAGCTCCAATTTATGCGAGGCTCTTGCCGTTTTGACAAGGCGACTCTGCGTAGAGCTCATTGATCCTCATACTATTGAACCAATTGTTGCTTCTAGACTTATCCCCCTCGACAAAGGAAGTGGCGCAGTTCGCCCCATTGGAGTTGGCGAAGTCATACGAAGGATATCTGGGAAGTGCGTGGCTAGAATGCTGAAAGGAGACGTTATCGAAGCCAGCGGATCAATGCAAGTTTGTGCAGGTCACCAATGTGGTAGTGAGGCTGCAGTACATGCTATGCACACTATCTTTGAGGCTGATGAAACTGATGCCGTTCTTCTAATTGACGCAACAAATGCCTTTAACTGTCTTAATAGAGCAGCCGCCTTGCATAATATAAGAGTTGTGTGTCCAACTATCTCCACCTATGCCTTAAATACTTATCGAGAGCCTGCCAGACTGTTCATCACCGGAGGTCAGGAGATAAAGTCAGAAGAAGGGACAACACAGGGTAACCCATTGGCAATGGTTTTGTACGCTTTAAGCCTTCAACCTCTTATATATATCCCATCTCAACATCGAAAGCTCTGCTAAACAGGTTTGGTACGCTGATGACGCCAGTGGCGCAGGGAAGCTAGATGACATCAAGACCTGGTGGCTGTGCTTAAATGACATGGGCCCCGATCTTGGATACTATCCGAATGAGAAAAAATTTTGGCTTATTGTAAAACCTGGCAGAGAACAAGCAGCTAAAGATGTTTTTGAAGGTACAAAAATTAATATCACATCTCAAGGACAGAAACACCTTGGAGCAGTAATTGGATCGCGATCGTTTTTGGAGGAGTATCTAACTGGAAAGATGGATGATTGGGTCAGTCAGATAACAACACTTGCTGAGTTTGCATCATCACAACCCCAAGCGTGCTATATAGCGTATACCTATGGTCTTAAACACAAATGGACTTACTATCTTCGAACAATACCAGATATTGAGGAACTATTACAGCCACTAGAGTGCGCAATCACTAATGTATTGTTGCCTGTATTGATAGATCACAATTGTTCTGAGGCCGAAAGAAACCTACTAGCTCTACCTGTGAGGTTGGGAGGCCTTGGTCTTGAAAATCCATGTCAAGCCGCAGCGAAAGAGTATCTATCTTCTAAAAGTGTAACATCACCGCTAGTTCAATGCATTATTACTCAATCGTGCTCTCTTCCGGATCCTGATCAAGTACGAAAACTACAGCAGTCGTCACACAAGGAAAAGAATGAGGTGTTAACGAGTAAAGCTGAGGTGGTCTACAGCTCTCTTCCATCGATTACACAAAGAGCAATCACACTTGCTAAAGAGAAAGGTGCTTCCAGCTGGCTCACTACAATACCAAATAAAGAGATGGGCTTTGACCTCAACAAAAGAGAGTTTAAAGATGCTTTAAAGCTCAGGTACGATTGGCCCATTAATGACTGTCCATCAACTTGTGTATGCGGCGAGGCCTTAATTTTTACAGTGGACCACGCGATGATTTGTAAACGCGGAGGGTTTATCATACAACGCCACAATGAGTTAAGAGACCTAGAAGCGGAGCTTCTTGATCTGGTTTGTACAGATGTCCAAATAGAGCCAGTCTTACAAGATATAACTGGAGAAGTTCTCCCTGCCGGAACGAATTTAGCTCGGGACGCACGACTTGACGTACATGCTCGTGGACTATGGGAAAGACAGAAATCTACCTTCGTTGATGTACGCATTTGCCATCCTAACGCCAAATCATATCGTGAGATGACGCCAGATGAAATCTACAACAAGCACGAGACTGAAAAGAAGCGAGCATATGAAAAGCGTGTCCTTGAAGTGGAACAAGCCTCGTTTACTCCATTGGTTTTCACAACTACAGGTGGTATGTCAAAAGAGTGCAAAAGATTCCACTCAAGATTAGCCGAACTAATATCTATGAAAAAAGGAGAGACTTACGCGAATACTATCTCATGGATAAGAACTAAAGTATCTTTTTCAATTTTAAGATCTGCATTATTATGTCTTAGAGGATCCAGATCTCGAAAAAGAACAAAAAACGATATGATAACTGACATTGACTTTGAGGTCGACCTGGCCAACATTAAGTGATTATTTATAGATACATATATATTTATATTTTTATTTTTATATATATATATTTTTTAGGTTTTTTTTGCTGTTACTTATAAGTAGATAGTATATAGTATATATATATTAGTTTCCTTGAATAGTTGATTGGTGTTTATAAAATTAACACTATATATAATGATATTGTGCATATGTTTTTTTATAAATTATAAAGACAACGAACATCTACATTACATTTAACACTATATATTATCACAATTTTTTATATGAATTTCTTATTATATGAATATCTTATTATTAATATTTATACATATATGTTTTTTTAAATCATTGATCTGTAAATAGTCTTCCATTGTGAATTTTGAAATAAAAAAAATTAAAAATTAAAAAAAATAAAAAATCAAGAATTAAAATTTTAAATTAATTTTAAAAATTAAAAATTAAAATTTTAAATTAAATTAAATCAAAAATTAAAGAGGGCTATTTCATTGAACGGCTGAAACCTGAGTTAAACAAACAAGTTGAACATGTCAGTTTAACTTTGTTATGTTAGTTAGTTTATCTTTTCAGTTATCTTTAGTTTACACTCTACTTTAGATAACTTGTTTTCTTATTGGTTAGTTTAAATTTTATTCGTTAGTAACTGAATGTATAGGTATCAGTATATATTCACGCGCATTGTAATATTATCTCATATGGCTGAAGATGATGTTAGTAAGATCGAAACATGTACCAAATTAAAAGAGTTGTTTTATGTTTAAAAATTATCACATCCTTTGTGCTTCTGAGACCTTTTGGAAAAAAAGAAAAGAAAAGAAAAAAGAAAAAAGAAAGAAAAAAGAAAGAAAAAAGAAAGAAAAGAAAAAGAAAAGAAAAGAAAAGAAAAGAAAAGAAAAGAAAAGAAAAGAAAAGAAAAGAAAAGAAAAGAAAAGAAAAGAAAAGAAAAGAAAAGAAAAGAAAAGAAAAGAAAAGAAAAGAAAAGAAAAGAACAGAACAGAACAGAAAAGAAAAGAAAAGAAAAGAAAAGAAAAGAAAAGAAAAGAAAAGAAAAGAAAAGAAAAGAAAAGAAAAGAAAAGAAAAGAAAAAAGAAAAGAAAATCATCAACAATTTCATAAACACTGTACCCTGGTCCCAGAGGCTTCTTACGATTTATATTACGAGCCGCGAAGCGGCGACAATTTAATTACGTTTTTTTAGTCAAGAATTGAATGAGCGAAAGCGAGGCTAACAAACGTAAACGTACTTGTCGATAACCAAAACAACACAAAGTCTACAAACGATGATCTTATGATCGTTAGCATTCTGAGAAAAATTCTATTTTAAAAACAAGGGCTTTTGTTTAAGGGATTAGTATCTGGCAATAACTTTGGAAAAGTTGCTAAATCGGAAAAAAACCTAATGCTGGGTTTCATCTGACGCCATTTTAAATGGCAGGTCTGTAAAAGTGGACCGATGACTTCGCTCCAGAAAATAGATTTCCCCCATACTTCCCCCACAAAATACCTTGGGTTAGTTCGGAGAAAACGGTTACAGATTCAATTTTTGGGGGGAGGATCTTCGGTTCAGTCCAAGCTAGTTGTAAAAGTACCCTAAGAAACGTCGCCTATTTCTTGCAAGTCCAGCACTCATTTAGCAAACTTTCTATTTCATCGTGCTAACGAAAGACCAATTATGACAAAAAAATGTAAAAAACACTTTGAGGGTTTGCGAATTTTTACTGTTAACGATGCTTTGGTTTACACGCGATTACGAAAAAATGTCGCGTTTTTATGCAAATTAGGTTTCGAATCTAGTTTGATTTATTCCACTGAAATAAACTCATTTTTTTAACAAAATTTTATCATTTTAATTGAAAATAGATGCTTAATGTTCATAATATTTAAAAAAAAGTTTGTGGAGACTCGCAATACTACACCATTTCTGTAGAAAATTTGGGGTTTACCTCCGTGTAAGAACCTCACAACTGACGTCACACTCGAAAGCTTCTATGTGAGGTGGCTACGCGGCTACGCGGCTACGCGGCTACGCAGTGAGTAATTAATATTCATACAACCTAAGCTATGTAGTGAGAGTGGCTACGCGGCTACGCGGCTACGCAGTGAGCTCATTAATATTCATAGATCCTAAGCTATGTGGTGAGAATGGCTACGCGGCTACGCAGTGAGCTCATTAATATTCATAGATACTAAGCTATGTGGTGAAGTGGCTACGCGGCTACGCAGTGAGCTCATTAATATTCATACATCCTGTGCTACGGTGGATAAGTGGCTACGCGGTGAGCTTATTGATATTAATATGTCCTAAGCTATGGTGTAAAGGCTGGCTATGCGGCTACACAGTGGGCTCATTAACATTCATAAACCTAGAGTGTAGTGTGAAATGGCTACGCGGCAACGCAGGGAGGTAATTTTATTAGGGACAATTAACACCGGACAACTTTTTCCTATAATTAACTTTCCCATGCAACTTGCGGGAGCTGGCTTGCGTCATACATAGTTACATAGAACTTGTGCACAACTAAAGCAAATCGACGTAATTCAAAAAGGAAAAAAATGTGGCGTGTTTTAAAGACAGGGGTACCGTCGAGGTTTTTCGACTAAAAACGCATAAAAGAAACATAAATTCAGAACTAAATTAAACCTATTTATTCAACGAAAACAAATCTGAACTAAAGCGTAGTTATCTACAAAAGCGAAAAGTAAAGGACTGATTTAAAGAAAATGAAGTGTCAGAATAGAACGAAACAAGGAGGTTTTTACACGGAGGTAAACCCACATTTTCAATGTCGCCGCCGGTCTCCTAGCAAAATCAAAACTCGCCATCGGAATCGTAAAATTCTAGTCGTCAAACAATGGAACCAAAATAGCTCTAATATGTTATACGCCGTTTTCAAAGAACTCCGATACAAGTATCGCCTTTTGTTGGCTGTAAACACGAAATCAATTCAAAACTCCTAGCAAAATCAAAACTCGCCATCGGAATCGTAAAATTCTAGTCGTCAAACAATGGAACCAAAATAGCTCTAATATGTTATACGCCGTTTTCAAAGAACTCCGATACAAGTATCGCCTTTTGTTGGCTGTAAACACGAAATCAATTCAAAACTCCTAGCAAAATCAAAACCCGCCATCGGAATCGTAAAATTCTAGTCGTCAAACAATGGAACCAAAATAGCTCTAATATGTTATACGCCGTTTTCAAAGAACTCCGATACAAGTATCGCCTTTTGTTGGCTGTAAACACGAAATCAATTCAAAACTCCTAGCAAAATCAAAACTCGCCATCGGAATCGTAAAATTCTAGTCGTCAAACAATGGAACCAAAATAGCTCTAATATGTTATACGCCGTTTTCAAAGAACTACGATACAAGTATCGCCTTTTGTTGGCTGTAAACACGAAATCAATTCACTTAATTGTCCGTCAAAACTCCTAGCAAAATCAAAACTCGCCATCGGAATCGTAAAATTCTAGTCGTCAAACAATGGAACCAAAATAGCTCTAATATGTTATACGCCGTTTTCAAAGAACTCCGATACAAGTATCGCCTATTGTTGGCTGTAAACACGAAATCAATTGACTTAATTGTCCGTCAAAACTCCTAGCAAAATCAAAACTCGCCATCGGAATCGTAAAATTCTAGTCGTCAAACAATGGAACCAAAATAGCTCTAATATGTTATACGCCGTTTTCAAAGAACTACGATACAAGTATCGCCTTTTGTTGGCTGTAAACACGAAATCAATTCACTTAATTGTCCGTCAAAACTCCTAGCAAAATCAAAACTCGCCATCGGAATCGTAAAATTCTAGTCGTCAAACAATGGAACCAAAATAGCTCTAATATGTTATACGCCGTTTTCAAAGAACTCCGATACAAGTATCGCCTATTGTTGGCTGTAAACACGAAATCAATTCACTTAATTGTCCGTCAAAACTCCTAGCAAAATCAAAACTCGCCATCGGAATCGTAAAATTCTAGTCGTCAAACAATGGAACCAAAATAGCTCTAATATGTTATACGCCGTTTTCAAAGAACTACGATACAAGTATCGCCTTTTATTGGCTATAAAACACGAAACCAAATCACTTATTGTCCTTCAAAACTCCTAATTATGTTATACGCCGTTTCCAAATACTTGAAAATATTGTTCTGTTTGTTTGTTCTTTTACAAATGAAAACCAAAATCACACATCTAGTGGTATCTATTATCATTTTGATAAGAATGACAGCTTTCAATCAACAATTTATATTAACAAAATATTTTTTATGTAGGGATTCGAAGTTTTCATATCTTACAATCAAAGTCAATAAACTGGAATTTATTGAACTTCTTTGCCTTCACAGTTGAAATTCAAAAGCCATTAAGTGCCATAGATCACATCATTTTTCAGTCAGTTTTTTTTTTATTTTTTACTTCACTGAAAATACATGTTCATCTTCTCAGCTCTTAATCCAATGAAACAATACATTTTGTATATATTCTTTTGTTTTATCGACGATTGAATGGTTGCAATCACTTAAAGTTTGATTCAGTTAAAAAAGATACAAAACTCGGTTTCGTCGTAAATAACAATCACGTGCTCATTGCGTGTTCAATCCGATCTGATCAGTTTTGAGTAATACTCTACACTGAAAATGAGTCAGTCAAAAAGGTGTTTTCTTTTTCTATTAGTGGTCTTTGTCACTTCGTGTTATTCATCTATAAACGTAGAAACGAAAGAATTTATCAGAATTTTGATAGAAAATATCGACAAAAATGGCGTTTACTTTCAACGCTCAATACGAGGTTTCCCGAGAGGAAAATGCCTTCAACTGGCACTTGGTAAATCACCTGCTGCGTTTTTGGTACCAGATATTTTAATTTGGGAACCACTGCTCTTTTCCCCTCAACTGCGTTTAATCTGTCCTAGTTGTGTAGAACAGGAATACATCCACCCAATTAGATGGAAAGACGGAAGGACGGACTACGACCAACCTCGGCGTCTTTATGGTTTAACGAATGACGTTCTGCTAGTAAGTAGAGTTTTCATCTGCAAAAACAAACACCAAATTCTCAGTCACGACCAAGGCATAATTGCACAAATAAATGAGGATTTCCTTCCACCATTTGTTTTGTTTCACAAATGTGGTATAACGAGAGAATTATTTAATTTTTTCATTTCACACGTTAAAGCTGGGATGGCTGTCAATGACGTTCAGGTTCTTTGGCAACAAAGTCAATTTGACGAATATGGACAAAGAAAATCAGCATACCTGAGAGAAACAAGGGACAAAAAAGATAAAGTGTTGGAGTTTCCAAAATTTGAACCAAAAGGAAGAAAAGTAGCAGAGAAAATTGCGACAGTATGTTACATACAAGATTACCAAGAAAAGCGACATTTATATGACAGACGGATGCAGCAAATGACAGCTACCTCAATAAGCGCAGACCACACATTCAAAGTATCCGCCAATATAGGTTTTTGGTGCAATGATAAATGGATAAAAATGTACGACAGCCTATTTATAGTTCTGAATGAAAATGGTATTGTCCTTTCATGGAAACTGTGTAATTGACTAGTACATAGCCCTGTCACGTGACTCTCTTGCACACCATGGCTCGGTCGGGACTGGGAACTATGTATCCCCGTGTCAATATGGCGGACGTTTTGCTCAATGCGGTAAGGACGACTAGTTCGCTCGTTTCAAACAGTTATCGTTGATAATATTAATCCAAGGTGTGTATACTGAAACTAGATGGGAGTGTGACGATCGAGCGGACACTTGTGAAGACTACCTGACGAATTTTCCACACTGTAGTTCAAAAATGGACGAAAAAATGAGCTTAGCTTTCATGTGTATGTAAGTCTTTCAAATAAAAAAGTTAGAAATGCAAGTCATTTTTGATGACTGATTCAGTTTCAAAGACGATTTCCGTATACATTTCACTCGTTTAAATAAAGGTTGTACTTGTGGATTTGTATTGATAGGCTAAATTATTATTTTTTTGTCATTAGCATTCCTCGACCCAATCATAGATGCGATTGCAACTAGAGGATGGGTACTTTACTTTACAAATTTTGGCATTTATTTTATTAATAGAATCATAATATTCCCATCAGAACATGGTGAAAAGAATCATGTATAGATTACAAGTTAAACAGCTGGCTTCATTTCTCATCTTTTCAGATGAGCGTGTTTAATTATTGTTATGTAAATCTTGAACACTCTTAATTGCGTTCATGAATTGTTGTATACATCATTTTATCACATGTACTTCTATTATTCTAATAGATAGATATTTAAGATGTTTTCTATTTTTGCTACAAAAATTTTACATACTTTACATTAACACAAATGCTATCCCTTCAGAACATTGCTTTCAAAAACAATTATAGTAGCAAATGTTGCTTCCAGATTTCTTATCAAAACAGTAAAATATCTTGTTGCTTCACCAAATTTTGTGCCAGTGGATTTTTGAGTAAAACTCCTTCGCTTTTCACAAAATATTCTCTCATTTAATCAGAACATCATAAAATAGATGAAAATGGGAAGGGAATAAGCCCCAGGTGTGATGTACATATTACCATCTCTCTATAACAGAATCCTTTTCAAGTAGCTCACTAATTAAAACTATTGTTTGTGTTCTTGTAGGAATTTAAACTAATTTGTACATGAAAGGGCTTTGAAAAGGATTCTGGTATAGACAGGAGCTCATCATGCTTTGGGGGAAAATGGGATAGAGGAAAGCCAATATTGTTCCCTTTCCTTACCAGCCCCCTTTTCCAAGTACCAGCAATGCATGTTAAAATAGAGAATTTAAGATGGCGAGACAACTGACAAAAGTATCGCTTGCAGCACTTCACTTTCGATAAGAAGTGGCTAGTGTATGAAATTATTAGAATATAGCAATGAGATAATATATCAATTGAAAGAAAGTAGAAAAAGGTATTTTTTGACCAAGCTGCAAACCTTGGGTATATTGCACTCTTCAAACAAGAATGTGTGTATTGAATCTCATGGTTATCTGATAGGTTTGTTCTTGAAAATGTCTTTTGTGCATGCATATATTAAACTCATTATTTCCTTCCTTCACAGTCTTTTTACATGAACTTTAAGATGGCTATTACCCTACAAACAAGAAAATAATGTGCACCATATGCACACAAAATTTATGTGCATATTAATATAGATAAAGGGTTGTAATACTAATCAATGCAGATATTCCTTGGTACAGTCATTCATTCCGTTTGCTTTACTGCAAAGCAGCAATTCCATTTTCATAATAATTGTTTTGAGACCTGAAAGGATTTTCATGAAGGGTTTCATTTGAAAATGGCCTAATTAAGTGACTTTATTGATGATATTTTTTCAATGGTATAAAATGGTATAATTAACTTTCCTATTCTGGAAAAATTAATCTCAGGACATCCATCAAAAAGTCACTCAGGTCATTTTCACAGGGAACCCTTCAATTTCTTAAAGGTTTACAACTGACTTTTTGGGTTCCCCTTAAATAGAATACTCAGTAAAACATTGACCAATATCCTTTTATCATGGACTAGTTATAAAATTGCACATGCTGTTTATGTGCATGTCCACACACTCTTTGCATGTATTCCCTCTTATCCCTATCCTTCAATTAACTTTTGCATAAATGGTATTGCTCTTTCACAGAAAACAGGGATGGATTTAGGTTAGGGCAAAGGGGACACATCCCTTCCCTTTTGGAAATTTGAATACCATTTTTTGAATACCTTTTTGACTCATACTCCAAAGGATTATTATGTTGTTATGTGAGTTATTGCTATCACTTTCTTATGGCATAAAAAAATGTGTAACTGAATAGCCTATTGTTACACAAATCCTCCAGCCTGCTTTGAGCACTTCCTTTTAGATGGTCCAATATTGTCTGAAATGAAACTAGCTAGTGTGGACACCTCTCTGAGGCTGGCAGGCACTAAGAGCTTGTCCTGAAAGTAAGGTAAGGCCAGGTGCTGGTCCTAGAGTTACTGTATGCCTTTTTCATTGACTTTTGCTTTACTCATTGGTTTTGTGCAGTATCCATGAGTTGTCTCATTGACAGCTTTGACTTTTTTAAATATCTTTTTTGAAACCAATGTTGCATGCCCCCTCTTGTAAATTTATTTGTAAATACCTTTATCTTTTTAAGTGTAGGAAAGTGTAGGAAATGTTCACCCTGTTACTATATGTCTGTGTGTGTATGTTATGGATATCTTAAAATTATTATAAGGGAAATGGTAGCACATCTAAGCTACTCTTACTCTAAGCTTTCACACACTTAAACAGCAACAAAATTATGAAATGTTTATCTACTTATACACAAGAAAAATTGTATTACATTCATGTTGATTTGGGAATTTTTTTGGATAATGAGTGAGAATATGAGTGTGATTTTTTTTACTAACTTTCTTTTCCAAAATAGAACAATATTAAGTATTGTGACAAAGAAAGTATGTACAAAATTGATTTAGAACTTGTAGGTACTGAAATGTGGTTTTGGAGATGCCTGTGGAGTTTAATTACTGACACAAGGAAATTGACCCTTTGTACTCTCCTAAGGACTTTTACTTTACAACCTCTCACGACCAAGTTCCACTGTTACTATATTAAAGTTCACATATTTGATTTATAGTCATTTCAAAAACATTGCATGTGAGGTTTCAGAAAACACTGTGCACAAATATATTAAGCCTGAATTTTTTGGGTCTATGAGGGGGTTAGTAACAGCCCTGTCACAATCATGTTGAATTATTGTGTTTTTACGTTTTCCGTAATGTGCATTGTGATTGTTCAAGTTTATCAGTTTCAGAAATTTTTCGAGGAAATAAAAAATGATTCAAAACAGTTTTAAAAACGCTATACAAGAGCCTCTACAGATTAAACAACAAAATCATTTAGCGACCGACTGCGCAAAATATCAAACACTTATCAGAACTTTCCTCGAGGACTTTTTGTTGGCATTTTCGTTTTGGTTCTTGCAGTTTTGTTTTCCACAAAATAGGCAAAAAAGCTGGTCAGTCTCGCGTCAAAAACCGTCAAATTTCCACTATACATACATTCTGAGTTTTGAAGAAGCATATGTTGCAGTGGCAATGCTTCATTACTCCATTGCAAGTTTCGACTTGACAAATGTTTGCATTTTCGAAGCAAGAAAATTGATTTTCTGCGTTTTCTTTGTCTTCTTCGGCCGCCGTCTTGGTCCGCCATATTGACACGGGGAGACAAAGAAATTGACCAATCGTGTTCAATTGTGCAAGGTCGGACGACAGCCAATCAGAATGCAGCGCGTTCCGGGCTATGTACTAGACAAGTAAAGGGACGAGTTTCGAGCGAGTACATCAGTTATTACAGGATCTCAAAAACAGCCTTGACAAACAAGGTAAGTACGATCTTCGTTCTGATCCACAAATTTCTTGTAAATAATATAAAAATGTAATATGTTAATACTGAAGTGGTAATTAATTATCAAAGAGATTGACTGCAATAAACTTGTGAAATAAAACTGAATCAGTTATAGTGTCTATTTGTGACTTACAGTCCTATACATGTAAGTAACAGGTTGATTGCAATCACTTAAAAAAATACAAACTACAAAATTTTAATTCTTCCTAATATTAATCCTAGGGTGTTCCATAAGCCAGATATATGTTGATAATTGTTGTCAATGGCAATCCAAACTCAACTCCATTTTCGATGTGTCTTTGGTGAAACTAGATCCGTTTCATGCCCTTCAACGCTTCACTTCAAAGATCCCTAAAAAAGGAAGCAAAAGCTGCCCTGCACTAAGAAAACTAAGAGCACAAATGCTAACAGATTATAAACTCATTCTCCGACATCCATGTGATCTTGGAAAAGAACGGAAGAAATCTACTCCTCCAATACATGTTATTGAAAAAAACCTGAATATTTTTCTAAACCAATGGAAATCTGTTGAAGTTGAAGGAACAAAAATCATTCCCCATAAAGGTATTAAAGAAGTCAGTAAGTTGATGAAACATATCCAAAGAGGGTGCCTGTCAGATATCCCACCATCTGGGGGAACAAACAGAAATGAGGGCATTCACAGGGTTTTGAACAAAACATTGAAAAAATCAAGACTTGGAATTCAGTTTGCTATGGCACTTTTGGGGGTCTTTTTTTACGTGTGGAATGAGAAGCGCCTGTCAACTGAGAGTGACAAGAAACGAATACACGTCATTCCACCAGTTGAGTCACATTTTGATTTAGATATATCTGAAAGAAATGAAAATGACAGACTGGATACTTTCAATCAGTTTAGCAATGTTCATGACTCGTCTCTGTGTTGTGAACCTAATTTGGAGAATACCCAGGAAGAATCACAGTCAGCAATATTTCAAAGGTTACATAACTCCCTTCAGGAAAATCCTGAAAGCTCATCATCTGAAGAAGAACATGATGATAATGCAAGTGAGTGCAGCTCACAAGAACCAGGAATAATTTTAAGTGACAAAGAAATATCTTTACTCCTAAAGTATGCAACTTCAGAGGAGGAACTCTTTTTAAAGATCAAGTCAAATGGTCATTTTGAAAAATTTAGGCCAATCTCTCTACTGTTCGCTAAAAGTTCACTGCCACTTTTAAGTTCAAATTATTCCAACAACTACAAATCATCCCACATTGATGATCTTTTAACTAATTTTAACATGGCTAGAGTACCAGTCCCACCAAATGGCAACTGTTTCTTTTTTTCAGTGTCACATGCACTAACTACAGTCATTTCCAATTAATCAACATCAAATGAAGTTCTGGAGCACTTGCAAACACTAGGACTTGTGACAATTGTACAAGATATTCAAAAACTGTGCATGAGATTGAGAGAGCTAGTTGTGAATGAGTGGATTAACAATCAAGAGCTGTACAGTCCTTTTCTCATAAATGGAGATGACTTTGAAACAGAGGCATACAAGTTTCAAAATAATGGACATTTTGCATCTGAATTAGGAAATTCAATGCCACTGGCAATGTCCAATGCACTCAAACTTCCTATAGTTATCCTGTCACAAATGGAAAATCTACCTGTCATTCCAATTACACCAAGAGAAACTCTGCAATGTATCCCTATTTATGTTACATTTGACCATTCAAATGCAGGGCACTATGATGCAGTTATACAACTTCCAACACCTTCACCACCAGATGATAAACCTATTGAGAAGGACAATGACATTGCACAAGCATCAACTGGCACAGATTTTTGCCGTTGTGGGCAGGGGGCAAGACGAAAAGAGAAAGACACATCTTCATGTGATGAGTTTAAGAAGAGATGCAAGTGCTTTCAATCATTAAGAGGTTGCACAGACAGTTGTCAATGCATAAGATGCCAAAATCCAAATGGTAAATGCAAATCCAAAAATTATACAAGCACCACAGTCAGTCAGACTAGAAAAAGAAGAGCCCCTAGAATGACAACAAGTTCTTTATCAGGAAGAGAGTATGTCAAGAAACAGCACAAAGAAGAAGTCAAGTACAAATGGACATTTTTTGAGGAACTTGTTCTTGTACAACTTCTACAGAGACATGTTTGTGACAATGAAGTTGACATTGAGATGCTTCACATGCAGTTCTCACAGTTTGTTAATGATTGAAACATTTTCCCCAAGACACTTCTTGCAGTATGTGGAAAGGTAACTTCTTACCTTAATGACAGCCAAGTCTACAAGTTGTTGTTGAAGGAGCAAGTACGCTTGAATTGGTTCAGTCCATAAGTGAAAAAAATACAGAAACTGAAAGAAAAGCAACACATGATCTGTTATTATAAAACCTCAAAAGTAAAAAGAGAGAGACAGAAATTGTAAAAAAAGTACTGACAATTATTACAAAAAAAGGTTGTGAGCAATGTGCATTTATTAAGTGTTGTGTTAAGGGTTAACTCTTTAAAAATGTGATTTTCACCATTTTGAGTAATTTTTCACATTCTAGCTGAGGAAGAAAGAAAAAAGAGGGAAAAAATATTCATAATTACTGAAATTAATATTAATATCCATTTCTTTTTCTCAATGTACTACTTTTTTTACTAATTAAAATAAATCTGAGAAATTTTAATTTACAATTAAGACCTTTTTACTCCACTATCTTGAATATATAAATGTTAAGCAAAAATAATGGGATGCTCAGGTTGCAAACTGATTTAAATATTTATTAAGGGAGTCACATGAGAAATGCCTCATAATACAATATGTTGTTTTTTACACATGAACTAGAGCTGGAAAATTGACTTGGATTGTATCCACCACCAGAATTGAAGTTGAAAAACTTGCTTTGTGACATGATAGATCATGTCATCAATACTCTACAATGAAAGTTAATACACCAAAGTTCAGTTTGACTGATTATATTGATTTGCCAAAAATCATTTTGTGTCCATCATTTGAAGTCATTCAAAGGAATTTTTTTAATTCTGAAAAAAAGTCCTAAAAATCCCAGCCCTTAATGAATTTCAAGAACTTCCCATACCCTTGGTCATGTGACAAACTGTGAATTTCCCAGTGAAAAAGTTCAATAATATTTATAGTTTATAACAATATTGCACTTCATTCATTTAACCAAACTGATCAAAAGATGTCATAATAATTAGCTGTCTCTTAAACTGTCTCTTAAACTTTTCAAAAAAATATGTGTAAATGAAAGTCAACTAGATGCACCCATGCATTCACTCATGCCCAGGTGTGAAAGCGAGACAAATAAATGACCTTTCGATAAGCTTCCGCTAGGGTAAGAGTGGCTGACATGCATGTTGTCGTTAATAAACTTTTAAACAAGACACTCCTCGAAGCATACACTGGTTGCATTGCCTGTAGTCCAACCAGCGCCATAGTAAAGACCTTCATGAATGTCTCAAAAACTATAACTATTAATAGTAACATGGTCGTAGCATGCAATGTGTGTTAGTCATAGCATGCAATGTTCTGATGTCACCAGAAGTAAATTAAGCATACAAGGAGTTTTTTCCCCATAAAATATTAATAATTAATAATATTTATTTGTTGCACAAATAATTCATTTATTGAATCGGCTAAGTAAAAAAATCTGATCATTGTCAATTTGTCTATCAGCAGCTTCTAGTAATAGCCTTTGGCCTTCTATAATAATGGGTATTATATAATTATATATCTCACATGCAAAAATATTACCTGCGAATATACGTCCAGTTTATACAACTTTTTATTTCCCTATATATATCTAAATTGTGTGCTGTACTTCTACAACTTACAGCATTTTTGACACATTAACAAATTGTGTATTTGTTCGTTCATGTTCCACACGTTTTATACACCTATTTCAATAAATGTTGTCGGGCGAGAGGCTTCAAGCCTATGTAACTAGACCGCAAAGGAGTATGGGTAGTTTAAAAAATTTACTCTCTTTTTGACTTTAGTCTTCATTTTAAGCATCAATGAATAAAGGACTTTGTTGCATAAGCTCAACATGCACTTAAGCTGATTGAGAATTGTCATGGTGATATATATATTGATATGTGGTTTCCATAGCTTTTAGTAGTTCCTTGTACGTACCCATATATATACTCCATTTTGGGTGAGTCACGTCGACTTGAGTCTATTTGCCGACAACGTTAATTGAAATAGGTATATATGAATAAAATTAAGACATAGACCACTTTCATAATTCAGTTTTTTTCCAGTAGAGAAAATCAGGGCCTTTTTGCAAGAAATGATCAATGCTATGTGAGAAAGTACTTCATGACAAATATTTTCAGAAAGTTTCATCACCTTTGGTTCAAGATCAAAGAAGTTATGAGCTGTCAAAAATTGAGAGTTTTAATATATGTAATTTTGACCAAAAGCTTTAATGCATGGTAGCCTCATATTGGTGCATTTTTAAGATTTCAAATCCTCATATCTTGTCAAGGATTTAATGAATGTTTTGAAACTCACACATATTGTCTAAATCAACAAATTTCATGATTTCAAATTGATGCAGCTCCAGAAATAGTAATTTTTCGCTATTATAAAATTAATGCTAATAGGCCATTTGCACGATGGATCTATCAGAATGCTCTACGAATTTTCTTTCTTTATATTCAGATTTTTATTCCCTTTTGAGAACAGTCAAACAGTTGGTACTAATTATTTTACAAAAGAAAGTGGGCAAAGCATTCTGGTAGTTGTAGTATATGACGCCATCATACAAATGGCCTATTAGCAGCAGCCATTATGAAAGTCGTGTATTGTACATTGTAGTGACCAAATGCGCCTATTGATTAATAAATATATAAATGATCTGGCCCAAAATTTCAGTACAAACTTCAGTACAACTCTTAAATGCTTGAATGAGAAATATAGTCGACTTGTCTCTAAATGTGTTAGTTTAGCAACATGTAGGGTGAGAAATTCGTAGATTTCCAGCTCCAAGAAAACAGTCTTTATCGCAAGAGCTTCGTTTCAGGTACTCCATTTAGAGTTTGATATTTGGTCAAAGTATTGGAGATCAAGCTCAAAATATCATCCCATTCTGAAGCTCTTATAAGTGTCTAGGTATATCTCAAGTTAAAAGTTCCACTTAAAATTGTTCTACAGTTGCTGGAAGCCTGTCCCTGAAAGCTATTTTCTAGGTTGCATGTCCACCATCTTGCATTCCTAAAGTTTCCGACTACATGGCCTTCACTACAAAGGGTTTGCATGCACTCAAAGGATGAAGAATTAAAGAATTAGGAGTGCATCATGTGACCAATTGTTCAAGAATGGGCTTTTCTCGAGACAAACAGGGAAAAAAACATTTGCAGTTTAATACATAACTCATTCCCAACCTACGGCCTGTGAATGAGCAATAAATGTTTAAATGTTTCAAATGCTTATGAATGTCCCTCAAAGTAGGCTTTCCACTTATGGTGTGAATTAATAAGAGGTTAATGCACTGATCAGCGAGTGAATTATCGGGATTTAATACCTTCACAACAAGTTTGCTAACAATGAACAAGAAATTTGGCAGTAGCGCCAAGTGCAGTATGAGAAAATTTTGAGTTCATTGTTAGTGAACGAGTGAAGGTAAATCCTGATAGATTATTCAATTTGAATAGAAATATCTCAAGTCACTCAAAATAGTAATTCAAAATTAGTAATTGAAAATTAGTTTAAAAGCATTTGGTAATTTTAACTTACAATACAAAATAAACTTTTCAAAAGAAAGCTACTTGAAAATTACTGTGATACAAGAACTTTAGATTTGTTAAAATTAAGATAATAAACAGTTCTCAGAATACCATGTTTACAACCCAGGAGGGGGGGGGGGGGTGGGACTCCAATCGGAAATGGACGGGGATGCTCGTTGTACCATTTAGGGTCAAAATCAACAATTTGGTACCTTTTAGGGTGTCTCAGACTTTAGTGGACTACCAGAGACATAGCTGGTACCTTTTAGGGTGATTTTTTCCTCCATCAACAATTAAATACTGGAAACAAAGATGATCGGATTGCACGACCATCAAATTGTTCATATATAAATAGATCACTTGATCACTTGATTGACTAAAATGTGCAAAATGTTAAATTTAGTGTCTTTTAGGAATAAAAATATGTATTGCCACGCCCACCCGGATATGACTTTGGTATCTTTTAGGGGTCATGTTTAAAATTTCCGACGAGCATCCCCGTCCTATAGGAGTCCCCCGGCCCCCGGGGTTTACAACTTGCTCAGAAAATTGAAATCCTCCATATAACTTAAACGAAAACTACTTTTTTGGATCATTAAAAGTGATTCAGCACTGAGTCCTAGAACTCTCAGTAAGTGAAAGGTCTAGAAAACTATTGCTGGTCAGGAGTTTTGGATATAGGTTTAAACTGGTGACTTATGGTTGAAACGCTGCTAAATTCTGTTACATGAAGTACTCATTAAGTAGCTGTTGTCTGTTGAAGAGCTGAAGGCTTGGAGTATACTCATTTGGCATTAATTTTCTTCGATTCCTGATAAAATTTCTTTACCCCATCGGAGAAAACTTGTGGCGACAGACTTTCTTAACTTTCTATGAGATAGGTTTTGGATAACCCGTCTGAAAAACAGTTAATATTAAAAGATGAATTTGGAAAGCCGGCAAACTGACTGTTTTCAAACCGTTGAAATATGTTGATTTCAGTATAAGCTTACTCCAAAAACTTCAAGTTATTACAGTTTATACCTTCAAAACAGGCACGCCAAGCAGTCTTCTTTTTGTTTTAAGTAGGCTTGTTAATCTTCTCTTTTTTGAAAAATCCTCAAATTTATCACCAGGAACGTTTTTCTTTCTCACTGTGCATTGTTACCAGTGATTGTTAATATTATTACATGGTGACGTGTTATCACATCATAACAATGCGTCACATATGGTACAAACTGAACAATCAGAAAATCGGAATTTGTAGAGTGTATGAAAATTTAATAATAATGATTGTTAAAGAATAATTACGTTATCTGTTTGAAAATACAAAATGAAATTGTAAATAATTTATTTATTAATAATATCAAATATACATGTAGAGAAATTAAGATGTAATTATTCATAACAAGTGTCAATATGCAGTCTTGAATATGATAAAATATTGATAAAATTATACTAAGGATGCTCTGGGGGCAAAACCTATTGCTTTGACAAACATTATTGGAGATTGCCAAAAAAAATGTTTTTTTTTAATTGTGATAAAAATATTTTCACCCACAAAATAGTAAGACACTACAAATGTTCTTTATATGGATGTATATTTATTTAGTTCATGGGGTGTTACTTAAAACAACTACATCTAAACACTGGAATGAAAAAGCAATATTATTGTCGAGGAACATGCAGCCTTTTACTTCTTTTTTGGGAAGATATATTAGAGAGACTGGTGACAGCAGCAAAGGGAATTCTACAATATCATATTTAAGGTGATTTAAATCCATTGATAAAGCTTCAAGGCAAAGGATAGAGAAGACTGTCAAACAAATATAGCAATGCACTGTTTTTAAAAAACTAAGTTTTATTTTATTTTATTTTTTTAAAAGTGTATTTAAACAGCTGTTAATTTAAGAGACTACACAGAAAATCAATTTTTTTTGATTAATGAAGTTCAACTGCAAAACTCTCTGAATCTGTGATCAATTCAGAATTCCTGTTTCACTTACATTGAAGGTTATATAGTCTATCTACTTTTTTTCCATTTCAAAATCTTTTGCCTGAGACCATTCATGGCCTGGAAATGTTGAAAATATAAAGGTAGTGCTGTTGCGGAGACTACGTTGCAGAATCGACAAAAATTTCTTTTATAAAAAATGAAAAGACAAATTACTCTTTACTGACTATTGTAACATTAAAATATGATGTATTTTATCTATCATTTACTCATATGAAGAAATTAAAAGACATTTTACATGCATGATAATCGAAAGAGATGATTTCTAAACGCGAACAGTGTTTTCACAATTTCATATTTGGCTGCAAATTATTATGGGCTTCCTGTGGTAAGAAATTAAGCATGTGCAGTTACTAAACATAAGGATTAATTATGGGTATTTCATTGTAAATTCTAAAACTATCACAATGTCTTCAAGTACTGAAAGAAGCAGAAAATACAGAGAAAAACTGAAATTCATCTGAACTCTTTGTTCATGGGTTATTTCACTGAGCACACTATAATGCAATCGTATGTCAAATGCAGATCAAATCTGTATATTTGTTTCAAATCTGTATATTTGTTTCAAATCTGTATATAATTTGAATCAAATCTGTATATTTGTTTGAGTGGAAAATTATTTAGTACATTGAACCTGATATTGTAGTTTACCAAGAAATATTTGTTTTGAATACTGACCAATGCTACTGCTGGAGTTTATATGTATCAAATTAAGTTCTAAAGGTCAGTAACTCATGACTACTGACCACTACTTGAAAACCAATCTATTCAGGGAGACATTCTTTCATTTCTCCCTCTGTCCCACAAACCACATATGGATTTCATCAAAGGGGTGGGTGGGGTGGGAGTGACTGTCAGGGTACTCAGGTAATTAAGTCCTCAAAATAAATACACCAAAATATGTAGAAATCTCGATCACCTTCGTTTCCCATAACTCGGCCATTAGAATTCTGGTGTATTTTCAAAATTTAATCAGCAGACATGTATATACCGTACCTTTTTTCACAAACAATGCGTGATTGATCGAGATTTTTATATCGAGGGCTTTAATAAGCTTACGTACCTGTCAATTAACGCAATCAGGTTGTGTTCAATTCATAAAGCCAAAAATATCGAGCTGTTGATCGTGTCAAAATAACCAGATAAAGGAAATATTTTCCTTTAATATCCATAGACGACTTTCATAAATGGCGGCCTAGTACATGAGAACGAGGCCACAAAGGCCTTGTTACCAGAAAATAAGCGTGGCAGCACTTCTATTGCTATCAAAGACGATGTGTTCCTTTTCCTTTTGAAATACCTATTTTATGTGCATTTTACAGGATAATTCTTATATATTTAGAATCATTTGATGCGATGTTGATTTTGGAGGCCTTTCTGGCCTCGTTATCGTGAACAATGAGCCCGCCATTTTTGAAAGTCGTCTATAGTTGCATTAATGCAGGTGATGTTACACGGGTACAATAAAGCATCATGGGTATTATTAGTGGATCAGGAAACCCAACAAAGATACGAAATATGTCAAGATTTTACGAACTGCAACAACTCTTCTTTGCGAAGAACAATATTATGTGAACCATTTTTTAATAACAACAAAACCGGTAGCCTGATGCGAGATTGTTGATACTGGTGCTACAAAACCGGATACGACTTATTATAGTAAATTTATAGGAGTTCCCCCCCCCCCCCCCCACCCCACCCCCGGGCGTTTATATAAGCAGTGTGTGTTTGCATGTTCCATTCATAAATGAACCAAAACCACGTGCACAGCTGTGATCAAACTTTTTCGAGAAGCACACAAAATTAACTTCAAGGTAAATATTCACAATCTGGAATGCCACCGATCAAGCTGTAAGACCTCCGAAAACATCGTGTGAAAAAAGGTCAGTTGTATGTAGGTTAATTAGAGAATTTTCCGTGAACAAACTGATGAGGGTCGGCTATACGGTGGAGTTCAGTCAGCTTGATTTTTGCCGTTCTCATGCATGTTGAGAAATTGAATTATATAACTTCAGAAAAACGGCATACTTTGTGATTACTCGAATCAGGTTTGTAGATCACTACTGAGAAATGCTTCATAGCTCCCCGATGCCAGCAAACGTATCAGGCAAATATACTATTTAATTAGGAGATCAAGGAACATCCAGAACGACATAAACACATGACAAGTGAACTTCTTCTTTAATAGGTTTGTCAAATTATCTTTATGGTGATGAAATGTTTTTTCAATATATACATATCGGTTCCCGATAGTTTTACGTACAAATATATTTTCGGGCGTGTAGAAAACATGAGACATTAAATATGTTACTGATTAGTTATCCAGTCGCGGACCCAAAAGGCGTCAGTAACAGAAAATCTAAATTCGATCTATGATATTTTGAACACAGCTTTGATTTCAATGTGTAGAAATGCTTGAAACAGCATCACCTAATTCTATGACTTTTCAAGTCTTCAAGTTTATTTTTTCTTTTTAAGCTGTGGCAATTTTGACCGGCATCCGGTCAATGACCTCGAAATTTTCCAATATTTCCCTGAAAAGAACTTTCGCTGTAGTGTCCAACTAGCTCTTTTTTTCCGTAACCCCGGCTCAGAGTAGAACAAGTGACCAAAAGACACATCCTGGTCGTTCTACTCTGTGCCGAGACAAGCCGGACTGATGTAGGGCTAGTTCGATTTTGAAACACTTTCCATAGTAATTGAGCATTCTTGAATGTAGATAGAATGTTTTAAATATCCTTCGACTCTTATTTTTGGAGATATTCTTAACAAAAATTCAAAACTAACTGCGGGTGAATGACCTCCGAATTCTTATTTGACCGGCAGTTTTCAAATTTTTCAATACTTCCCCGAGGAAAAAAAAAAAACATTCGTACACTATCTAAAGTATTCTATCTATATTTAGGAATGGTAAACGGTTGCAACCTTACCGTTGTAAAGCTTAATTAACTCTATTTGCCTTGCTCCGGCACAGAGTACAACGACCAGGATTAAATTTTTCTGTCTTTTGGTCGCTCGTTCTACTGGGCTGTGCCGGGGCTAGAAAAAAAAAACTAGTTGGACACTACAGCGCTAACTATGACCGCTTACCATTTCTAAATAAAGGTAGTGTACTTTAGATGGTGTACGAATGTGTTTTTTTTGGGGGGGGGCGAATAATGGAAAATTTGAAAACTGCCGGTTAAGTAGGACTGAATTCGAGGCCATTGATCGGCTGCCGGTCAAATAGCAACAGCGGATTTTTATTTATTTTTTCAGAATATCTTAGTCTTACTGGTTAAAAAAGTCCTCACTGACAATACCTTCTCTGATGAGGGATTCTTTGATGTTTTGGGTGATGGAAGAGTGCACTGGACATTGGTATTTGGCTCTGCAACTTTCCACTGAACAAAATTGAATTTCCCAGGCGTTCAGATCATCAGGTTGTTTCTTGAGAAAGATGGTGACATCCTGGGGACTTCGTGGGACTCGGACACTCACAACGTTACCATAATCAGGCGAAAGAGCAGCAAGGGCCGTCCTAAATTCCATTTTGCTGATTTTTCTCACCTTGCGTGGTGCGGCTTGTTTAAAACCTCTGTATGACACTAGAGGGCCTGGGAAATTTAGGACAGCACTTTGAATGTCGTTTTGCTCCGGCTGAAGTACTTCCATGTCAACTGCAGGAAAAGTCAAATCTGCGATAACCTGTGAGGATATAAAGTGCTTGATTAGTACCGTATACTTGATAAACTGCATGCATCAGTGGTCCTAACATGGAATAAAATACAATTTGACAAGTAAAACTCACAGTATTTCTACCGTGTTTTGGCCAAAAAAAATTTTTGTTATTTACTAAAGTGGGCACCATAGCTACGGGAAGCCAATTCAATGCTACCAACTCAATGTTTTGTGTGCGCTTTTTATAAAATTGTATAATTTAAAGTAAATTGAAAGTGTTAATGTCATATAATTATTGTATAAATTGCACTGTTTAAAGCTAATTAAAGCATGATATTTAGATTATAAACTTTTGTACAGGGCAGGTATCACTATTAAACGAATGTAAAATTGTACAAATTGCGCGAGGTAACTAGATTTATGAATGAATTTTTTTGCTGGACTGAATCAAACAATTAATTTTAGCATTTCAGACCTCTGCCACTATCTCCTTCTGGTTCTCTCCATACTCTATAAGCTTAATAGCAGCTTCTAGTGTGCTCTTTTCCACGTGTCGAGGTGGCAGTTGTGCTCTTTGGCTTTGGAGAACCATCTGTGCTATGTGGTTGAATACATGCAAAGAAACGGCCATTCTTTGTATCTGGTCAATCCTTTTGGATTTCGGTGGGACATCTCCTTTCTCAATGGCCTCGTTCACTTCTTGTATGAATGAGTCGTTCAGCTGTCTTAACAACTCAAGTCCTTCAACGGAGAATGTGTAGGAAGACTGGTTGCCGTTCTGATGTACGTCGTACATCTCCAGAAAGATGTCACCAATATCTTTGTGGTGGACTGCATCAGATTGTAGCCATTGTTGCGCTTGTTCGGTTGTTGTGGTTGACGGGCGAATGCAGTTGGGAAACAGGAAAATGAACCTGTCAAGCAGCCCATGGCCTTGATCCATTCTGCAGATTAGTCTTGCAGCATAAGGGACTTGTGTTGTACCCAGGATGGAGAACGGTACATTGGAGGGAATTTCTCTTGAGTTCTCCGTTGCAAAGCGATAAGAAGAGTTTTCACCTGAGAAAAGTTCACAGAGAAGTTGCGCGTCTCCAGTTGCTTTCTCCTCATCTGATTTTAGTAGTTTGTTTATGACCTCGTACAACTCTGGCGATATGATAAAGCCTTTTCCAAGCTTTGCAACCGTCTTTACAAGGGCTGCTGACGTACATTTGTCAATAACAAAATTTGGAAGCTCTCGTTCGTTCTGTACTTTCCACATCGGTTCTAGTGCTCCTTCCTTCAGAGCGGGCGACTTTCCTGTGGTTGGTGGCCCAACAAACACCACGTACATGTTGGCCGGCATCTCGTGACTTGAGTTCTTTATCGTATTCTTTTCGGCAATGATAAAGGAGGTGGCCGTTAAGACACAAGGAACGAGGTACCCAGGACAAGAGCTTACTGATGCTGCTTTCCTCTTTATAAACTCTCCCACTGGTTGCGGAAACAGAGAATTGTAGTCAAACGGTATGGAAATCAGTCGTCGATTGAGCTGTGCCCACGTTTTCTCATTTTGTTTACCAATCCTTGCTAGCTTTGACATTTTTTGCGATGTGCGGTCAGTCACTCAAAAAGATGTTGCGGTCAGTCACTGTAAAGATGGAATTATGGTGCGACAAAAAATGTAGCACACTCTTTGCACGTGCTCATCTTCCTTCAACTTTAAACATAGCAAAGACTTTGCACGTGACTTTGCACGTGCTCGAAGCATGCGAAACAAAGCTACGTCGTTTACTAATTGTTTTGTTACCTAGCAACAATCTTCAATGTTTTAATTCGGTTGATATTAGCGTTTTAATCACTGGTTGGTTTTATTAGGACCTGCATCATCAAAGGGTATTAAACCTAAATGGACACGAAAAACTTTCATGGGCTTTGAATAAAAAATATCGTTTATGCCATTTTTTCCCCTATTTCAAAGTATTAACACGAACATATTTTTATTGTATTGAACAAATTTGAACGCATTTGCTGAAATCTCAAAAGAAAGAAGATAAAATTTACATTTGTTGAAGTTAGCTAGTATACTTTTTTCAAGATAATTATTTCAAGTTAAAGTTAATAAATGTAATTTCATTGAACGCCTTAGCAGTAAAACGATTGTATCAATTAAATGACTCAAAATAACTTATCTTACGGAAATGCATGTGACATTTTAATGGCTTCAGGCCCTAGCTAGTCACAATTTTTTATTTCGATAAGAACACCAACAATTAATTTTACCATCTACCAATAAACAACAACATAAAAAAAACGTTCTCGTTCTACCAATGCTCACTGAGTAAGAACATCAAACAAACAATTTCTCGTTCTACCAATGTTCACTGTGTAAGAATATCAAACAAACAATTTCTCGTTCTACCAATGCTCACTGAGTAAGAAAATCAAAAAATAATTTCTCGTTCTACCAATGTTCACTGAGTAAGAAAAAAATAATAATTTCTCGTTCTACCAATGTTCACTGTGTTAGAACATCAAACAATTTCTCGTTCTACCAATGCTCACTGAGTAAGAAAATCAAAAAATCATTTCTCGTTCTACCAAAGTTCACTGCGCAAGAGCAAGCCGCGTAGCCACTCTAGCCTCATCCCATACCTTAGGATATATGAATATTAATGAGCTCACTGCGTAGCCGCGTAGCCACTTATCCACCGTAGCACAGGATGTATGAATATTAATGAGCTCACTGCGTAGCCGCGTAGCCATTCTCACCACATAGCTTAGGATCTATGAATATTAATGAGCTCACTGCGTAGCCGCGTAGCCATTCTCACCACATAGCTTAGGATCTATGAATATTAATGAGCTCACTGCGTAGCCGCGTAGCCATTCTCACCACATAGCTTGGGATCTATGAATATTAATGAGCTCACTGCGTTGCCGCGTAGCCATTCTCACCACATAGCTTAGGATCTATGAATATTAATGAGCTCACTGCGTAGCCGCGTAGCCATTCTCACCACATAGCTTAGGATCTATGAATATTAATGAGCTCACTGCGTAGCCGCGTAGCCATTCTCACTACATAGCTTGGGATCTATGAATATTAATGAGCTCACTGCGTAGCCGCGTAGCCACTCTCACCACATAGCTTAGGATCTATGAATATTAATGAGCTCACTGCGTAGCCGCGTAGCCGCGTAGCCACTCTCACTACACAGCTTAGGATCTATGAATATTAATGAGCTCACTGCGTAGCCGCGTAGCCACTCTCACCACATAGCTTAGGATCTATGAATATTAATGAGCTCACCGCGTAGCCGCGTAGCCACTCTCACCACATAGCTTAGGATCTATGAATATTAATGAGCTCACCGCGTAGCCGCGTAGCCATTCTCACCACATAGCTTGGGATCTATGAATATTAATGAGCTCACTCCGTAGCCGCGTAGCCACTCTCACCACATAGCTTGGGATCTATGAATATTGATGAGCTCACCGCGTAGCCGCGTAGCCACTCGCACCCAATAGCTTAGGATCTATGAATATTAATGAGCTCACCGCGTAGCCGCGTAGCCACTCGCACCCAATAGCTTAGGATGTATGCACTGCGTAGCCGCGTAGCCGCGTAGCCGCGTAGCCACTTCACATAAAAGCTTTAACGTGTGACGTCAGTTGTGAGGTTTTTACACCGAGGATCAGCCAAAATTTGACTATTTATTCAAAAATGGCACTATCAACAAATCTGTATTTGTACATCCTGTATAGCATACAATTAAGCAATAGAAGATAGATTTCTATGACTCTACCGGTGAAATAGAGCACGCGTGATTTTCAAACTTTTTCGAGTGTTTCTCCCAACATCACAAGTGCTCTATTTCACCGGTAGAGTCATAGAAAACTATCTTCTATTGCTTTTATGATATAGCAAGAGGTATTTTAAGAACGATATGATCAAATTGTGTTATTTTCTGATCAAAACTAAAATTCTCAAAATTTGCGCAAATGTAAGCCAATCACTACCCTGCGAGCAGAGTCCCCCTTTACCTTCTAATCGAGCGAACGAAGGAAGGGAGACTCTGCCGAAACCCTGTATTTTCTTTGATTCGCCGATAGCCCAAGATCTTGGGCTACTCAAACTGGTATTTCTACCAGACAAACCGGTTTTTATGCACACGACTAAACTAATCAGACTAGACGCCTAATAGGCGTTCACTCGGGCTACACCTGTGTATAGTACTTGGGGAGAAATGGAGAACAGAAGTTGATGGAAACCAGTTTGACTTGTCAGTGTCTTTTGATTGCAAAAATGACAGGTACTGCAGAGTAGAACACAAATTATATTGGGGAGAAAGTAGTTTGTACATAATTGTACCACATCATGGTTATTAATATACTGCTGGTCTTTTTATCATGCCAGACATATACAGTATACAGTCTGCTTTATTTTGTAAATGCCTACCAAATGATCCAATATGATCTATAGATAATACATTATAGCTCACACAATTTAAATTTCTATTCTGTACTTTTTTACTTTGATTTATGGAAACAAAACTTACAAACTGTGGCAGACTGTTTCGATGTCCAAGTTAAAATGATTTTGATATTGCTGTTGTCACATTGGTAGATTCTAGAAGTACCACAGTTACCTTTCTATGAAATCATTTCAGTTTCTTAACACAACTTTTCAATACATGTATTACCATGTTTTTAATATGGAGCAGATCAATGATTATAGCAGTAGTCAGTTGCTGATGCTTTATTTGAAGAAGTGTAATGTCATACAATATATGCTCTGACATTACTGATACCATATATAGCTCCTCCATGCACATCAATCTGATACTACTACATACAGTAATATCTTCAATTCACAAATTTGTGGTTGAGCACACTTTTCATCGATTGAAAATATCATTTTGTACATTCTAAAATTATTCTTCAATTGTTGCTAAGATAAGGTCTCATAAACATTACTATCATTTCCATGATTACATCACTATATTTTTATCTGCTAACATTGAGCATGATTGACAATAAAGTGCATTCAATATAATCATGACATTGTACAAAATACAGATTGCACTAAATATTTATAAGTTAATAATAAAAAATCATTTGTTTTCCATTGTTTATTTGGTGTAATTTTGCACCATTTACTAATTCCTGTTCCCGTTGAATACACCCTAGTCACCTTATTGTAGATATTGTTAGTTAATTAGTTCGTTTTTAACACGGCTCCCAGGAAGAGCATGACTGTAGACACCGTGTAAGCAAATATTATGTGCAAGCAGTGGTGAAATATTATTAATTTAAACAAACTACTGCTCTATTAAAGACAATATCTCGGCGTGTCTTACATGTCTGTCCTCAAGTGAAGTTCGCTGCCACAAATCGATCTGTCTCGTGTTCTTGGACGATCAATACATTATAAGTTGATTACAACAGCTGGTAAGAAGGTCATCACTAAATTCGAGAATTCGATATTAACGATTAATTCAAAGTATCTTGAGATTAAAAACCAAATAGTTTGAAAAATTCCGATTGATAGCGTCCGCCATTTTGTTCTCAATCTCTCGCGACCACAGGAAGCCTCGTGGTCAACAGTGTACCCCAAAGGCTTCTGGGTAATTTGCCGATTTGCGACGTTGATAGATAGATAGATAGATAGATAGATTGATTGATAGACCGAAAAGGTAAACCTAGACTCGAGCTACCACAGGTAGCCCGAGTAATTAGAATTGTATATATCTGTCAACACCACAAAGACAGTAAAAATTGTACTACCAAAAATAAGTTTCAAATGTTTCAATACGAAAACTGATATATACAGATGGAAGATCAGGAAAACTCTTCATTGTATATTTTTAATTGATATCAGATACTTCGAATAAAACGAAGTGAAGTATACTTGTAAACTAGCTGTTGTTTAGTGACCCGAGGTTAATCCAATTATTCTCCAAGTCAACGGAACGCTAGGTAGACCTCTGGCGCGAATGGCTCCTTGAAGTTTGAGACCAAGCTTTGATTCGTTAACGAATTGGAATGGGATGTAGCGCTGTTTGAAGCAGCCGTTTATGCTGAGGGAACATTGCGTGACGAGGCTATTAAAACACGGCTGCCAGTGAGACTCAGCTGCATGGTCTTTGCAAAATTTAGCGGAAACGGAAGTTGTTTTTACGGAAGTAGGCGTGGAAATAGAGAGATTAAGCATCACGTACACGGCAAACGGCAAACGGCAGAGAGGAACACGTGACCTACGAATTTCGCACCTGACGTTGCGCGTTTGGTACTCAAACGAGAGAGCGACTTTTCACGTTTACGGCAAACGCAAAATGATCCATCCTCGCGTTGAAACAGCAACGCCAGACGCGAAAAAAGGAGGTCACGTGATCCCTCTGCCGTTTGCCGTTTCTCGTGTACGAGATGCTTAATCTTAATTGTCTCTAAGCAACTGTCGCGCATGCTCAAATAAGAAAATACAGGGTTTCGGCAGAGTCTAGTCTCCCTTCCTTCGTTCGCTCGATTAGAAGGTAAAGGGGGACTCTGCTCGCAGTGTAGCCAATCACATTTGTCATTGTTTCATTATAAAAACAGAAAACTCCCTTTTCAACATATTTTTGCTGAATTCTCTCGATGAAAGTTGTCAGTCGTACTAATGACTAATCAGTGTGACTCAAAGCGGCGGTTTTGACAAAACAGTTTGACAACTTTCATCGAGAGAATTCAGCAAAAATATGTTGAAAAGAGAGTTTTCTGTTTTTATAATGAAACAATGACTCGGAAATAGACAAAAAGGCCAAATATAACTTACAGTTCTTCAAGATTTGGAAATGTTTACTTGCTTTCGACGAATCAAGCAGCATTCGCTATGGTTAATTAATTGAAAGCCGTGTTTTCGGTTGGAAAAAGCTGAAGTTTGAAAGAGACTTACAGGATAAGGATTTTGCTGGTAAACGAGAAGCTGTTGATTTGAATTATCTGTTGACTGTTCACCGATAGCTTGTGTCAAAACATCTCTACACTGGCGTAGTTGTTCATACAAAGGATGATTGAACAACAGAGATTGAACAAGTTGTCTAGTGGCGACAGTCAGTTTTGGAAATCTTCCACCCCTCTTTGTAAGTAAGAAACAAAACTTTGTTCAATGAAAAATAACTCTTATTGATCGAAACTAATCCGGGAGAAAAAACAATTTACTATGTTGTGAAATTCTAGTTCCTTAAAGTTGATTTATACTGGCGTTTGCAAGTTCATGCTCATACAAGTCATTTTCTATGAATATTTACGTTATTGTCCGACCACGAGGCTTAGTTTGTAAATTTAATTTAAACGATAGCTGGAATGATTGAAAGTATTTTCTAGTTTGTTTCTAAGTTTTGATCTCCTAACTAAAGTGAAATTTGTAAATAGGCGTTTTGGTAACTAATCATTCGTCAGAAAACCATGTCTTTGAAATAGAGCATAGATTTTGGTGGTCTCTCAGCCAATCAGAACGTGTGTTATAATTGAGGTATATTATAAAGTATATTAGTACACAGTATATTTTATTTTAGTATTCACCAACATAAGGGCTATTACAAATCCTGCATTCTGATTGGCTCCCTAACCTCGGGCTAGCTATTGGTGATAGCCCGAGTTGAGAGGAAGCGCGAGTAATAATATCAATAAAACATTTTTCTCTCTTTGTTTTGTTTAGTCTCATTCACCTTTGGCCCAATATGTTGGTGAATACTAATACAATTAGACCTCTCGGCCTCATGGACTACGAGTTTGAATAGACCATTCGGCCTACGGCCTCATGGGCTATTGACTTCGTTGTCCATTCGGCCTCGAGGTCTAATTGTTAAATAGTAAAAGTGTGAGATTTACCGGTATATATTCAGGTCTTTTGTTAATCACCCTAAAACAAGAACTGGATGTAAAACGTGCACATATATTCTACAGAAGTAAACTCATTTTTTTAGCAAAAGTTTATTAGCTTATTTGAAAATAGACGCTTAATGTATATTTTTGGCATAACAGTTGATAAAACATTCGCGGAAACTCGAAAAACCATACCATTTCGTCTGGAAAATGTTGTTGCGCACGTTTCATACTCCCACTAGTGATAATACTAATTTCTCATAAAAGTTCTTAAAAATACACACTGACATTTTTCGTCCGTTTTATTGATTAGATGAATGAACGAAGTTACCTCCAGATCATTTGACTCTCGTGTGATAAAATGCACAACTCACATGCCAGTTTATATACCTCTTTTTCCAAACCATTCGTCTTGTTTCTCGCGATACTTCATCGCTAAGAATTGCATAGCCCAATCAACAATTATGAAGGCATCCTCCTTTTGTAGAGATGAAATGGTTTCACTTTTAGCTTCATCTTGGTTGGTAGCTCGTAGAATATGCGCTTTCCATTTTTGTGCTTACCAATAGCAGACACGACATCTTGAATGCCATTTTTTATGGAAGTACAGTTATGACACATCCATATCATGGTCATGGCTGCAAATAACTTTGAGTTTTGCGTCATTAACATCGCTGAGAGCAAATTGTCTGCAGTGGTCAGGACAGCAACTTGATTTGTCTTTGCAATGGTCGCGATAAGAAGTCGTCAAATAAAGGTTACCAAGTCGGAGTTTCTCTCTCACTTCTGAGCACCACAGCTTCTCTGCGCAACTCTTTCGAGCTCGTCAACCACCTTGTTCAGCAACTGGAAACTCTCGGCGCCATCTGCCGCGATGCTATCAAGACCTTTTAAAGATTTCCTCTTCATGTGACGCCTCCTGTACTGCTAAAACTCTCCACATGGTAGATTTGTTTAATGGTGTAAGATCACTTTCTTTGCAAAATTGTAGATACTGGTTGATGATTGTGCTTCTTGCTAATGTGCAATATATACCTACTCTTGCAAGAATGACTTCAGACTCAATTATATTTTCCGTATATAAATGGAGAGAAGCTAGATGAGAATCGATTGAATTATTACAATCTGATAGTGGAACCAATCCAGAGATTCCCCTTGAATTTCCACGCGCACACCGTATTCATTGTAGGGCGCTACGAAACGCGACATTTTGGTTTTGTAGTACTTGTGTCTCAAAATCACTAATTAGCTGGCACCAATTGATTGACAGGCATTCCAAGCAAACTAAATTAAGTCGAGCAAAAATATAATATAACGTTCTGACAAAAATAAAAATTGTTATAAATGTTTAAGAATTAATTTAGTATATGTCTGTTAGGGTTTCGAAACGGACAAAAAATGGCAGTGTGTATTTTTAAGAACTTTTATGAGAAATTAGTATTATCAGTGTATGAAATGTGCGCAACAACATTTTCCAGACGAAATGGTATGGCTTTTCGAGTTTCCGCGAATGTTTTATGAACTGTTATAAAATATACATTAAGCGTCTATTTTCAAATAAGCTAATAAACCTTTGCTAAAAAAAATGAGTTTATTTCTGTAGAATATATCATGTAGATTCAAAGCCTAATTTAATTGAATAAAGACGCAAACGTTTTTCGTAAACCAAGGCATCGTTAACTGCAAAAAATCTGCACCGTTTTTGAAAATGTTTGTGTTAATTGATCCTTCGTATATATAATAAATATAATGTCAATACATTCACATATGCTTGCACATGCGGTAAAACCTTTGTAGACGTCCTATGGTCAGAAAACAATGTCCGTTTTATAGAGATTGCCATATTCTAGTGATCGGGTCGGTCATTGTGTAGTTGAATGTTCATTATAATTTCAATTAAAAATTGACCATCAGTTGTTTAAGTCAAGTTAAGTCAGTTAATGGTGCAGTTCTGTGCACATGTTACATGCAGTTCTTGTTTTAGAGTGATCAACAAAAGACCGGAATATTATGATATACCAGTAAATCTCACTAATTGTGCAAATTTGTGCAATTTCTTATAAATTTTTTCACGGACATATTGTAAGCACTCTATTATGCGCTAAGTAGTTAGAAGTTGTTTCACGGATGTATGGCGTGCACTCTACTAAACAAGGACTTGAAAATGCTCACATTTTGTAATTAGTTCAATAGAAACAAGTCTTCTTTGACTTCATTACAAACAAAACCAGCATTCGGTCTTGGCTTGACGCTTGTTGCTTTGAACGGCGACAACTTTTTTTGAAATAAGCATGCTTCAGAAAACGTTGTCGCATTTTGGTAGTTTTCTAGTAATTAATGTGTCATAGCCATAAAACATGAAAACAAAAGGCTTAATTGCCCATAACGCTTGCTGGAATGCTTAAAATGCTCACCAAGAAAACATTACACAAGGAAAGAGACAATAGTGAATAGGTTAATTAAAAGAAAAACTGCCAAAATCCTTTACAGTCTTGAAGTGTACACTGTTGATTTTTTGGGTTGTTGGGGGGGATGGTCATTAAATACCAGAGAACCGTCTTTCCGGGAATGAATAGCCGATTTGCATGATGGCGTCATTTGACTACAGCTACCAGAATGCTTTACGAATTTTCTTTCTTATTCAGATTTGTTTTCCCTCTTGAGGATAGGTAAACAATTGGTACTAATTAATTTACAAAAGAAAGTGGGCAAAGCATTCTGGTAGCTGTAGTCAAATGACGGCATCATGCAAATGGCCTATTCCGACATGAACATTATTCCCTGTAAAGGCGTTGTTACACGAGACGATTTTTGACGACGATTTTCCGCGCAACGTTGCAACAACTTGAAATATTTTGCGTTGCGAGTTTCTGATTTAGATTCAAAAACTCGCAACGCGTTGTCGAAGCGAAAATTGCAAGGAAAATCGTTCCAAGTGTCGTGTTGCACGAAGAAGATTTTTAACGCAAATCTTCTTGCGCTGTAAATCGTCATTAAAAATCGTCTCGTGTAACACCGCCTTAAGGGAAGCCTTACCATTTTAATCCCTTGGGGATATTCTGGCCTGAGAAATTTTGATTTCATGATGGTCATAATGGCTTGTTCTTATACACCTATTTCAATAAACGTTGTCGGCAAAAGCCTACGCGACTCACCCGAAAGGAAGCATGGGTAAACATTACTAAAGCTGTAAAACCACACAAATATCCACACCATAATTCAAGTTCAGCTTGCCATGATCCTAATACATTAAAGAGTTTCATTTGCTGATGCTAAAATCAAGACCAATGCTAAAAAGAGAGGGAAATTTCGCAACTACCCATACTCCTTTTCGGTCTAGTCGCGAAGGCTAGAGACCTCTCATATGACAACCTTAATTGAAATAGGTATATATGGGTGCTAAATCTATGATTTGCCACTGAATAGACTGGGGAATGTACCTAGTGTCGAGGTAAACTGATCAGACTTTATCCAAGCCCTACCCCATCTCTTCCAACGACAGGCTAGTAAACTATGATACTACAAACTGCTTCTCCAAATTTATTGTAAAAACTGTAACAAACTTGGAATAGATTTCATTTAACCGAATATTAAGAACTTTTTATCTTAGTAAATTAAAATTTGCTAAAAATACTAAAATATGCAACTCGAAAGAGCTCCTTTTGCTGGAGAACCAAATCTGTAGACCATTTTCAGAAACGGTACGTCAGGAGTATTGAATAATGTCGTGGAAAATACACTGTCTACGCGATGTAGGTATGGCATCATATCAAAAATACAAACAAAGAGAACTAGCTTTTACAACGTCAGTTGCTTTAGCTATCGCTAACTGTTAAGGAACTAAACAACGTTTCGGTAGGTAATATCTACCGTTTAAATAATGTTGTTTGCTGTGGTTAAAAGATAAAAATATTTCAGATTTTCAGAAATGATGAATAAAACTAAAGTGGTTAAAGTAAAACATCTTAGATTCCCGTGGTTTTATCTTAACTTGAAAATCTTGCCGCGCAGTTTGTACAAAATCGGTCCCCAAAATTAGCTGTGTGTCCACATGATTCACATTCTGATTGTCGACTTTCATGTTCTTCTGTATGACTTTCTTTCTCGTTGTCCTGTTCTTTCTCAATTTTTGTATTCACTTTGGTATCACCATTTGGCAACATATCATTGTGAATATTGTTAGCAGACCCTTCTCCAGGGACTGGGAAAGACGGTGCTGGCGGAACAAAACCAAAGGGTGCAGGTCCTCCTGGAAACATATAGGAACTCATTGGTAACATGCCCGGTGGCACGAGAAAACGATAATTTCCATTCACACAGTTCATCTTGTACAGCGGTGGCATGAGAGGGTTAGTGACAGGCGCATTAGACTCTAGTGACGCCATTGGTAATTTAGGAAATTTATCACATTGTGATATAATCTCAATAGCATGAAGAACGTTGCCGTTGCATCCCTTTAAAACTAGATCCAGGACCAATGGAGAGTGGTTTGGAAAAGCACGGCTTAAAACTTCATGTGGCATAGGAAGATTAGCGGCACCGTCACGGATGGTTGGAGGAGAATCAAGGTTTGGTCGCTTTGCTCCCGATGCCGAAGAACTTAGATCACTTCCAGGGCTGTTGGATCCAGAATCACTTGAATGATTAAATTGTCTTTTACCAAAACCTAGAAAAAGACAACAAGAACATAGTCATCATATAGCTGGGACTGACAGGGCGTAAAGGGGCTGTCCCAGTTGAAATTAAATAGGCCAAATCACGAATCACGGACAACTGTTTAATAATCTCCCCAAAAAAAGACTGAGACGATTATTCTAAACCTCATTACGCTCACATTACTCCGTTTACTCTGTTGTCTCACGTTAGTTTCGTTAATAGTCATCTTGGCAAGTGAAAGGGATTTTGAGCACGAATCACGCTTCAATTTTTACTTATTCACGAATCACATTTCAAATTTACTGTCAATGCACGAATCACACATTCCTAATAACGCGGCTTTTACAAAAAGCATGTCAAGATCTGGCGTTACCTTCACATATCACGCACTCCATTTGAGTCAAATCACAGAAAAACCCTAGCCTGCGCAGCTGGCGGTTTAGGGGCATGGGGAAGAGAGGGGAAAAGGGAAGGGGTTAAACACTAACCCCTCCATCTTTATCCCTAAACTGCCAGCTACGTAGGCTGTAAAACCCCTTTCAGCCGCTGTTATTTGAGGCTGATCAGTATCCTCTAAAACTCTTTGCGGCGTAAGGGCTGTTTTAGTTCAGACTCATGTGTTGAACTTAAAACATTTATCCGTACATGATACGTCTTTGTTTAAATTTTCAATAACAATGAATTTGATGATTAGAATTACGAGGAGATTTTTTTCATGTTCGAGCAGTGAACGGCAAAAACTCCTGAGTTGAAGAAAACTAGCTGTTGTCACAACGGTATACAAAACTAAAATCATTTCTGTCAGAAAGTTTAAGTTTTTTGTAAGTAGTTTTGGCCGATAAAAGCTGAATCAAAGTTTTAATCCAAAGCGAAAATTTGGATTGAAAATGAGGTTTAGGCCTTCATTTGCTCATTTGCTGCATGTTTTCTTTATATTCAGCTTGAAAAAGCTTAATCCCAACACAACTTCAAGAAAACGTCTTTGTACAATTCAAAAATCCGTTTTAAACAGGTATTTTATCTTGGTACATCAGTTTTTAACCGGTAGAAAAAGGATTTGAGTGTTAATCCAGAACGAAAATTTGGATTAAAACTCGCACGAAGTTCTAGTTTTTGGCGCTTTTCGCCATTATTGCTCGTCATTGAAAAAAATATCATCATATATTAATAGTGTTCAATGAGCTTTAATCAGGTATTTTTAAATTCGTAAAACAGAAAAAGAGTTAACATAACTGGAAAGAGCATGTTAGAATTAGCAATCCAAAACTCGCGAGAAGATGTGAAAAGTGTGAATTTGTAAGAAAACCTTTGCTGGTAGGTATCTCTTGCCTACCAACAAATGTTTTCTGACAAAATTTCGATTTTTTAAAATTCATATCTTCGTGAGTTTTGAACTAACTTCATTCAAACTTCACAGTTTCACTAATATTGATGTGCTCTTTCAAGCTATGGTAATTATATTTCTGTACTGTGATTTTTGGAAATACATGATAAAAGCTCATCAATTTATGCAGAAAAGCATTTATTTTCAGTTTTACTGGCAAGTCTAAAAAATACGAGAAATACACAAAGCGAAGCTGTCAAACAAATACAAAAAATATTTCTCCCCGTAGCAAAATGTCACAATCAATAAAAGAAATTACTTCATAAAAGCCCTCTTCACAGCCACTAAACAACGCAAACTCGATACGCCTTTTTGCTGTTGTTTTCTTGACTAGACGGCCTTTCAGGCGGCTCTCAAATGTTTTCGTTTCTTCTTATTTTAACACTAAATCGAAATTTTTTTAGTTCACTCATAGTATATCTCATATTGGTTACAAAAACTGTCCTTTATTTATCATTATCGATCATTATCTACTAGTGAAAAGTTGTTCAATAATTAGTTCCGAAGTTTGTTTTTGGGCTTCCTGTGGTGTTACGCACGGACATTCTCACAACCCGACGACAAATTGGCTACTGCCTCTGTATAATATTGTCCTAGAAACATAAAGTGTTTCACTGAAACAACGCAAAACAACCTTTCAGTAACAAAGAACTTTCTATCTGGCGCGGCGTTATTCTGTACTGATCAAAGACAAACACCGTGATGACATGGCTTTTCAAACTTGCCGCCAAAAATCATCGACGCATAACAAGCCAGATGTAATTTTGTAAAGAACGGAAATTACTTTACAGCGTCATGATCATGAGCACGGTTTACATTTATGCTTATCCAGTGTCTGATTTTCAACTAATACTAGAAACAGCGTCCTTTTTTATTGGGGCAGGATTTCCACATGTAATCTGATTGCTAAAATCAACAATCATCAAGGAAATTCACACTTGACTTTACCAGGCAGTATTTCTATCAAGATGTGGCGCTATTTCCAGTAATTTGCTAATGAAAACTTGAGTTGTTTTGTTCTTTTCTTTTTTCTGGTTCAAATTTTACGTACAACACTAACAATTCAATGACAATAAAAACTGAATTTATGAAGCCTTCAGCACAATTTGTAACGGAAGTGACTAATTTCCTGATACATAAAAACTGTTCCGTTTGCTTCCGGCTTTGATTCCAATTCAATCTTTAATTTGTTCAAAGATTTGTAAGCACGTTTTACGGCCTGTCTAAACAAGCTTTTAGTAGCCTTATATAGGTATAATTTGACAACAAAGCAATTAGAAAACAAAAAGTTGCCTTGGAAACTGCCACCGTAGCCACGGCAAATTCTTCTTGCTCAGTTGTACTTATGTTCGAACCCTTATGTTCGTTTGATTTCAATTTAGCTTCATTGTGCTTTGTTCAAGTCATTTAGTGTGTTTTGAAACAAAAATCAAGGCGATGAAGTGTGATTAAAATTAGTAGTTTTTGTTCCTCATTGTGCAGTCTGTTAAATTGTAAAGAAACGTCGACAAAAAATCATTTTGAGCTGGTTCAATTGCATCAGTGAGGGGTTTTGTTGAGAAAATTTGCCACAATTTTCGTATCATGTAAAAAAGATTTCTAAAGATTCTGAAAGAACTAAAACAAAATAGAGAAATCAAAGTCGAACATGACAATGATACATTTGGTACTCATCAAGGCAGTGTACCTTATATAAAAATTCAAAGTATATTGAACATTTGTTTGTCATCCTTTCTTGCCAAATGATTAGAATTCATTCTATTTAACTCAATTGAGTTGTTTTTGATCAGAGTTTTCTTCCGAGAAAGAGCAGAACGCCGCACAAGGAGCAAGTTGATTCAGTAATAACTAATATTCCCTTTCCCTCATATGACAGTCTCAGTGATAGAAACAGAAGCTATGACACTTATTCAAAACCTTGCGACTTATAAGTTTACGACTCCTGTAAGGATAAGAGTCGTAAACTTAACATGATCCGCAAAACTATCGTAATTTATCTATTTTACTGATACCAAACGTTTGGTTTTTCCTGGCCAATCATTTTTTTAAAATCATTGCTGAAGTTAATCCTAATCTTCATCAACAAGAAGGAGTAATTGTAGTACAAATGATTCGATGATCAAAATTTCAAAAATAGCGCCGTCAAATAGTTCTTAAAGCTATGGTCTTTCTTCTGAGCGTAACATCACAGCTAAGCAAAACTGCTGTGATGTGCTTTGATTTTTTTAATCATCTATAAAACTGTTCAAAAGTTGTTGCCAGGAATGTTTTGTTACATTACATAAACTAGAAGCTTATAAAGATCTTCATTTGAAAATTTCTTAACAAGGGTGACCTACCGTTTTCTAAAGTCTTGTCTTCAATGCTTCCATTCCATACTGCATTACTGGCCGGCTCTAAACCATTTTCGTAATTTTGATGGTTGACTTTCATGTCAGGTTCGAGACTTTTCTGCTGACGATACAATGCTATCCTTACTGCAGTCTGTCGCTGTCCATCCGTTACGATTACACACTTTGGACACAAGCAATCTTTGAACCTACAATGGTGTTTATGTCCTCGTAAGACTGACATAACATTGTGATTTCTACATCGTCTACATTTAGGTGCACGTCCTAAAGACTGTCCTTTTTCTAGGGAAGAACTATCAAGTGACTCGTCATTCATCTCTACAGTGTACATTCTCCTCGAGTCTTGAGTCTGTAATGATTTTTTCAAGTGAATACAGTTCATGCCGGTAAACTCACGTGCGTCAGAACTGAATCCCTAGGGAGTCCCAGTGCTGTCACCTTTCTGCTTTACATTGTTCGAATTTTTTATCACTCTCATGCCATTGGTTAGGCGATAGAAATTATTTGCATATTTTACTTAAACCAGTGGTTCAAAGATAACCGCTTGTAAGCATGCATCGGTATAAACCGACCAATACTTCAAACAAGCGACCGCGCAAAAATAATCAGTTTGTACACGTGCGAATTCAAGTTGTTTTTGAGATCAATTTGTTTCATAATACTAGAGAGTAATAATAGTACGTATGGCTTACTGTACCAAAAATATTCAGTACTTATAAATGCTTGGTTCTTGATGAGAGTCGAGAAGCGTGGACTAGCTCTTTTCTTTTCGGCCAGTTCAGATATATAATTATTGCTACTAAGAGACATACAGTAGTTTCAGCGGTTTTCTCGCGTTTAGAAAATCGGAAATAAAAATCATAGTTAATAGATGTCCCCTCTATTAACTATGTTAGAGTAAACCTTGTACCATCAGAGTAAATTGATAATGCGGTCATCATTTTTTAACTTTGAGATTTATTTGCAGTTTAAACAATTGATATTACAAATTGCGTAAGAATTAGTACCACGGATGTAGTACCATCCAGCAAGCGGGTTACTTTGCGAGACAGAAATCACGTGTCGTCATCCATGCGCACTAGCTTGACGACGGACATTTTTAACGGAATAATACATTACACAGGAAATGTACTAGTACGTTAGCTCATTTTGAATGGCCTTATGAATACAAGAGAGGCTTCTTATTCTAAATATATGAAATAACTAGTCTGTTACTTTACAGCAACAATCTTTAGCAAATTGCTATTTGATGTAAGCTTTTTTTAACTCAGGAGTTAAAAATCTGTGAAATAGTTAAGTTCTGCAAAGAAAAGACTAGATAAAGTTTGTTTGATCGAAGCACAACGTAAAGCGATAGCATGACATGGCTCCCAAAGTTGGCGTCGTCAGGCGAGTAATGAGTTATTCCTGGGCAGTCTTGCCAGCCATTGCATATACAATAGATTCTTTAGCACCAGAAGGTGCAGTTTCTCCAGTTAGCTCAACTGTTTCTCTATTTGCATCATAATGAGCTAAAAAGCAAGTAAATAATAATTTAACGAAGAATCCGTTCATCTCTCTCTCACTAAGAACCGTGCACAAGGCCGGGTCGATCGTGTTAATTTAGAGTTAATCTGGATTACCGCTAATACACTTTGGAATAGCCTGGCTCTAGCTTAATTTCAGGAGAGACGGAAGCGGAACCAACATACCAAGACTAAACCATGTCTTTTCACTGAGTCTGCGTATATTCTTGGTTTGCATGTGACGTCATCAAAAAGCTAAAATCTAAACTATTCATCACACGAAACTGTTTCCCAGATATTTTATTTATATCATTAAGAAAAGTCCTCACACAAAAAACTGAGTTCTTTCGATTAATGGTTTTCGATAAATTTGCGAGTCAATTTCTGTCACGTAACACTGTCACGTATATCATAAAGACGCAGAAATATGGGCAAATGTAATTCAAATCGTACGACTTTAACTTTGTAAGTGATAAATAAGTTTGCTTTGGTGAATATTTGCATAAAAACACGAATTATAGCGGAGCTCCCGCGCGGGCCGAAGGCCCGCGCGAGCGGAGCACCATACCTAAGAAAAAATGGTAACCCATCGAGTTGATTTTTCATGGACACACAGGGAGCCCAACGGCTGTACGTCCGTCCGTACATACATACATACATACGTCCGTGTACATCGCGATGCTGATTGGCTGATTGCTTTTTGGCGCCAACTTGACGCGCGCTGACACTTTGAAAACTGAAAATTTACAAGTTTCCTTGCAGTTTTAACTTGCAAAGCTTAAAAATAGTATTCTCGAAACCTCGTAAAAATTTAGCGATTTTGATGAACATTAATCTGTGCCAATCTTGACAGGTTAAAGCGAAAAAAACCGTACGTTTGAATTTTTTTCGGGCCTGGTGTCGTTTCAAAAACTGCTCGAAAGACGAAAGACACAGAGGATATTTTCAAAGTTGGACGACTTTTTAGTTGGATTCGTAGTTTAAAAAAATTCCTCATAATGAATAAGTCATTGAGGATCGTGTATTCTTCGTTTCGTGAAGATGCCTTCAGTAAAGCTGCTTAAAAATCTAGCCAAAGTTGGAAATAAATCAAGAATCGTCTGCATTGAGCGTGAAACAAGGACCAGTATGCTTCGAAAAGACAACAAGGAAAGCACTTCAAGGTAAAGACCCTGGCCAGAAAATGATATCAAAAAGTCTCTTGTACCTATATTTGATCTTTTATCTTTGATTTGGGATTGATGACTTAAAAAAAACCTTTTATGCACGTTGAACTGTGGCCAAGTTTAAAGAAACACTCGATCAAGCCTTACATGAAATGTACAACGACATTTTGTTTTACGGTGAACTTTTTGCACTAGTTCTAATAATAATAAAATCAGTAAAAAAAATTGATTTTGAACTTACTTCAACCCCACTAATGTGTAAATACAGCTCAAGTTTTGGTCTGGAATTTAATGAAACAATTGACAGGGAAAAAAGAAGGAATTTTGCCATGCAAACTAGAATTGTTTTTATACTTTATTCATCTGGATGAAGTTGCTCAGTGAGCCCTGTGAAGCCTTAAATACAGACTGAAAATGCTTAATTCCTTGTTTTCTTGTTATTTCAATTAGCTGTTTTTATAATCACTTTAAATTGTATTATCAGTGTAATCTGGAAGAGAAAAGTGGGAGACAAGTATTCGCCTAGCTAGTGTGTCATTCTTTTCTACATTAAATAACAAAACAAAATAAAAACAACAACCACAAAAAACAAGATGTCACAAATATAGTGAAGACAGACAAATCAATATATGTTGTTCTGTAATATTCAGGATGTCGAAAAGGTTTAATTACTTGTATCAATTTAAAAAAATGTTTTGGAGATTTTGCTTTCTATTTCTGAAAATTATTGAACCCTTACAAAGTCAGTTATGAAATCTGACAGTGAATCTGAATATTAAAATTTACTGTAACAAAGGTCACTGAGCATACAAGCCCATACAATATACAAACCAAAACCAAAACATTTCAAAAATGCTTTTTAAATAATCTTCATTTCAACTTTTTCAATTACCACAGGAAGCCCAATTCATTTGAATCAAGAACATAAAAAAATTAAAATTGAAATTGGAGCTTTGCTTTTAGGTAGTAGTTGTTTTGAGTTGTTTTACAATTTCATCTAAAGTCATGATTAGTGTAACCTGGAAGAGAGAATTCTTGTTTCGTGTAAAGACAACTATTTATCAGTGTCATTCTACTCTACATAATAATTAAAAAAAACAAGATGCCACAATACTGTCAAGACAGAAAAATCTAAATATAATTTTCTGCAATGTCTAATTGTTTAATTGAAGGATGTTGAATTAGGTTCAGTATTTATGTGAATGAAATCAGTTTGAGGGATTTTTGCATCCTATTTCTGAGAATTATGAAGCACTACTACTAAGTCAATTATAAAATCTGACACAAATATCTGAATAAATATCACTATGGTCACTGAGTTGAAAGCCTTATAATTCTCAGGAGACTGAAGGGCAAGAAATAAAGCTTGATCTATAGTCTTTATTTCAACTTTTACAACAAAATGCAATATTTGTTTGCCTATTACCACAGCAAGCCCAATTCATTTGAATCAAAAACGTCAAAATAAAACAAAGTATTTAAAATTATTATTATATTTAAATGGGAGCTCCGCTATTAGGTAGTACCTAATTTTTATATTAGCGATATTAACGTGATTTTGGTCCTTTGTGTTATACTGTCCGCCATGTTGGACAAAGGTTGTGCACCAAGATGGCGGACCCATACATTTCACACCAAACAATGAAGATATTTGATCGCTCGTATCTCGTTATCAAAATATTCTTGTGACTAAAAATTTCGTATAGATGCAAACCTTCAACTGCTTTTTTTGATACAAAACATTTTATTCAAAAATATTCTATATTAAACCCGGAAATTTTTATGATGACGTCAGTGCAACCCAAGAATTGATTCCGCTTTTGCTAACCCTACTACTGAAAACAAGGCCTATATAAAGATGTTACAAGTGCGCCAGAATTTTTAAGGGCATCGATCACACTTCTGTAATGTTGCAGAAATCCTACTACAGCTGTAATATCAGGTGTACACAGCAGTTCGTGTCGTTCCCTTTAGCCCCCCCCCCCCCTCCCTGCCCCCGCCCCCACCACGTAAACTTACAATTAAAACAACAATTCTTCATTCTTTACCACCGTAAAGAACCTTCCATACGAGCAAATTTTCTTTGACAAATAAATTTTGTTCATTTGGATGAGAAAATTTGACCAAATTTCAGGATATGACAAATGCATTAGAAATTTGTTGATGTAGACGGGATGCCATAGCCTACTCGTGTGGAATGGCCTAAATAACCGTAACGTTATTTTTCTCACCATCAAGTCCGCGTTCAGATGAAGAAGGAGCGTACAAGAACATAATACTCATCACATAAACATTCCACATGCCATATACACCCCAGCACTCATACCCACTTATAATTAATGACATAGAGGATATTACATGGGCGCGCGGAGATACGAATTTTATCTTCGAGTGTAGATTATATCTCTCACGAGTGAGCACAGCGAACGAGTGAGAGATATTCAACACGAGAAGATAAATTTCGTATCTCCAAGCGACCATGTAATGTTCTGTTTATTTTATAAATATCAATGAAATATCCAGGATCAGGGAAGAATTTCAAGGCCATTTGTGATTGGTTGATACAAGGGTAGTCATGGCAACGGTGATATCTTCACATGTGAAGGATAAAAATGATATCTTCACTGTGTACGAAGTTTTAGAAACAGGAGAAAACCTGGTATCTCATCGATATCTATATAATAAAGCAAATTACACAACATCACGTCAAAACTGGTTATCAATTTTCCTTTTAACTTTTTCGATTCATTGCATGTTTTTTCTCTCCCTTCTCACATTTACCATTCATCTTCCTTCCTCCCTTCCTTCCTCCCTTCCTTCCTCCCTTCCTCCCTTCCTCCCTCCTTTCCTTCCTTCCTCCCTTCCTTCCTTCCTTCCTTCCTTCCTTCCTTCCTTCCCTCCCTCCCTCTTTCCCTCCTTCCTTCCCTCCCTCCTTTCCGAGAGGAGCGAACAAACAAACGAAGGAAGGCGTGAAGAAAGAAAGACTTTCTTCCTTGCTTCCTTCCTCCGTTTGTTTATTCGCTCCTTTTAGTATTTGTTTGTCTATTCCTCCCCACAACGATTTAATTTACTCGAGAAGAAACTTACTAGAAATCTCAACGGTCGATTCTTCATCACCGAATTTCCAATGTGCTTCATTGACATTGCTTATGACAAAGAATATGACGGTCAGAGCAGCACTCAGAAGAGTTACTATCATGAGAAATTCGAAGCGGTAGATAAGACCCTATAAAAGCATAATAAAATATGTACATAAAACATTTGAAAACGGTTGTCCATAAGGAAATGTAACACTAAGATAATGCTGATAGGATCAGGGCTGTAATGAGATAAAAATTGAAGACATGCCCCCTCCTTCTTGCGGACTTGGAATAGGGACCGTACAATTGGATGAGTAAGTTGCTACACGTACATGAGAACGTGCAATACGTAACTTGGTGTTTCTATTCCATTTAATTGTACTTCATTCTCTCAGACCTTTTGATTTTTGCATCATTACTCGGGCTGCCTGTGGTAAACTAGCAAGTGTGCAAAATTACCCAGATGGCCTTTACAAGCAAGCTTTGTTACTCGGGCTTCCTCGTAAGCTGAGTAAACGCTATTACAGCGTCTTGTTTTATTTTACGTTGGCGTAAGCGTGCTTAGATGAAAATATGTTAGTTGTCAAGTTCATACATACCTCATAATTAAGTCTTCGTGCTCTTGACATATTCTTAAAAGTCGCCTTTTTGCCACGAATGTTCCAGAAAACTTTGATAACCATAATCAACAGGAACAAAAAATATACGCATGCGCAGACAGCGGCAGAGATAATAAAGCCATACTAGCTAACGTTAAGGATAAATATTCATGGTACAGTGTTAATTAAAGTTACACTAACACGCAAGTCATTAGCTAAGTAACCCCACCTAATTTTTTATCTTATTTTTCATGATTCGCCCGGAGGCAGGTAAATTGCAAAATGTTAGATTTCATGGTTAGCGAATGAGGCGACACGATCTTGATATATATACATATTATTTTCTTATTTAGTTCAAAAATATATATTATTTTTAGGTATTTTTAAATACGCTGTGGCTATTTGACCGGCAGTCGGTCAATGACCTCGAATTCCTATTTGACCGGCAGTTTTCAAATTTTCCAATATTTCCCGCCCCGAAAAAACATTCGTAAACCATCTAAAGTACACTATCTATATTTAGAAATGGCAAGCAGTCATAGTTAGCGCTGTAGTGTCCAACTAGCTCTTTTTCTCTAGCCCCGGCACAGAGTAGAACGAGCGACCAAAAGACACTTCGAAAAATTCAATCCTGGTCGTTCTACTCTGTGCCGAGACAAGACGTGTAGGGCTAGTTCGATTTTGAAGCTCTTTCCTTAGTAATTGAGCATTCCTGAATATTAATAGAATGTTTTGAATATCCTTCAACTCTTATTTTTGGAGATATTCTTGCAACAAAAATTCAAAACTGCCGGTCAATGACCTCGAATTCCTATTTGACCGGCAGTTTTTAAATTCTCCAAAACTTCCCCGAAAAAAGATTCGTACACCATCTAAAGTATTCTATCTTTATTTAGGAATGGTAAGCGGTTACCAACTACCGTTGCAATGTGTAATTAACCTTATTTGCCTAGCTCGGGCACAGAGTAGAACGACCAGGATTGAATTTTTCGAAGTGTCTTCACAGGTAACCCAAGCTCGACACTTTTATAAGAGAATGTATGGGGATTTAGAGTTCAGTTGGAAATATTTAAATAAAAATTCCAGAACTTACCTGTTGTGCGTTGATTTTTGACCCTTGTTTATACTTGTCATTTTTCTTAGGGGAAGGCTTTGCTCAAGTAAAATTCGCTGAAACTGCATACAAGTGTCAAAAATCAACAAGATGACACAACAGGTAAGTTCTGGAATTTTTATTTAAATATTTCCAACTGAAGTCTAAATCCACATACATTCTCTTATAAAAGCGTCGAGCTTGGGTTACCTGTGGTGTATTTTGGTCGCTCCTTGTACTCTGTGCCGGGGCTAGAGAAAAAGAGCTAGTTGGACACTACAGCGCTAACTGTGACCGCTTACCATTTCTAAATATAGATAGTGTACTTTAGATGGTATACGAATGTTTTTTGGGGGAAATATTGGAAAATTTCAAAACTGTCGGATAAATAGGAATTCGGGGTCATTGACCGGCTGCCGGTCAAATAGACACAGTGTTTTAAATAATGTAGATATTTACATATAAATCTTTAAACTAGTTTTTACTGAGTACATTACAGATGAAGAGCCACTTTCTAGTGGAAATACTGAAGTAAGTCATTCTTATTATTATTGGATTATTGTTCACAGGATATAATAACAAAAGCTATTCCTGGTATCTGTCATCTAGTCGATGTTTCACCCTGAAACCTAAGACTTCTTACAGCTTTCCAAACTTAAATTTAAGTCACCTGTCATTGTTCAGAGCTGACTTTTGCAATATTCCTGAAATAATTACTAATAGTCAATCTTTAATAGTGTCTAATAGTTGTATTGCAACAAAAGAAAACAATGGGTGCAGAGTCTATAAGTGTCTGATTAGCTTAGTAACTATTTCACAGTCCGGTGAAAATCACTTTGGGTACCAATGACTGACACAATTGACAAAGGATACTGCTAGATCACTTCCAAGTTTTGTTGCCCAAATACTGAAAAATGGGTTGTGTAGTTGGTAGCCTCTACAGTCGTGAAGTAAATGGCAAACAAACAAACAAGCATATCAATAAAAAAGACTAAGTTAAGTAAGATATTGGAATGCAACTCCCTCGTAGAACTTCTATTTTTCTTTCTCTTCGACTGTCTAATTTTTTCCAATTGCCCTCGCATCGATTATTGGTAAATAATTTAGAGATCAGTATGAAACATTACCTTTCACATATATCAAAAACAAGTAAAGATAGACCACCAAAGGCAATAGCTCCGACTTGACGCCAGTAAACAAGCAGTTTGTTTCTGTCTGACTGGTCCTGAAATACAAGTACATGTGTATCAGGACGAGAATAAATAGACTAAATAGAAACCAGTTAAAGACATTTGTTACACGCCAGTTTTAAAAAACGTCGAACATATGAAAAAATATGCTTATTGACTGAGTTAGGTCGGGCTGGGCATGAAAAATACTTGGCTCTTGGTCATCTGTACGGAAACAGACCGCGCCGTGCCGTGACCGTGTCAGTGCCGTGTTGTCTATAAAAACATTCGAAATTCCTGCCGTAACCGTACGTACCGTGGCCGTGCAGTGCCAATTGCACAGTCATACGAAATTTACTCTATATCAATTATCACTGATATAACACGGTCCGGTTGGCAGTGGTTTTCTGTAGATTTTATCAACAGGCCGGCTCTGCGCTGCCATTAGCCGAATCAAATCAATATTGCTCAATTTCCTTACCAGTAAATGTTCTCCAGTAAAAATGATCCAAAAACTCATCAACATGGCGTAGAACAATCCTTGACGGATATCAGTGAAGAGCAGCATAAACGGCATATCGAATGATAATGTCAGCCACTCAACGGGTACTATATCAAACATTCATTAGCAACGCAAACTAAATCCCCTTTAAGGTGTTTGGATACAGTTTTTCAGAGGGCCAACCGACCGAGAAAAAACAGCAAAAAAAGCTGCTTTACTTTCCTCATTTTTCAACGATGTTTTGCGACACAATTGCTTAATAGTTGTAGTTTGTATCTTGAGAGTTTTGCGGCGATTGAAATTGATTTTTGCAAATTATGACTGAGGAAATCCTGGAAAACAGTTTTTTAGTTTTTTCTCAAAAATTGCTATAGAATAATTTCAAAACTATAAGGAGCTTAATATTCAACGTACTCCCTAACATTACAGTGATTTTAAACAAACTGTAATTCAGGGATTTGAATTATGAAGTCGTTAACTTTGAACATGATTTTTTGCTATAATCAGCAATCACCTCAATAAAAACGATATTGGACGTTAAGGGTATATTAAGGCCGGTACACGCACGAGGGAGTACGCTCCCGGCGCAAAGCTCCATCATGTGTACCAAAGATTTCATAGGTAAACTTGCTCCTTGGGAACAGAATTTTCACCCCGCAAAATGCTCCATGATATCAAACTTGTTGAATATTTGGGGGCGTGCGCCAGGGGCAAATTAATTGAACACTGCTCCATCGTGTGTACTAGTTGTGGAACAACGCTCCGGGAGCTTGCTCCCTCGTGTGTACCGGCCTTTACATGATCACCGATTTCACGCCAGAACTTGTTTATTACATATGCCTCAGTTTTTTATTAAAAAAAATTGGTAATAACCGCAGTTTTACGTAGATGGGAGGCTGTAAATAAGAGGTATGTTTTTAGCAAACAACTGGGATCAATGTACAACCGGATTCAGATCCGCTTTTCTCAAAATCGACCCCAACAACTTTCTTCAAAGCTTCTGCATAAAATATCCGACCATTGTGATGTCAAATAGGCCATTTGCATGATGGCGTCATATACTACAACTACCAGAATGCTTTGCCCACTTTCTTTTGTAAAATAATTAGTACCAATTGTTTGGCTATTCTCAAAAGGGAATAAAAATCTGAATAAGAAAGAAAATTCGTAGAGCATTCTGGTAGTTGTAGTAAAATGACGCCATCGTGCAAATGGCCTACTGATTGCTAGCTTTTATTTGGCTAGACTCCCTAGGATGAGCGAGCAGAAATAAACAAAACTAGCCTTTTTTTTGAATTTAGCAATTGATGCAATAAGCGTACAAATGTTTAATACCGCACTATTGTCCAGTATAACATAGTGGAATTAAAGGTTAAGTTTTGTGTGTCACGGTTTCACGTCACGCTAATCGATAAAGAAACTGAAAAATACATTTTGGAATTTAGTGGGAATTGGATTATAAAATGTTAAATATTTTTTTTTCAAGAAAGTTAATCCTTTAATTCCACTATTGTCATACTGGAGTCGAAAAAACCTCCTGTTTTCCAGGATTTTCTCATAATTTGCATAAATCAACTCCGATCGCCACAAAACTCTCAAGATACAAACTACAACTATAAAGCAATTGTGTCGCAAGGTTGGCTCTCTGAGAAACTGTATCAGTCCAAACACCTTAATTTCTTTTAACATGAAACCATAAACGATTCTTTAATATAATCTACCTATTGGTGGAAATAACAAATAAATGACCCAGAATGATTTTTCTGGTGTATTTGAGAAACACGGTGCGTTAATTTGGTAGAACAAGCCGGGAAACACTGGCGAAACATGTGCGCTAGTCATTAGTCCTCGATTAGCAGGGGCCTCTATAGCGACGAAATTGATCAGTTGTAACTGAATGTGCAGAACTGCGCGGCATGGTGCAAATCTTTGATTTAAATCCGCAATCAGCCATAGAATGATAGAAGGACAATCAAGAATAATATGTAAATGAATATATATACATATATATTTCTTTTTTGCCTTGCGAAACTTCCCGATTCAGAATCAGAACTTACAATTTAAAAAGACTGTCACAACTCCAAGTACAAATATTGTCCTAGAAAGCAAAAAAAAAAAAACAAAAAAAAAACCATCAGACCGTTAGTTTCCTTAACTAAGGCCGTTTTCCATTCAGCGGAAGCAACGGCCACTTCTTAAATGGTAGAAGTCAGTTCCCAGCTCTGGCTGGCATCAGTCCTAAGAAATCGAATCTATTAGTCTGTAGTATCTATAGGACCTATAGGCTCTGTAGTCTCCATAGGATGACCATGGGATCTATAGGTTTCTATAGGAGCTATAGTGTTTATATGGTATGTGGAGGGGAGAGAGAGAGAGAGAGAGAGAGAGAGAGAGAGAGAGAGAGAGAGAGAGAGAGAGAGAGAGAGAGAGAGAGAGAGAGAGAGAGCTGGCCGGTTGGTTCCACTAAATGGAAACACCCTAATACTAAGAAATAATCCTTACTTTTCTAATAGAAGTATTTCTCTACGAAGTTTCTTTACTCTCTTAGCAAACCAAATCAGTAGAATTATGCTGAACGGGGCCACGACTGTTTTCATAATAAACCACATCTGAGTAAAACCTCCATTTTGGTGAATTTCCTACAAAATACATTTTCAAAAAATGATACCTACTTTGCAAGTGCGCCATTAGGATATCACATTGCCTGGGCATCGCGTACATCTATATACTCCAGTGAAACATTTGCAAGTGTAAACAAACAAACAAAACTCAAACGGCCACAGAAGCCAAACTCATTTCCAAAAAAAAAATCAGGTTAAGGACTTCGTTGTACATTTTCATTTTAATTAGCACTTTCTTGCATGTTTTCATCCGTGCTCAAATTAAACTCAAAGATATGATATGTAAAAATATAATGATAAACATTGTTTGGGAATCCTGTGGCCGAGAAGTAGACGTACCAATCTCGTTCGCAGAACCCTATTCCCTCTTACGTACGCATGCGCGAGTCGCGCATGCGTAAGAGGGAATAGGGTTCTGGGAACGAGATTGTGGACATACTAGATCCCGCAAAATCTCACGCATGTGCAGTCATTTTTTCCAGTGTAATTTTACTTTAGTATAACTGTGTGAGATTCAGAGAGAAAGTTCTGAACTGGAAGAAATGGAAATTTACTTACTACTAATTCTAGACCGGCAACCTGCCCTATATTTCTGTTTTGCGCTTTGTGAACTGGTAAACGAAGGTTGACAAGGTAGTACTCATGAAATACACTGCCAATCTCAAAGAATGGCAGATCTTCACAATTGTAGTAGCCTCCATCACCTCCACTTGAATCCTGAAATAGTTAGGAAATTATAACTGGAGCTATGAGTGTGTTACCGAAAAAAATCCTTGGGGAGAAGAAAGTGGGAGGGATGTAAATAGGAAAAGACTTAGTGAGGAGAGAAGGGAAGAAGGTGAAGGGAGGGAGGGAAAGGTAGGGAGGGATGGGGGAGGGGTGTAGTGAGGAGATGGGAACGGGGGTCAGTCAGTCAGTCAGTTGTCAGTCAGCAATTAAAGTCAGTCAGTCATGCTACTAAACTATGTTAATTTTTCTTACTTTGAAATGACAGACAAGATCTCGTTTCTCAGTTGACTGTGCTAAAAGTCTCCATCCTCCTGCAGTATCATTTTGATCTTTGTAATAAAGCTTTGATTCAAATGTCCACACAGGATAGCCATCTTTTTTGTCTTTCTCTTTATAGAGAAACAAACAAAAGGTATTTTTTATTAATATTTACTAGTTTACATTATTTGTATGGTGGGGGATAAATGATGGTAATAGGACCGAGTGGAGTCCAGTTCGGTCTGTAATCATACGAGGGATAAACATGTTTATTCCGAGTATGATTATAGACAGAATTGGACGACACGAAGTCCTATTACCAATTAATCATAACTATTACAACTTCCGAGAAAAATGCTTTCATGCTAATCAATGCTAAGCGCAACTAAAATGACCAAATTTAGTTGAAAAAGTGAGAAAAAATAGTGAAAAATCTCTTGAGCGCGCGCTTAGTGGCGTAGCGATTACGTGACTGCGCGCGCGCTCAAAATGCGAAATCTGATTGGCTCTTGCAACTGTCCGATTACAACTGTCCTATTACAGGTGTCCAATTACAGCCAACTGTCCAATTACACTATCCAATTACAACCTACAGCTTGATTAGTGAAAGATAGAGCAGTCTTTCAACCAATCAGATTTGAGGAAATTGTAATAGTTTTGATTATGGCTTAAGGTAGTTCGGGACCCTTGCTACTGCGCATCTCCGCGCGCATTCGAGCGCGCGCACTTTTATTAAAGAACATTCGCTTGTCCGTGGGAAGTCTGGACACTAGTGAGTCAGCGATTGAAAACCGAAGAAATTCGGTTTTTGGTGAAGAAAAATAGTACTTTATCGACCAGATTCTGTAAACAAATTTATCAAAACATGTTGTGCACCGTGTAAAGTAGGAGAAAAAGTTCGAACTATAAAATTCAGCGAATTCTTATGAGTCGAAAAGGAGCAGAGAACAACGCTAAAATGGCTGATTTTTTGTGTTCGTTTTCGAAGATTTTTACTCTTTGTTCTTCTCTGACTCTTTAAACAATACGGTGACCCTCTGATTTTATGAATAATTTATGCTCATAATTTTATAAACTTTTCGTATAAAGAAAAAAAAGAATACTTCTATCGTTTCGATTTTGAGTAAATTTATCATTTTTCTGTCTGATCCTCCAAAAACGTGTATTCTGGAAGGCCATTTTTCGCATATTATTGTTGATATTTCGGTTCTTTGCAAATTGTTCGGCAAGAACTTAGTTCCAAGTGTTTTTCTGCATCCCAGGCTATCATTCTGCTTGCTTTTGAATACATTTGGTTGTTCCAAAATTCTTATAATTTGACCAGACATCGCGAGGCCATTTTTCGTAAAAAGATCACCAAAAACCCCACATCTCCCCCCTCATATCTCAAGAGTGACCTCGGTGACCCCCCATTTTTATTTTACATTTTATTTCCTCCTATGACCCTCTTTCTTTGTAGGAATTTTGAAGGCAAGTTTATCGTAAAAATTCATGAGTCCCGAACTACCTTAAACAGCACAATAGTACATGGGGGACCACCATTGTATAACATGTATCATATGGCTAAGGTTTGCAAGAAAGAATGTCCAGTGTCAATGCAAAGTTTAAAAAATCATCATGGTAATTGAAAATTTTCAAGGGAAAGAAAAGGTTTTTTGATGCCTTCTGCTAGAAACATTTCTTAAAAAAGAAGCAAAAAATTAATAAACAACAATTACAGTTAACAGCTCCAATTAATTAACTACTTGATGACGATGAGTATGAGAGCTACTTACTGTATGGATTTTCTGGATTGTAATCTAAATTCATTCTTATAGATGCTGTAACAAACTGATGCCATCGAGACATTGCCAATCCTCGATGTGGATATTGGAAAGCAAATACAATATCCCTGGCATGAATGTGAGGATCTTCTTGAGCATTTTTGAGGGATTCTATTCTATCACATGTCCATGGTTCTTGAGCTTTGTCTGTGTTTTTGGCATTACATATTGTTGCAATATGTAGCATTGCAGTGGTTGGAGAAGGAGCTTTGTAATTGAAACAGAATCATGTAAGCATATACAATTAGCAATATTTTTAGAATAAAAGCCTCGATAGGTGAATAATGAAATAATATTGAACACAGATTAAACAATTATTATTATAAAGTACTAACTACAAAATTAGAGGGATGCTATTGAATATGACCAAAAGTCACTCAATTAGGCCATTTTGATGGCAAGCCCTTTAATTGGTAATAAATGAATGGATGAACAAATGGATAAACAAAAGAGCAATGGGCTTTTGGCAGGTCTTGCGTGACATTTCAAATTTTAATCCAACAAAAACAAAAATATAATATTTGAAAAGAACACACCAAAATTAGTGAAAGTTGAGATTTTGATCATGAAGTAGTTTCGACGAATAGCGCCAAAGTTATGGGCTGCCGAAGGTTGCTTTATTTGTAAAGAAACGTTCGTTGGTGGGCAAGCTGTTGCCCACAACCGAACGTTTCTATAGAAAAAGAACCAACTTCGGCCACCGACAACTCATCGAAACTACTTTGTTCCACATAACAAATAATACACACATAAAAACAATAGATGTGCTATAAAGTGACATCAGAGCTGTATAAGAAATGAGTTTTATTTACATCATTTCCTTTCCGCTCCCCCGACGAAACAATCATTCATTATGCATAAGATGATTAATTCAAAGACAACACTTCAAAAGTCCCGAGCTTGGACCGGATATGAAACATATCTAATGAAATCAGACAATCGAAAAGAGAGAAAAACAACACTTTTATATATATTGATTGAATTGACCAAACTGGAGAACGCGTTCGGGCCCTAAAAATATAAATATGTGAAAACTCATTCTATAAAACGAGGTGAAAGCTTAAAATTCGCCATGTGGGCAATGGTTCTGTGAATAAAAATACTCCGCCACTGTTTCTTATAATTTGACAAGTAGTACTTTCTCTCTGCACTGGTATAAGACACGCGCAGTTTCAAGTGGCAACAAATCGTGTCGACAGGAGAGAGGAATATTATAAATCATTTTATGTAAGCGTTGATTTTTAATTTCATTGAAACGATCCAAAAAAATTCTGTGCTGGGCTCTAAATGATAACACATGTGAATAGTTTAGAGGACGTCTGGATCACCATGGCTTCCATAACATTGGAATTTAATACTCAGATGTACAGTGAATACAGAGAGGCCTTAAGAGTAGAAATCAAACCTAAGTGAAATTCAATTAAGGTGTGAGATACAGCTCATAATAGCTTTACCTTTCTTGCCACCGACGAAGAAAAATCCACACAGAACAGCAATACTACACACGCCGAATAGTAGTAGCTTTTTAAGGCTCAGTGTTTCTAAGATCACAGCCATTATTTGACATTAGTTTATCAACCAACACGAGTGAATCTCGCTGGGAATTCAAACCCAGACGTCGCTTTGCTTGGAGAGAAGTCGAATTACGATATATCATAAACCACACGGTCTGTATTAAGATTAAGGCCCAGGCGTAATAACTTTCAATGAACGATTGACCAATCGGATTGCTTTGTTGTACAATTAATGAGTCAATTGGAACAATACGCTTTGTGACCTTAGAGCGGCAGAGGAAAAACGATAATTGAAAAACTATGCGAAAAAGGATAGGTCAAATATTTTGAAGAAATACCTTATAATGGAAAAATGATCCTCCAGAATTGGGAAGTTTAATGACCAAGTGGATTTATGTTTGATAGCTTTTTTCGGGTGAAATATTTCAGTCAGTCATGCTTGACTGACTGCTGTTTCTAATTTGATATGATACCCGCGAAGCAAGTTTGCATGACAAAGTATTCATAAAATCTTTGTAATGAAATATATTACCAAGTGCCTTGTCGCCCTGGAGTCACACAGGAAAAGAGGAAGAAGAAGAAGAAGACAAGTTTAAGCCTATAAGTCACGTAAACATTTAAAAGACAAAGCTAGTTGCTTCACAACGTATTTAGTCTCCTTCGCAGCCGTTATTAGTCTAGCTCCCATTCCCCTGCGGTCCTCTCCCGCCAGCTGGCGGGAGAGGACCGCAGGGGAATGGGAGCTAGACTAATAACGGCTGCGAAGGAGACTACAACGTATTAGTCGTGTCTGTTTTTTCGAAAGAAACTGAATAAAAAATGTTAATTCGATCAGCATTTCCCTTTTATTTAAAACGATGAATGAAAAGCAGCAGTAGCCGAGGAACTGGAAGAAGAAGAAGAAGAAGAAGAAGAAGAAGAAGAAGAAGAAGAAGAAGAAGAAGAAGAAGAAGAAGAAGAAGAAGAAGAAGAAGAAGAAGAAGAAGAAGAAGAAGAAACGTAACTAATGTTTGAGTTATGCACAAGCCGCAATTTTAACTTGTTTGCTCAAATCTTAGCGACAAATCAGCTTAGATATTTTTTGTATAAATTATTTAACTTCTTATTTTAATGTGGACTCTAATATAATGACCAACCTCAAGGGAGTGACTAGTGTTTTCAAAATATCCACTTGCATGCTGTGTTGATGGCCCTATAAAGAATTTGCCATCATTTCAATTTCCGCTTAGTTTTGCGATCAGATCCAGACACAGCCAAAATTTATTTTTCAAGATACTTCAATTTTGTGGCCCTGCATTTTAATTTAAAAAAATGGCTGAGTGTTTTTTCTTTTGGTTCACAGTTAGCGAACCAGATAAAGGTTTCTGAAAGGTTTGGCCGACTTTAAAAAGTAATTATTTGATATATTTTGATGTATACGTTATCAAAAACTAGTATTTTTTTCTAAAAAAATATCGTATTCTGGAAAACAAAGTTATAATAGGCATATGAAATCGCCGTTCTTTTTAGCGTTGAAGCGTTGGTTAATCCCGACTATTAAGTCATGAAATCTACGAAGATGCACAACAATGTGACAAAGAACACCGCCTGTACGTCTTACCGTGGTTAATTCGGCACATGTGAAGTCAGAGTCCAGCGTGTGCCGCCGGTGGAGAGCCCCGCGCTGCTTCAGCACTGACCATAATGAACAGCCTCCTTTGTCGATTTACTTATGCACACAATCCCAGACAAAACCTCTTGGGACTTATCTCTGTTTCAGTTTATGTAATATTTCAAGTCCGACAATGAGGACTGGACGGGATTTCAAGTCCGCGCAATTAATTCCTGTCCGAGGCGCAGCTGAAAGAATACAACAAATTTCTCTAAGAATGTATCATCTGATCTGTTCTTCCTTTTCGATACTTTTCAGTGATGTATTTGCGAGTCCTTTATAACAACTTTTACGACATTATATGGAAGGGGCGCACCCAGTAACTCGAAACAGAATATTCTAACTTACCGAAAAAATACCCTAAGAAGTTTGTCTGGGACAAAGTGTGACAGATGAACATCTGTTGTTGTTGTTGTTGTTTTTTTTTGGGGGGGGGGGGGTGGGGGTTGACTTTTTTGGTCTTGTTATACTTATAAGCTTGTTATTGTAATATGTTTTTCTTAATATTTCTTTCTTTTGTTTAGCGCCTAGAGCAGTTCTGTATAGACGCTATATAAATAACATTCTTATTCTTCTTCTGTTCTGCGTAGCGCTTCGCCCAGGCAACGGCCCGGCGACCGGTCTTCCTGTGGTTACTATATTGTACGCTGAAAAAGGAAATTGCTGGCTCGAAAGCTGGAACATAGCAACATGAATCCTGTCAAGACTACATGTAAAAAGGATGACAGTAAAAACTAATTTCAAGCGTAAATTTAAAACTATTGAGGGATTTAGACTTGGTAGGTCGATGAACACTATATGTTTTAGCTGTAATATCGCAAGTTTTGTTAAACTTGTGTATCATCAGTGACTCCGACATACATGTAAGCTGATGATAGCTATCATTTGTCAAGATAGTGAGCTTACTGAGGAAGGCTAGTCATGGACGTTTGGAAATGTGATGAGTGTAACATGAAATTTGAAACAAAATATCTCTACCAAAATCATAAGAGAAAGTTTTGTGGTCTTCTTGGTGAAGCCCCTGGACCTACACCTTCACGGAGTGCGAGATCTACCAGACAATCGGTAAGGAGATAGACAAAAGTATGATCAAGTGCCCTGGCTATATGCAGGCTAAGGTGATAATTCTATTCTTTCCTTCAATAAGCCTTCATTATCAAAGAGTCAAGCAATCACACCTACCATTTCACCTGATGCTCATGGGATGAGTGATTTGGAGAGAGATAAGGTAATTGACAACAATATATATAGTAATGACCAAAAACCTATGTCCAGATCTGTCCATGCATCTAAAATAAAATGGTCAAATTCTGTATGGGCCTGGCTGTGCTCATTCCATACCATCTTGACCCCAAGCCAATAGTCCATTTTCCAATAATTACTAGAGACTGCTGAATATTGAACTTCCTGACAAAAGGCACATTTGTACAGGGTTAGCCTCCTAGCTTTCAAACAAGACCCATGTGAGTAAACTCAATTTTTGTTTTTTAAGAACAACAGAAAAATCGAATTTACTCCCATGGGTCTTTCTTGAAAAGGAGGCTATCCCTGTATAAATACGCCTTTTGTCAGGAAGTTCAGCAGTCTCAAGTAATTATTGGAAAATGGACTATTAATTTTATATTTTCTCATCCATCCCTGACCCAATTAGTCAATAAGTAAGTTTTTTTATAAGTGGAAGATTTAGCAAATATGTCTTGATGCACAAGAGGATATAACCAGCCCACAGACTAATGAATAATTTAATGTTTAAAATATAACTGATAATTAAGGTGGCCAAATTGTTTAAATGTAAGTACTTACGGCAATACCTATGGTAAATGAATTGTTTTACTCAAAATAGGTAGAAGAGCTGAAAGCCCTTAAAGCAAGCATATCATTGCAGAAGAGTTCACAACATTCAAAGACAAACACAGTACCAAATGGCAAGGTGGTTGTGCTAATAATATTATATGTCTACTAGCTAAGAGCTCAATAAACATCTCTAGAGATTTATAATTAGTTAATTTGTCGTACAACTGTAGTTAAAACATTTTGCAACCCATGTGATTATAATACTACATGTACCAACTTGTAACTTTATACTTTATCAACCACTTACTGACATCTTACCAGCCACTTACTGATACCTCATCAAGCATTTAATAATAATAATAATTAATATTCATCATCATCATCATCTTGATCTAGAGTAAATCTTGAGCGAATGCTAGTCTGAAATTAAGAGGGCCGAGAATACATGTATAGTACCAATTCCTTTGTGTATTAGAGAATTGTATTAGAACCAATTGGATGATAGTTGTATTTGTTTGCTACTGTAAAATTAATCTCTATGTTTGTGGTCTGTTTATAGATAAGCAGGCAGTCCAAAGCTCATGCATCTTCTCATGATAGGACAACAGTACTGTTAGATGAGCAGGTGAAACAGCTACAGATTAACCATCAAGAACAACTTGATCAACTCAAAGACCACAACGAAAGATTACTACAGGAAAAGCTTGGTACATAGAATTAATTCATTTAACAAATGGATCAGGCGTAGCTATGTTCTGTACTCTGATGGAACACGACTGGAGCTGTAAAACACGAAAAAAGTTATAGAAAGCACGAGCCGTAGGCGAGTGATTTCTATAGCTTTTTGAGTGTTTTACAGCTTCAGGAGTGTTTCATCAGAGTACAGAACATAGCTACGCCTGATCTATTTGCTTTATATAATAGAATTTTACGAGCAAAGAAACTGGTAAGCTTAAAACTGAAAATCAAAGTTAGGAAAACAGTGCACGTCTTTCGACAAATTGACAAAATTATGCAAAAAATAGTGCTTCAATCTGTAAATGAACAGTGGTTTACTTCTACGTAATTAATAATAATAATAATAATAATAATATAACTTTATTTAGACACGCTTGCCCCGTCAACATATGCTGGTTTCCACAAGGGGCGTGTGGATTACAAATAACAATGATATAAAAATTTATATATAATAAAAAGAAAGTAAAATATATAGCCCTCCCCCTCCCAAAATCCCGATCCAAATTGATTAAGATAATTAAAAAGAAAATTATAAATACGCCTTATTTGTCTAAATACAAATATAGAAATAATTCAATTAATTTAAAAGTGCGACAGATCGCAAGTGGCAATTTTTGACTTAAATTCACTGAGTGATTTGGCCTCTCGTATGTACTCTGGTAAGGCGTTCCATACTTTTGGCCCGTCATATGAAAAACTTCTTTTCCCATTTTCTGTTTTTGGTAGAGGGAGTTGCAGTGAGGTGCTTGAGCCCCTTAAATTGTAGTTAGTCACATCTTGTTTTTTGGTAAAGATGTCAACTAAACAACTTGGTGCCATTCTGTTCAGTATCTTAAACATCTGTTTAGACTTCGTTTCCTTTCTTTGTATTTTCAGAGATTTCCACCCAAGGGCGTTTAACGCAACTTGGTGGGGAGTATCATTATTCATAAACATAATCAAACGTGCAGATCTATTTTGTAGTTTTTGAAGTCGCTTGGAAAGGCTTTCACCAAGGGTGTCCCACACCTCACTGCAATAATTAAAATGTGGCTGCACCAATGCATTGTGAACGTTAATTAAGGTTTTCCTATCAACAAATTCTCTGATTCTTTTGATTGCTCCTAATCCGGATGTGATTTTCTTGGCTATGATTCATTAAGTTACCTCAATATTTTGAACAGGTGATTAGATTTTCCAAAATCTATCTTGCCTGACATATCTCAGTATTTGTTTACGTCCAAACCATAGCTTGAAATTTTCGAGACGTAAGCTTACTTATCGGTAGAAAATAATTGGTTCTGACGGGTAAAGAAACTTCTGGTTGTCGTCTTCCACAGCAATGTTGAGTTCAATTTTTTGTTTCCAAGTGTCGTAGAAATACTGAAAGTGTCTTTGACTAAAATTTAAGCTTAAGTACATCCTTGCTTTTACAACGTTGAGTGAAGCCACTGTCAGTTCAATTCGTCCTGGACAAACATCCAAAATACTCTACCGAAAACTAAAGCTCAAAAATTGTATTTTACGGTTCCATAAGTTTTGGTTCCAGTTTAAAGAAGACGTCAGCTTTGCCTTGAAACCAACATTGCTTTCCTTTCATCACATTGCCTTTTCCCGCTGTTCGGGTGTACAAACGCGCACGTCCGCTAACAGAAAATGGCGGGAATTTTCCCAGACTTGTTTTGACTTGGTCGCGAGGGATTGCACAATAAAGGGATAGATTTTCTTGTGTTTATAAAGTTTTTGCTAATTTTACAAATGAAATACACTGAAAGGACTCAAAACAAACATTGTGAGTACAAGATTTTGATCTTGTGACGTCACTTCTATTATCTGTATTCTGATAAAGTATGGCTAATTGACCAATCAGATCGCGCGCTCGTAAAATTCTATTATATAAACTCATTTGAACCAGTCCTTCACTTAGCTTGGCTAGTCCAGTTCCTAAATTTATAATTGTCTTTGTTTTCCAAAACCAACAGATGTGCTTACAATTAACAAAAAAACAGGCCAACATAATACACACACAGGAAAATATTTAGCTCTTGTTCATTTTATATCTGTTTATTCATTTTGGATGCTCCAGTGTCTCTTTTTGTGTGTATTTTGATGAGTGTACTATAGCTCCAGCAAGTGATGCTATCAAGTAGTATTATATCCCATCGATAAATTTTTATGTGCACCTATTGGCTAAAACAGGTCACGTTACAAGTACATTTTCAGCGCACAGTTATCCTTTTTTTCCCCATCTGAGAGGACAGAAATATTGGGATTTTTCCTTTAAATTAAGGCGGGATGAATAACATTTTAAATATAAAAATTACCCCCAAAACACAAATTAAAAACAAATCCAAAAGACATTCAAGGAAAAATTTTATTGGCAAAACAATACTTTTCTTCCATTAACATGCAGACAGATATGTTAAAAAAATGGTGTGAATAAACGATTATTATTATAATTATTTTGGGGTGTCGCCAAAGTTTTTTGGGGTTAAGTTAACTAAAAGTTTAGGAATTTATTCAAAACAAAAGATTGTACCTACATTTCTCACTCAAAATTCTCACCTAGTCAGCTTGCAGTCAATATAGAACAGGAGCATTTATCGGCGAATGAGACGGCATTGAAAAACGACTTGTAAACTTTAGCTTCAACTGCTTCAACAGTGATGGATTTCTGCCAAAGCGGCAAACTTCAGCATTCGGTAGGGACAGAGAATTCAGAAATCACCCTTGGCTATCCTTTACAGTTAGATAAGCTTAGCCAACAAAACTGAGAAAACAGCTGGCTGGTATGCGTGGTCTTTGACCTCAGCCGTCAGTTTATTGCAAGTCATCCTCCACCTCAAAATACACCTTTTTCAGCTTTTAAAAACTTCAATTTTTACTTTCAATGACGAATTGCGTCTAAAGCTCTCTTAGTATAATCATATTATTTTCCAGCTTATCAGAGGGAATTTTGATGAATTTTTGATGCACTCTGTTCCCAAAAAATGTTGTGTTTGCCTCTACTTTCTACATGCCGTAAGTAGCTTCACTGTAGTCATGACAACGGCAGAGCTTACCAGCCAAACAACCAATCAGAGTAGGATAAAATTTGTAAGAGCCAATCACAATCATTTAAAAAGCACTTGAATGGGTTTTGCCCAAAGTTTGTTTCAAAGATGAAGCGAGGAAATTTAGTGGTCGGAAATAAAATAAATAAACCCCTTCTAGCTCACTGGCATATCAAAGGATAATGTTCTCGGATTAGAGATGGTCCTCAAAATATCTCATTTGCCCCCAAAGCTTCGCTTCTCGGCCAAATGTTCATTTTTCAGACCATCTCTTATCCTCAGACATTATCCTTATATACATCAGCCACCAGAAGGGGTTTATTTACTACATATACATTGTAAAGTGCACTTGATTGTTATGTTACTGCACATGATCAAGTTTCATCGAGCATTCTAAAAACAAGATAGATTTAACTAGTGTCCAGTCCATTTGCAGGCATGAACAAAGAATGCCTGATGATTGCTTTTGCTTTGGAAAAAAATGTGTTGCAATTAATAACAAAGTTGTATTTCTTGTGATTTTCAGCATGTGTGTTTGAGCACTAAAATGTCCAGAATCAAAATAATGTCTCAGCACTAAAGTGGCTTTTTTATGATATTGAAGGAGCTTCCAGAAGTCTTGCAAGATCAAAACTATTTGCTATTTCATTGACTGATGTGAAAAAATTTCATTAAACTTGCTCTTTTCTTGCAAAACAAAATAGTTTTTGTGGGGACATGTTGACATTTTTTCTTGTGGTGACTGTACAAATTTCAATTTTTACCGGGGGAGGGCTAGGGCAAAATTGTCATTTGCGAAATTTGGCACAGAAACTAGAGATATGAACCCCGATAACTTTTCAAAATGCATGGGGACCCCCACTTTTTCTTCATCGAAAACGTTATAAAAATATTGAATTTAATTTATAAATGGTAATTTTGAAAATAAAAATGGTTTCTGTTAGGTATTTCGGCAATAATTTGTTACCTTTTCAAAATCACATTTCTATTGCTTGAGGAAAAATCCATTGAAAACACTAAATTATCTACATTCATGACAAATAAAATGTTTTATATTTTCTAAAAAGTTCATATATCGATGATTATTTTTAGCCTGTCGTATGTACACTAACTCGAAGCAGTAAAAAATAATAAACTTTTTTAATGTGCAAATTGACGCTTACGTCATCAGGTATTTAGCGTTAATTATCTCACTTAGATGCTTTTTTTCCAGTTTCTAATAGTCCATTGGGTGGTTGAAATAACTGACTGGACTTAGAAGAAATAAAAATGGTTTGCCATTAGGGGACACCATCCTTAACAGAAATTTATCATAGCCTGCGTAGCTGGCAGTTTAAGGGGATTGGGGAGAGGGGAGGGGGAACTGGAAATGGGAGGGGGAGGGGAGGGGAAGAGGAGAAGAGAAACTGCCTGCCCGAAGACTACGTGTTTTTAAGATGTTCCTGGCAGCTGGAGGACGGAGTATTCTGAGTGGTCAAAAATCGATTAATAGACTACATGTTGACAGCAAAAAGACAGCAACAAATGCCAGCCATGAGGAAAAGTGCTTCAAATGGTAGAGAAACCGCATCTTCCTCATCAAAATACAAAGATTATGAACATTGTTAGTAACTTTCCCTTGCTATCTTTTACATAGGCTATGATGTATATATATATATTAGCCATTTTTCCAATGGATTTCCTTGATGGAGTCATATAGCAGAGATCAAATTCCAACTTTACGAGCCATTAAGAAAATGAAATTTGCATCAAGATTTTTAGTACTTAATTGATCACTGAAGCTCAAATTGATAACATAAATATTTCTTTGATAAGTGTTTGATTTTACAACAGGATGATAAAGTTTTTTAAGAAAATTTATCTTCCAGATCTATAAATAAAGTGTCGAAGGTGACCAAAGGTCACCTTGTATGAGGTGTTATAAGAAAGGGTGGATCTGAAAAACACTAGTCTTCGGGCAGGCGGTTTCTCCTCTCCCTTTTCCTTTCTTCTCCCCCCTCCCCCCTAAACCACCAGCTACGCAGACTAAATTATCAATGTTGCTTAGGTACTTGTTGTTAAGAAGCACAGCCCAAACCTCTATTAAAGCATATTAATCAAATGCAGAAAGAATATTAAGTCTTAAAAAAAGTAGATCCAGTTGCTCAGTTGCTGTGGCCTATATCTTTTTCCTATTTATGTATGTGTGTTTGGGCTTCCTGTTTTTTAATGGGCTTATCCTTATCTTTTGTTGGGCTTCCTTCTTTAGTACTTCATACTGAAAACGCCAAAAGAAGGGGCCAGAAACTGGACTATCACTTGGCAGGCATTTGACCCTTCTTGTCAAAATGCTGTCTGCATTTTTTGACAGATGGGGAAAAAATGCATATAATTATGACTTGGCTGGTTACTGGTACTGAGTATTTGCTTTTCATCTTCTTTTGCACTAGAAATTCAAGAAAGAATGAATTCCCATGGACTGAAATACAGACAAAAACTAGTATCACAAGGAAGTGTGGTAATTTCCATTGAACTCATAAATTAATTCCCACAATATTGTAATAAATTATTGTTACAGTGTATTACAAATTTGTTGACGAGTATTGATAAAATATTTGTTGAGGTATAGCATGTGTGCATGTGCACATATGGGAAGCAAGGGTGGCCAAGCGGTGAGAGCACCAGTCTGTCACCGCTGTGGTCCCTCGTTCGATCCCCGGATGGGGCATCACATGTGGCTTGAGTTTCTTGTTTGTTCTCTCCCTTGCTTCCAGGGCTTTTTCTCCGGGTTCTCTGGTTTTTCCTCCCTCAGTAAAAACGAACTAGTTTTGATCTAAGCTGTGCTCTGTGATCAGACATGGGTTGTATGGTGGCTGCTACATGTATGTGTATGTAAATGTGCGATTGTTCAATTGTTTGTAATGAAAGTGCCCTTGTAAACCTTCGACACGTTGAGCTGCACCCTTCGCAATTCAGCACTTAGCTGCAAGGAAGGGTGATGAGCTACTCCTAAAATATGGCATGGACAGAGGACAGAGACATGGTTAATACAAACACAATATACAAAACACATATTATATTTTATAAATTAAACCATTGTTTGTACTAAAATTAATATATTAAATATGAAGAGCACTTAAAAAGCAAGTCAGAGAAATACTTGACTCGTGCTACGTTCCTAAGCTTGCTTTTCTTATAAACTCTATATTAATTATCTCCTGTGTGTTTATATAACATATGCATGCTTTAAGTAGTATTCCTTGTGCCTCAATAATGATCATGATATTATTGTAGGATAAACAAGCTGCAGAATTTGAAGCTTTAAAGAAATTTCTTGACTACAAATCAAAAGAACTAAGGTACGGTAACAGTACAGCATGATCACAGCATCAGTCTGAAGTGTTTTTATGAACATTACATTTATATCACTTATGAAAATGTAAAATGCAAAAACACTTGTAATGACATTAGAGTGTACATGGCTACCTATTCAATAAAGCAGCATAGTACATTATTAACAAGCAAGTAAACTAAGACTGAGCTCTTGCTGAGGGAATTTCCAGACTTTGTCTGGAAAACTGGGTATTCATGTCATTTATGTCAATATGTCAACCAGTGTACATGTCAGTGTGGCAATGCATAAGATAGTTATTTTATATTTTGTGTAGTTATAAATATTTGAGATATAACATGCATGCTAATTGAATTGGATGGCTACGACCATGTTTATATCAGAAGACAGAGACAGGGCTCTCACAAAAACATTGAAAATATTCAATATATAAAACAGGACAACCTGAATAAATATTAATCAGATTAATATTAATCTCGAGGATTGTTATAATCCAGTAATGGATTGTTATAATCCAGTAATGGATTGTTATAATCCAGTAATGGATTGTTATAATCCAGTAATGGATTGTTATAATCCAGTAATGGATTAATTGTTATAATCCAGTAATGGATTGTTATAATCCAGTAATGGATTGTTATAATCCAGTAATGGATTGTTATAATCCAGTAATGGATTGTTATAATCCAGTAATGGATTGTTATAATCCAGTAATGGATTAATTGTTATAATCCAGTAATGGATTGTTATAATCCAGTAATGGATTGTTATAATCCAGTAATGGATTGTTATAATCCAGTAATGGATTGTTATAATCCAGTAATGGATTGTTATAATCCATTACTGAAGGTTGAGCCGTTTTTTAATCCATTAGGATTAATATCAATCTTGGGTAGGATTATTATTAAATAATCTGATTAATATTAACCGCAAGTATGATAAATATTAATCTTATTATAATCTGGCAGATCGATAGCATAGCCGTTTATAAATGACTGATCTGAAACTAACACAAGGCCAACATTGAAGTGCGATCATGATTGAATCGATTGAAGGGAGCCGTGATGTTAGTAATAGATGATAGCGATGATATATATACCGGTACTAGACGATTTGACTTCCTCTTTCAGTCAGCTCTACTATGTTTATTTAGGAGTTTACCAAGTCAGTTTTGGCAAGGGTCAAGGCATGCGCAATCTGGGGAAGAGCACTCAGAATTGAGTAATTCAAAAGTATTTTCTGACAATTATTTGATGTCCATATCTCCCTTGATAATGAGTCTCATATTTATTCAATTATAGCACTCTTTTATATCGTAACATTGCAAACAAAACTTGGAAGCAGTCTTTTCTGCATGTACATTTTATGTTTCTTACGTTTATCTTTATCTCAGATTGCTCGCTTATTTGCAGGTTAAAATTCGTTCCGTTGCTTGTAACTGTGCCATCACGCCAAGTATTAATTTAAAGCAGCTGAAGTTATGGCCAGCTTTACAGATGTTCACATGTTGCAATAGACATTTCCGATTTAGCGGAATATAGGCGGAATAGGCAAAACATATTCCGATTTTTGTTATGCAAATGCCTTTTAATGTAATCGTTACCAATTTTGTAGCTAGACTACCTGAGAAATGATTTCTAAAATGTGATAACCAGTTAAGGGAAATAACGTTAAGATAACGTTTTAGTTTATTATTTTGTTGACTAAGTGAATGGGCATAGCTCGGGTCCTTATAAAACCTTATAAAGACTGGTATCTAAGGCTACGTCCACACTAATCCAGTAAATATGAAAACATATCTCCGTTTTCGTACCTTAGACAAAAGAAAAACGTTATTTTAGTCGGTGAGTAGCCTGATCCATAAGAGAAAGGGTGCATGTTTACTTCTATCTGCATTAGTGAGGATGTCACCTATTGTAAATGACATTTGGCTACTGTTTTAGAACACGTTTCTGTATCTTTCCATTTATTCCAAACGGCCATTCGTTGGCCGTTGGTAGCAAATGTTGAATCAAGCAATCATAAAATTGAAGACTATTCATCACTCGCAAATTGTTGGTATGGTGTTCGCAATACCGTTTTAAAAATATTCACCAAGAGTTTGCCAACAGTTCAGCCCCCGTGACGCGTGTCTCTACCTCCTAACTATGCTTCATAACAGGAAACTAAAAATTGTTTCTTTTCAAGGATCGTGTTTCCTCCCTCTGTGTGAAATCAAGTTGTTAATTTGCCCGCCAGAGTGTTTAATAGCTGGCAACAATTTGATTATTGAACACATGCACTTTGGTGTTTTGATCCATAACTGTTGTAATCGTGTTAGTTACTGTAATTGTTAGCGGCCGGGTATTGTCAGACTTTTTGCTTCAATGCTATACCTAGTTGTGATATTATCAGAATAATCTCCAACTATTACCTTAGTCTACATCTCTGATGGAAGCATGATAAAACCTATGAACGGCGCACCTTGGCTATTTATTCACTATCGACATTGTAAGCCATGTAATCAACATGAATAAACGATAGTTAACAATAATGATACCGAAAAGCCGACACTATTAAATAGTGATCCTATGTATTACTGGAAATAAGCTTGGGCTTCCTGTGGTGAGAACGAACTATTGTCCAGAATATAATTTGTCTATTCCGCTAAATCGGAAATGTCTAATGTGATTGATTTATAGTCCTATATTTATGTTGCATGTGATGACACAAGAAGTCAATAAGCAGCGGATCAAGTATTAGTGAAGATTAATATTAATCTTAATAATTAACCAAATCCCTCAGACTTTTTGCCATTTTTTAATCCATTACTGGATTATAATAATCCTATTATAATCCATCATTACTATAATCCGGGGATTAATATTAATCGGGGTTGTCCTGATAAAAGCAATATAAAACGATCACTTATGTCTCCGTACTGTGATATGTAACACTCTGGAAGATGTACATGAACTTGAAAAGCAAGAGAAACATTCATTTTGCATGGCTACACTTCATGTTCCTAAGCTTGCTTTTCTCTTACTCTACAACTTCAGTGTTAATATATCACAGTATGCAGAGACATGCATGTGCATTTTATATCGCTTAGTCATGCATGACTGAGGGAGTTTGTGTGCAAAAGTACTGGTCAAACAAATTCTCATTCCTGATTCAGCTGCCTTGGTAGTGTACAGTTGCACAGTAAGTGATTGGTTATCAGTTTACAAGTTGTTCTCAAAGGATTGGATGTCAATGTTTGATTACAATTAATCACCAAATACTCTGTTCTTTAGTTCTGATTATCAGAAAGAAATGAAAAAGTTGAGTGATCTCAGAAACAAAACATGTAAGAGTGAAATGGCAGTTATTGACTCAACCCTATCACCAATACAAAGGTACAGAATTATTTAATATTTAAATTATTTATAATAATTAGTTTTGAATATTTACTAGTAACAGTATCATTTAATGGCTTATTTGTTATGTAATGCACATTATCATTAGTTATCATTAATTATTATTATGATTATTGATTTTTAGCGGAGCTCCCGCGCGGGCCGAAGGCCCGCGCGAGCGGAGCACCATACCTAAGAAAAAATGGTAACCCATCGAGTTGATTTTTCATGGACACACAGGGAGCCCAACGGCTGTACGTCCGTCCGTACATACATACATACATACATACATACGTCCGTACATACGTCCGTGTACATCGCGATGCTGATTGGCTGATTGCTTTTTGGCGCCAACTTGACGCGCGCTGACACTTTGAAAACTGAAAATTTACAAGTTTCTTTGCAGTTTTAACTTGCAAAGCTTAAAAGTAGTATTCTCGAAACCTCGTAAAAATTTAGCGATTTTGATGAACATTAATCTGTGCCAATCTTGACAGGTTAAAGCGAAAAAAACCGTACGTTTGAATTTTTTTCGGGCCTGGTGTCGTTTCAAAAACTGCTCGAAAGACGAAAGACACAGAGGATATTTTCAAAGTTGGACGACTTTTTAGTTGGATTCGTAGTTTAAAAAAATTCCTCATAATGAATAAGTCATTGAGGATCGTGTATTCTTCGTTTCGTGAAGATGCCTTCAATAAAGCTGCTTAAAAATCTAGCCAAAGTTGGAAATAAATCAAGAATCGTCTGCATTGAGCGTGAAACAAGGACCAGTATGCTTCGAAAAGACAACAAGGAAAGCACTTCAAGGTAAAGACCCTGGCCAGAAAATGATATCAAAAAGTCTCTTGTACCTATATTTGATCTTTTATCTTTGATTTGGGATTGATGACTTAAAAAAAACCTTTTATGCACGTTGAACTGTGGCCAAGTTTAAAGAAACACTCGATCAAGCCTTACATGAAAATAATGTACAACGACATTTTGTTTTACGGTGAACTTTTTGCACTAGTTCTAATAATAATAAAATTAGTAAAAAAATTGATTTTGAACTTATTTCAACCCCACTAATGTGTAAATACAGCTCAAGTTTTGGTCTGGAATTTAATGAAACAATTGACAGGAAAAAAAGAAGGAATTTTGCCATGCAAACTAGAATTGTTTTTATACTTTATTCATCTGGATGAAGTTGCTCAGTGAGCCCTGTGAAGCCTTAAATACAGACTGAAAATGCTTAATTCCTTGTTTTCTTGTTATTTCAATTAGCTGTTTTTATAATCACTTTAAATTGTATTATCAGTGTAATCTGGAAGAGAAAAGTGGGAGACAAGTATTCGCCTAGCTAGTGTGTCATTCTTTTCTACATTAAATAACAAAACAAAATAACAACAACAACCACAAAAAACAAGATGTCACAAATATAGTGAAGACAGACAAATCAATATATGTTGTTCTGTAATATTCAGGATGTCGAAAAGGTTTAATTACTTGTATCAATTTAAAAAAATGTTTTGGAGATTTTGCTTTCTATTTCTGAAAATTATGAACCCTTACAAAGTCAGTTATGAAATCTGACAGTGAATCTGAATATTAAAATTTACTGTAACAAAGGTTACTGAGCATACAAGCCCATACAATATACAAACCAAAACCAAAACTTATTTTAAAAATGCTTTTTAAATAATCTTCATTTCAACTTTTTCAATTACCACAGGAAGCCCAATTCATTTGAATCAAGAACATAAAAAAATTAAAATTGAAATTGGAGCTTTGCTTTTAGGTAGTAGTTGTTTTGAGTTGTTTTACAATTTCATCTAAAGTCATGATTAGTGTAACCTGGAAGAGAGAATTCTTGTTTCGTGTAAAGACAACTATTTATCAGTGTTATTCAGTACTCTACATAATAAAAAAAAACCAAGATGCCACAATACTGTCAAGACAGAAAAATCTAAATATAATTTTCTGCAATGTCTAATTGTTTAATTGAAGGATGTTGAATTAGGTTCAGTATTTATGTGAATGAAATCAGTTTGAGGGATTTTTGCATCCTATTTCTGAGAATTATGAAGCACTACTACTAAGTCAATTATAAAATCTGACACAAATATCTGAATAAATATCACTATGGTCACTGAGTTGAAAGCCTTATAATTCTCAGGAGACTGAAGGGCAAGAAATAAAGCTTGATCTATAGTCTTTATTTCAACTTTTACAACAAAATGCAATATTTGTTTGCCTATTACCACAGCAAGCCCAATTCATTTGAATCAAAAACGTCAAAATAAAACAAAGTATTTAAAATTATTATTATATTTAAATGGGAGCTCCGCTATTAGGTAGTACCTAATTTTTATATTATTTACTTTAATAGGTCATCTCCAGTTGTGATAAAAGCAAACAGTAAGTACATGTATATGGCCTTTAGTGATCAATGAGAAAGCTGGCCATTCACAGTGGTCAGGTAAACTGAGTTTGTTTGATGTGTTTTTCTCTACCATGGCTTAAGGTGTTTTTCTCTGGGTTCTCTGTTTTGTATTCTCCCTATCAAAATCAACTGGTGAGTTGAGCATTGTATGTAGAATATTTATTGTAGAGGTAGTGAGTGTGAGTGCAAGCAGATGAAGAACCACTAAGACTACTATAAACTAAGGGGATATACTGCTGTGAAAACTTTTTTATTCATCCAACTATTCATCCATCCATCCATCAATCCATCCATCCATCCATCCATCCATCCATCCATCAATCCATCCATCAATCCACTCGTGTGTTTTTCAAAGAGCTAAAATTGTACTCAACCTATGGGCTCGTGCAATTTTGATACTCTTTGAAAAACACACTCATGTGAATTAATTCCAAATTGAACGAGAAAACCATATGATTACCTACATGTATACTAACACAGTGTCAATGTTGCAGGTCCCAATTATCTTGCTGTAAGCACACCAAAACCACTTATAATTCCTAACCAGTCTTTATATAATGTGGTAACTCAAGGAGGTCTAATGGCTGAAATAAAGTAAGTGAACTTAATAATAACTACATTTATCCTGGTTTGACCAATCAGCATTACGCTGGTGTTAACTGGTAACCAGCAAATATATCTAATATATGATAATATACACTCGCATTTTGCAAAAACTTTGACCTTCTTGGCAAAAACTAAACATATATAAAAATGGGTAAGAAATTATGGGATAGCTTCAATGATATTTTTTCTTAGTAGTCTACCATCAAGGGTATCTGAAAAAAATATCAGCTTGGTTATCCCATAATTTCTTAGATATATTTGATATATATTTCTATCCCTATATTTATATGCATTGTAGAGGGGTCCAGACTTTTTGCAAACCACTGTATAAAAATATATAAAAATATAAAAAATGTACAGTTCTAAAATGTAGATTACATGCAATTATAAAAGAAAAAACTTATATAACATAAATTAATATGCTTCAAAAAATATATAATATACTGACGTCTAAGTAACACTACAGATGTGATCATTTCGGCCAACATCTAAAAATACTTCAAAACTCTATTTTTAAAATTTGACAATGTTTTCAGCTCCCTTAGGGTTTTAGGAAGCATGTTCCAATCTTTTACTGCAACCTTTCACTTTTATTCGCCTTGTTTATAGCTTTAATCCGCAGCTATCGATTTGATATTGACACCAGCTATAGAGGTAAGATGAAAGTTTTCAATTATGGCAGTTTTAATATGATCAGCATTACCATGGCAACGATAAACAATTATCGTTGAAATTGGGTTTTGCTAAATATCTCAAAAACCTGACCTGCTCGGGACAAGCGGTAAACGACATCATTAACTTCAAGCTAAGGCAAAGCAAATTAGACTATCTTAAAGAATATCAATCTGTTTGATTTCGAGTAATTTGTAGAAATATTCCGAAGCATTAATTTTTATATGCTAAAAGTCACGACCGCCCAAACGTTACTCAGAAGACGTGAAACACCAACAAAACACTGTAAAGAAGCCTTTGCTTGTACACTTAAGTGGCTAAATGGTTATTCTTAACTCTCTTCCAAAGCGAAGATATCATATTTTCTTTACAGGCAACGTTTGATAAACATTGCCGTAACGTCTATTTTGAAATTATTTCCAAAATATCTTTCAAACGACATTTTTGCTTGGATGTGCTAGGAGTGTATTCATTATCATCTTTGAAACAACATTTGTTTGTATAATACTATTTACGAGTTGTAAAGTATAGGCGCTTATTAAGCGCATGTGGCTACAGCCTTATCAGCTTATGGGATATAAATAAAAGAGTCAGTAAGTTAATGAGATACAGTGTTGAAGTACTGGCTATTTACTGTAATTTCTTACATCAGACTACTGAGCGCTTAGATGACTAGTAAGGTTGCTTTTTTGTATATAAATTTTTATTGTCACTTTGCTGTAAAGGCCCGGTAATACGAGCAACAAAATCGTGCAACTTGTCGCGCAACATTGCTGTGTTGTAAGTTGTAGAGCAAATGTTGCTCGTATTACCACCCCGCGCGCAACAAATTTTTTTGTTGCACGAAGTAGAAGTATTGTCTACTTTTTACGTCCTTGATTGCAACACTTTGCTGTCTTTCACTAAGGTAACTTTTAAACCCGGCCAATCAAGCTCTGGATATTGAAACCCAGCACGCTCTAATTTACAAAGCAACATAGAATGCTCTATGACATCGAACGCCTTCCTAAGATCTATAAAAATTGATACAACTTTTCTTCCATTTTCGATAGCTTTCCTCCGATCATCGGTAACTTTGATAAGGGCTGTACAGTGGTCGATGTATTCTTTGTATACGCATATTGGTCTTTGCTTATAAGGCCAGTTGTTGTAACTGGGAATTTTTCTCCATACCTTTTGAAGGTGCTGGAAGCACGGAAATTGGTCTGTAATTATCGCAGCTAGTTTCTCCGCCACCCTTAAAATGCGGGGTCACTTTGGCAATCTTCCAAGTGGCTGGAAACGTACCTAGTTCTAGAGAATTGTTGATTAACATAGTAATACTCGGTGCAATTTGTGCTGACGACAATTAATATTTTAGGAGCGATATTATCTGTTCCAGCTATTCTACCTTTGATTGGAATTCTTGGAGCTGCTTTAAAACCATTTAAGCTTGTAAATTTTCTTGAACATGTTGAACTCGTACTGGACTAAGGGCTGTTTATATGGAGGCGAGCCAGCCGGTAAGCGGGCTGACTTCATTTGTTCTCTGGCCCCCAGGGAAAAGAAAACAAAAGAATTCAGCCCGCTTACCGGGTTGGCTCGCCTCCATATAAACAGCGCCTATATCGAAATTTGTTTGTATCTCTTGCATAACTGTAAGTGTTTTCATACAAAATTTCGTTTTTTGAAAATTCGTATCTCCTTGAGTTTTCAACTTATATCCTTCAAACTTCACAGTTTTACTGACTTTGATATGCTCTTTCCAGCAATGGTAATTGTTTTTAAGTTTGGGAACTTTTGGAATTACATAAAAAAGCCGTTAGTATGAAATGACTGTAGCAATACACAAAATACGTCATTTACACGATACGATTGCAGAATACGTCTTGGTAACAGTCATACTCGGATTCAGCATGAAAAATTAGTTTAGAATAGTTATGTAACCAGCCTCTACCCCAAAATGCCTCCAGGTATTTGATTTTTTGAAAATGCGCCTTGTCTAATTGCCCTGTCTACAAGGGCTTTATAAAGATATTGCCCTTGTATGAGAGCTTTCTCAGATCATCTACATTTATATAATTTTGGGTATTACACTTAGAATTAATCTACTGAGCCCCAAAATCATGTACTAAGTAACGAATTTTGGTGAAAAAAAATTGTTGATAAATAACTGTAGGATTCGAACTCGAGACTTTTTGCGTATACCTATACTCACTTTTGTTAATATCTTTATTCCCAGTTCCATGAAAGCTTCATACCTACAGGGAGGTGGTAAGGATCCTTTGATACTATCACAGATTACTCAGCTAGAACAAGAGGCACAGAATCTTAACCCAGCTAACCCTAAAACAGGTGCAATAAATATCATCATAGTACATATTAACTATATGAAATTTCTTTGTTCAACAAAGTACTTGATTCAGCAAAACAAAAAACAAAAAGTCCGTGGAAGGGGAGGGTTGATGGAAAGGATAGCTTGCTTGAACTCTCTTCATACATACAGCACATGGAATGCGTCATTTGCTTAACATAAGAAACCCGCAGACAGGGATCTCAGAGCATTTCCTTTTCAATAACAATAATAACAATTCATCTATTAAAGAAATGTCAACAAGGTATTGTCCAAATAAAGTCATCATAATCAAAGTCAAACATAATCTTGTAGTCTTGCAGGCTGTCAAGACTTCGAAAATTTACAAAACTAACGGAATTCAATATATGAATCAATAGCTCAGTGTTCTTGACTTTAACTTGTATTTTTTACCAATTAATTGGAATGAGATTCGTCCTTATATTTTCTTAAACTGTTTACATTTTTACAATTAGATATAAATAGATATATATTAAATAATTAATTATTTATACACAACTCAAATTAATGTAGTCTGTTTCCACAAGACAACATTGCTGCTTAAGCTAAAGGGGGTTAGCGGGAGCATGGTATCTTTGTGAGAGCAGACTAATGATAAAAGTTAGAAAGTTAACCTGTCAAAGTCATAGCAAGCTCCCCTAATTTAGCAATACGCAAACGCTCTATCACCAAATGACTTGCAGTGGGTTCTTGGTACCTGGAGTTCATAGTTGTTATTTGAGCGCAAGCTGTGATGTAGAGTTCTTGAACTTGACCAGGTTCTTTAAGTAGGCAGGTGCGGCACCAAATAGTGAGCGATGTACCACAAGCATGATCTTGTATTGGATACGGTAGATCTTGGGTAGCCAATGGAGGTCGTACAACACCGGTGTGATATGATTGAATTTAGGTATAAAACAAACTAGCCGCGCAGCAGCATTCAGTACTCTTTGGAGACGACTGTACTGGTATTGAGGAATTCCATGCAGAAGAGAGTTGCAGTAGTCAAGATAGGAAGTGACAAAGGCATGAATAAGTACTTTAGTGGCATCGAACGCTGGGCAGTGGTTGAACTCTTGAACCACTAATTTTTACGGAGTCAATTGTAACTTTTCTTAGCTGTATACGGGAACCAATTATCAAAAACTCAGTTTTGGAATCATTGATTTTGAGGCGATGAGTTATCATCCAGGCCCGTACCTCTTCGATGCACGTGTCAATTGCTTTGAGAGCATATGCATATTTATGCCTTGCAGTTACCACGAGGGTGTATGTGTGTGTCTCCACAATATTCGCAGGTATTGTTTAGAGTTTTGGCTTACTGGTTGCCTTACTGGTTGCCTTACTGGTTGGCTTGGGTATGAAGGGTTTTGTCCTCGCAAATTGTACCGTCTCAGTTGTGGTGTCGAAACTCTGTAGCTGCTTGGCTGCCATTTCACTTGTTCGACAAATATTGACAGCTTTATCTAAGTCTTTTGTCTTAGTAGACGTTCGCGAGTATCGTTGCTTGCTATACTTTTATAAATGCTTAAAGTTTTCTTATTAATTCATTGAATGATTTGATTACAGTAGACTCTGTAGTACAGCAACAAATTATGGAGTATCACCTTGCCAACCAAAGACTTGAACATGAGCTGCAGTTACTCAGGGTATAACAATATTTGTTTGAAACCCCCTGCACAGCTATTATTACAAACTGACTGATACACTTCTGTTTAGATCAACCAATCACAATTAAGTACCTGTAAAGTTTACTCACCACGACATATAAATACAAAGTACGTTTTTCCAAAACGTTTGTTTTTGTTCAATCCCAAGAAAAATATTCAACAAAATTGTGTCAGCAGTTTGTATCTATTAGATGCGTTCTAGACACCTTTTTTCGCTGGAAATTTATCTTAGAAGCGAACTGTGAAAAACGTACTATACCTGGTGGGGTTATATCCTATTGTATTGTTTCAAAACCTCAAAACAATGATTGCCGCCCTTTTAAAACAAATGTAAAGTGTTTTCTACGTTTTGACAGCCCTCAAACTATTGTTTATATAATTTGTAGTTATACAGTACATTCTGACGAAATGGAGCTCTTTTCCAAGATGACACCTTGAGCGTTTATGACATAAGACAGGAAAAATGTTACTGGAAAATGGTGCACAAAATTGTCAGAACAACTAGTGCTACTTCATTTGTTACCATATCATTAGCAAAAGTCATCCCTTTCAATCTAGTAGCACTTGTCATATTAACTGAAGTTTATTCAAATTTTATTCGAGATGGAAAAACAGCAAAGCGAAGGACTTAGAAAAACACCAGGTACTAAATGTACTGTTGGAATCGTTGTTTAACAGTGCGTCATGTAAAGTCAATACTATTAATATCAGCTAGTCCAGAGAAATGAACATGAATCATGCAGTGTTTCTTACCATTTATGTAGATCTTAGTCCTGATTTCCAGCGTTTGAAGGCACAACATCTTGAGAAGATGACAGAATTAAGGCACGAAAGTGAAATGCTTAAACAACTCACTGAGATTGAAAGAATGAAGAAGGAACTACAAGAACTCAAAGGAGAGAAATTAGCCTCACCTGAAGCAAACGTTATGCAGGTAGGGAAACGAGATAAAAGTTGCAAAAAAAAAAAAATTGAAATGGATGGACGAACCATGTATTTATCCATATAGCGCAGGGTCGGAGCTTAAAAAACATTTATTTTGTTAGATCCACGAAACTCCTTTTATTATGTCTACGAGTGGCATGGAGAATACCCTTAAACCAAGCCCATACGATCCAAGGTAGACTTATTACATCGATTTATTTGTGACAACAACAACAACAACAACAACACTGCAACTTCGTCTGTTTTTCTTGTTTTACCGTAGTGCTGGTTTTTCAGTTTTCTGGGACTTTATTCTTGGTCTTTCCCCATCATACACCAAATGCAGGCTTGCCGTAGGAATATATAATGGTAACGAACTTCTATCTGATGTAAAAGTACTACCAATTATATCTGTGGTGAAGCAGCAACAACCATCATTACCTTCAGGGGGGGTCGCAATGCTTGGTATTACACACCCATTTCCAAAGTAAGTACTTTAAATTGGTGGATATAAAGTGCTAATTTCTAATTACAATATGATGAAGTAAAGAAGACAAATTACGATCAAAACTTTGTGAGTTGTATTTATGCAGGTATCTAGTCAACGCTGAGTAACCTTTTGTTAATTAAACCATTCTTGCTCCCTTACAAAATTGAGCTCACATACTGCTGCGTATTTATTACATGGTAATCTTTAAATCATTCATTAATTTGCAAAATTACAGTCGTTTTTGACTATCCATGGAAAGAATCCTTGGTATGCGCGCTCAGTTACATAAGCTAATATTGTTTGTTTGTAGGTGTGTACCATTGCATACTCTGAGTATTATAGCAGAACTACAGGCTAACAACATCGATGACAAAGAAAACCCTCACAAGCTATTGTCTAAAGGATGGACCAAAGTGGACCTATTTGATGTGACTGATAGACTCATAAGTGGGAGGTAGGATAATATTAAACTTTAATCTAAAAATAATTGTCACAAAAACCAGTCTTATTTTGGTATTTAATGTAGATGGAAAGTTCCCTTTCGTGTTCCTCCAATCAAGACACATCTCAGTACTCACGAACTCAACAGAATCCCACAGGTAACTACTAGAACATTTACACGTTGAATAAACTTAACAAGGAGATTTCATTTTTAGATGCATAGATGACGTCAAGAACAAAAATGTACGCTACAAGACGAAGTTAAGTGCTTAACGCACCACATTTTGACGTCGTCTGTGTATCTATTAGAGTACAGACCCGCAGAAAAATGAAATCTATTTATTCGTAGAAGCATCTCAGCCAATGAGAGCGCACGCAAGATTCAATGACGTCATCTATGTTTGTGTACTGTAATTACTCGGTTCTTGACCAATCAAAGCGCCTGTAAAAATAAACTATCTTCATCCATGTCTTGTGCTTCAGGTTGGGATGTCTGAACTCTACATCAGACTAGTTAATGCACGTGATATCAAACAAGAGGAAATCTTCACACCTCAACCTCTTCATCACTACTTTTATAAGTTTCCTCCACTGGTAAGTAACGTCTCTATTTAATATGTAAGTTAAGCGTTTATACGAACTAAAACTGAGAAGAGTTTATTTGTACAAGTTTGCGTTACTACGTCTCTATTCACTATGTAAGTTAAGCGTTTATACGAACTAAAACTGAGAAGAGTTTATTAGTACAAGTTTGCGTTACTACGTCTGTAAGTTAAGCGTTTATTCGAACTAAAACTGAGAAGAGTTTATTTGTACAAGTTTGCGTTACTACGTCTCTATTCACTATGTAAGTTAAGCGTTTATACGAACTAAAACTGAGAAGAGTTTATTAGTACAAGTTTGCGTTACTACGTCTGTAAGTTAAGCGTTTATTCGAACTAAAACTGAGAAGAGTTTAGTTGTACAAGTTTGCGTTACTGGTACGTAACGTCTCTATTTCTCATGGTTGCCACAGGTCAGGGAAAAGTCAAGAAAAAAGTATTTTTTCAAAGTCAGGGAATTTTGTTATTGGATCATGGCAACCATGTTTCTATGTAAGCTCATTGAAGTACGTAGTTGATACAAGCAGTATCAGGAATTAATTTTGTTTCGCAGTAAACGAACTGATAAATGTTTGTTATTTTTTTTAGGATAATCTAACTATTCAACAATTCAGTGGGCACCGAATCGCATCTCTTCCATTAACAGCTGCTGCAGCTATTCACCCGCCACTCCCTCCCCCCTCTGCACCTCCCCCATCCGATACCCCAAGGACAGTGTCTTTAGCTTCTATTCGGTACGTATTATGGATGGTCATTATATTGCAGTTTTCACTGTAGTTGTTATTGTTGCAAGTTGTTTGAATCGTATTTAGTTCCATGTATATATCAGTTAATTTTATCTTATTTATATATAGTCGTTCTCAAAAAGGTTGTCCAGATAAAAAGACATTTAGTCATTATTAAACTCATTTGCATATCTCGGATTTTCTCTCAGGAATTTCAATTTATAATACTAAAGTACATTGCATATTACATATTGTATAAAATGGGTTGTAGTTTTGCAGCTAAAGTTAAAATTCCTGCCAGAATATTGAAAATATGATATTATATATGCAAATGAGTTTATGAATGATTAAATGTCTTTTTATCTGGACAACTTTTTCAAGAATGGCTGTGTATATATATATATTCTGGGAAGTGTTTTAGGGACGAATAAAGTATTTGTGTATGTATGTATGTTTTATATATGCACGCTGTCGTCTGTTTTGGTCAAGATGTTAGGACAACTTTCTATAACTGTCACTACACTGACATGGTCACGGTACGGCGTGGTAAATTGCCCACCCGTACGAAAGCTGTTCCAACTGAGGATTTCTTTTGTCGTACTGCTAAAACCTTGAAGACGACGACATGCGCCGTCATCGTTGCGTAAGGTCTCGACGTGTAGTCTTTGTTAATTGTTCCAGAAGTAACCGAAGTGTCGCAACAGAAGATTCGTCAATTCTTGGAATTCAAGTGGACCAGTTATGTGACGCTATCGATGGTGAAGTCAAACTTAAGATTACTGGTTACAACAAACTCGATGGAGAAGTGAGTAACAATTTGGTTATTTATCATCTTATCTCAGATAGCCTCATTGTAGGTCATTTGCGCTTGTGGTGACGTAATAATAATAATAATAATAATCATCATCATCATCATATTGTGCTAATAGTGAGATGTTGTATATAGACGTTTTTACTGCATAATAATAATAACGCTAACAAATGGTTCGACAATAATGAGAGGAAATTCTACGAACACTGCAAGAATTTAATTAAAGCTGACCCAGACAATGCAAAAGCAATCTTCATAATTCCTAACAAGATGTCTACTAACTCCACAAGCAGCGAACTCACAACAGAAGACTTTGAGAAATTCTGGAAACCCAACTGGGAAAAAGAGAACGATACTAACTTAGACTCGGCATGGATAGAGGACGTGAGAAACGCTATGAACATGAACAGATCAACCCCAACAACGCAATCGATTAATATTGAAGAGAAGGACATTCCAGCCAGTTTGAAGAACAAACGAAACTGGAGCTCACCCGGCAGGGACAGAATTACGAACTTCTGGATCAAAAAACTAACCATTACCCACAAAGGAATAGCTCAGGCACTCAACAAGATGATTAACACTGAACAACCACTCCCACAATGGCTAGTAGAAGGTAAATGCATATTAATACCTAAGACACAGAACTCTCAAGCCAAAGATCATAGACCAATCACACTTCTCAATACCATGTACAAAGTCATAACCTCAGTTATAGACACCAGGCTTAAGGTAGTTCCGGAGCCTTGGATTTTCGTTAATGAATTTCTTTAAAAATTCCCTCATTTGAAGATCATGATTAGGCAAGTCAAAAACCGAGAAAAAAAGAGGGGGTCACCGTATTGGTTTCTGAGCTATAAGATGTCGTAAAAGGTGGTATTTTCAATCATTTTCCGCGATTTTTTGCAAAATGTACGTAATCCAAATGGTCTGAAGAATGCGAACAAAAATTTTCCGAGAAACGCTTTGACCGTCTCAAAAGATAGATGTGAGGTTTATCTAGCAGTTGTAATCGTATGTATTGTTTGATGAGTTGCAAACATGATTAAAAGGGCATTCTAGAATCAAATTCCTACCCAATTACGCGCTCCGAAATCGTGTACGGACTGTAACAATGTGGAAAATTTACGACAATCCAATCAATGAAGTTGTATTTTTATTTTTTAAATCAAAAAAATGATAAGTACTCTCTTGAATTAAAAGAAAAAACCAGGGGGTCACCGTATTATTTCAAGAGTTAGAAAAGCACAAAAGAGAAAACACACCGAAAACGAACACCAAATATCACCCATTTTAGCAATTTTCTCGCCGGCTTTTTCGATGGATAAGATTAACTAAATTTAAAAATTTCAGGTTAAATACCTACATTACATAGTGTACAAGATTTCGTGATTAAAGTTTTTCGGATATTTGGATGACAAAATATGATTTTTCTCTACTAAAGTTTGAGTTCCTACGTTTTCAATCGCTCGCTTACTAGTGCCCAGACTCCCTACGGTAATACCAATGCTCTCTAATAAAAGTGCGCGCGCTCGAATGCGCGCGGGAAATGCGCAGTAGCAAGGGTCCGGAACTACCTTAAAGACCACCAACAACAACAACAATACATGCAGATAGACCAAAGAGGCTGCACAGCTGGCTCCATGGGCTGCATAGACAACCTTATTATTGACAAAGCAGCACTGCTCGAAGCACAGAACAGAAAGAAAAATCTATCATGCACCTGGATAGATGTCAAAAAAGCGTTCGATTCGATAAGTCATAAATGGCTTGACATGTGTCTAGGAATGCACAACATTCCCCACAAGATCCACCGTTTCATCATAAGTACCATGAAGAGCTGGTCAATCACGCTCGTAGTCAAAACACCAAACAACAAAGAGTACATCGGGCCTATCAAGCTTAAACAAGGGATTTTGCAAGGTGATTCCTTTTGTGTACGTTTGTTTACGTTATGTCTCAATCCAATAGCGTGGTGGCTCAGAAGCACAGAAGGCTACAGCTTCTCACACGACACGAAAGAGAAACTGACACACCTACTATACGTAGACGATCTTAAGAGCTACAGCAAATCTGCAAATAAAGCAATTATACTGGCAAAGACATTGAAAGATATGTTCCATGACATTGGTCTTACGTGAGGGATGGATAAGTGCGCGGGTGTTGACCTTAGTCAGGGGGAAACTCCAGCACACTCATGACACCAACCTTTCACCTGGTGAAAAGCTTAAAATGCTGGATGAAACTGACAGCTATAAATTCCTTGGGAAATTTGAGAACTCCAAGTAACTCGAAGATCAGGTTTAGGAGGAAGCAAGCAGAGAATACCTGAAAAGGTTATCTGTTATCTGGACCAGCAATATATCTATACCTAGAAAAATCAGAGGCACCAATACGTTTGCTTTACCAGTCCTCCAATATCAAATGTGGACAGGAGATTGGACCATCGATGGCTTGAAAACCCTTGATAGACGAACCAGAGAAATAATCAAAGAGAACGGTGGGATGCACAAGAGCGAATCTACAAAATTGGAGGCAGCGGTCTAACAAGTGTAGAAGATACATTCAAGGTGACAACCATCAAAGTAGCAAATTATATCAACAACTCGACAGATGCAAGAATCAAACTTGTAAGATCATTTGAAAAAGACAAAGACAAAGAGGGACGGAAGTCAGTATTTAAACAAGCCACAAAGTTTGCTCTAGACTACAACATCCAATGCACCTTTGCTGAACCTTTGTACCGCTTCTTGCTATACTAATACCGGTTCCAAGAAAGTGACCATTTAAAGCCATGGTACCAGCAAAGACTACCAGAAGGTAAAATGGAAAACGACCATGCAAAGATCTTATGGGACGTGCCCTTCTACCTCGAAAGAGCCCCTAAAGATGATGCTAATAAACCTGACATCGCAATCTTGGATAAAGACAACAACACTTGGATACTCATCGAAGGAACAGTATGCAGCATGGGGACCATAGGAGACCGTACAAGAACGAAAGAAGAGAAATACTCTGATCTACGGGCGGGATTAAGATCTATGTATAAAGAATTTACCGTCACTCAGATAAACATTGTCTTTGACTTCCTTGGAGGGTCAGTACTATCCTCAGCTAGAACAAGGGATAGACACTCTAACAGACAACCGAAAAGAAACAAATTACATCATAAGGAAGTGTCAAAAATGGCTCTTATCACAAAATGCTGAAATTGTCAAGAAATTGAGAAATTGAATATGAGTTTATCTAAAGATATGTGAGTGACTAGGAATACTTGAACTGCAACAATTGCTTAGGTAGATCCCGTAATGTTGTATGACACGAAAAAAGACCAGATTTCAATAAAGATGCCATAATAATGATGATGATGATGATGATGATGATGATGACAGACATGTTAAGTACAAATCTGAAGGAGATAGGTGTTACCACGCGAGTGAAACTGTTGCAAAAGTCAGCTCTATTGGGTACTGCAAGGATTCTTCGTAAGGTCCTTGAAATCTAAGGAACTTGTTGAACCCGCTTTCAAAGCAAACTACTGGTTCCATCTTTTTAGCCGTGCGTTATACAGATAATAATAATAATAACAATAACAATAACTACTTGAGACTATCAAATTAATCAGGTTTTCATGAAATCAATCAGTCAGTCAGTCAGTCAGTCAGTCAGTCAGTCAGTCAGTCAGTCAGTCAGTCAGTCAGTCAGTCAGTCAGTCAGTCAGTCAGTCAGTCAGTCAGTCAGTCAGTCAGTCAGTCAGTCAGTCAGTCAGTCAGTCAGTCAGTCAGTCAGTCAGTCAGTCAGTCAGTCAGTCAGTCAGTCAGTCAGTCAGTCAGTCAGTCAGTCAGTCAGTCAGTCAGTCAGTCAGTCAGTCAGTCAGTCAGTCAGTCAGTCAGTCAGTCAGTCAGTCAGTCAGTCAGTCAGTCAGTCAGTCAGTCAGTCAGTCAGTCAGTCAGTCAGTCAGTCAGTCAGTCAGTCAGTCAGTCAGTCAGTCAGTCAGTCAGTCAGTCAGTCAGTCAGTCAGTCAGTCAGTCAGTCAGTCAGTCAGTCAGTCAGTCAGTCAGTCAGTCAGTCAGTCAGTCAGTCAGTCAGTCAGTCAGTCAGTCAGTCAGTCAGTCAGTCAGTCAGTCAGTCAGTCAGTCAGTCAGTCAGTCAGTCAGTCAGTCAATGTATAAGTGTATAAGTGTCTGTTGTTGTCTCTGTTGGGGTTTCTGTTGGTGTCTCTCTGCTACTCCCTAGGCGTACGCTACCCCTTACCGTCGAGTAATATCAGTTAAAAAGTATTTGGTATCTTTTCTATTTTCTGTTATATTAGATATTAAAAGCAGAAGGAGATACAGCAGTGATGTGTGTAACTAAGTCTGCCAAACAAGACTTCCTCAAAGATATCTACGTCTTTGGTTTACAAGAGGTATGTCACGTGTATGTTGTCTAGCAGTGGGCAGAGGATAATCTCAGTTTTCAAAGGGACTTGCATGGTTCTTGATTTGTATGAGTAAGGATGGCACGGTTGGTTAGTGTGTGTGTGTGTGGGGAGGGGGGGGGGGCAGCCTTAAATGCAAGAAGTCCGAATTCGATTCCCAGAGTGGTCGCATCCTTGTTTCAACTTCCCTCCATAGTTAATAAGATTAAATACCCGTACAACAAAGCACTTGTGGAGAGAGGGGGGTAAAGGGTGCACACTTTCAACGCTTTATACACAAGCCTCCGGCTTGGTAGAGTTGGACAACCACTGACAGCACATAAAATAAATTACCCTAGTTTTTCTATATAGTGAAATCAAAATTGTAACTCAAATCCTAGTCTCAGTCGTCATCCGTCAGGATTTACTGTTCCTCGAGTTGTCAATTTCGAGCTAAACTACGACGGGCGAGTGCGCCTACCATGCGTTGGGTATCAGACTGTATGGCTTCCCCGCTGACCACTTGTTGCCTCTTACTCGATGACAATCAGGCTACCCACATTCTTAATTAGGTGAAACAGGAGTCTATTACTAATAAAATTGGGAAATTTTAGTAGGGCCAAATGACGTCATAGATTGTGACAGTGTTGTGATACCGTTTTTTATTGCTAAGTTACCCCAAAATCCTACCAGTTTCCAAACGTAACTGCGGTCACTACTTTCGAAATGTGAAACTTGTTTAAGGACCCTTGGTCATGGTCAGTTGTATTTTGGTCATCCCACATGGTTGATACTTCTGTATAAATAATGACTTTATTTGAAAATACCCGAGCATATTCATAGTGATCATGGTCAGTTGTAGTTTTTGGTCATCCCACATGATTGATACTTATGTATAAATAATGACTTTATTAGAAAATATCCGAGCATACTCATAGTGGTCATTGTCAGTTGTAGTTTTTGGTCATCCCACATGGTTGATACTTATGTATAAATAATAACTTTATTAGAAAATATCCGACTTAAAATGGTGTGCCACTAAAGTGGTACAAATTGTTGTCAAGTGGTTTCTATCTTTGAAAACACTTTTTAACATTGGAATAGTTTTTTTTTGACATGCATATACATTCCATGACTTGGATTTTGATTGAATATGTTTTATCTCATTCTGTCTTCAGTACAAGCCAACCATGGCATGTCTACCGCACCGTATTTGATCAACAAAAAATGGCACCCCATGCACGTCAAACCTTTTTCAAATTGAACCTGCAATATTTAAAGGTGTCTCAAAATATATAAAAGGGCAATAATTGAAAAGAAATGAACGGAAGAACGGGAAAAAGAAGAAAAATGAAAAAGATGTAAAATATAATGAAAAGGAAAAAGAAAAGAAATGACATATGCTGAGGAATAAGTGGGCTAACATAAAAAATAATTAATGTAACAAGGAAAATAAAATTAGCAAGCGATCATGAAAAGCCAGTTGTAGATAGAATTGAGATTATATTCGATAAAAAACGTTCCAAGAGACAAAAAGTTTTCAATTTATCATGCAGCATTAGTTGATAACGGTTTCTTTTTTAACTATAGTAATAGGAGGATGAATCCCACCATGGCTTATCCATTTAATCTTTAATTGCTTGGTTCTGCTCTTCTCTATTTCACCACTTTCTTGATTAGTTTCGTCTTCCATTTCTTCTTCCACGACTACGTATTCGCCATGTTGTTGAGAGCCATTGGGAAATATATACGTACCAGGGCCTAACATCTTATCATCGTGAAAATTACCAACATAGCTTTGTTTGCCAAATGTTAGCTTACCTCTCCCTGTGCAAAATGGAAACAGAATGGGAATTAAAATGATGCAAAATGGAAATAGAATGGGAATTAAAATAAATGAATGCAAAATGGGAATAGAATGGGAATTAAAATAATGCAAATGAAAATAGAATGGGAATTAAAATAATGCAAATGGAAACTGAATGGTAATTAAAATAATGCAAAATGGAAACAGAATGGGAATTAAAATAATGCAAATAGAAACTGAATGGGAATTAAAATAATGCAAAATGGAAACAGAATGGGAATTAAAATAATGCAAATAGAAACTGAATGGGAATTAAAATAATGTAAAATGGAAACAGAATGGGAATTAAAATGATGCAAAATGGAAATAGAATGGGAATTAAAATAATGCAAAATGGAAACAGAATGGGAATTGGAATGTTTTAAAGTAAGAAAATGCAACCAATGATACTTGAATTTTAGTCGTTCTTAATATAATTCATAATTTATTATATTATATTTTGATTTAATTCATTTTATTGCAAATCTACAAACTACAACAGCACAATGATGAGGCTGGACGGCGAAACATGTTTGTCGGAAACCTGAAAGACTATAGCTGGTTCGTCAGAAGTAAAAGATAAAATCCAACAGTAAATCTGTCTATTTCGAACTCCGTTATTGCGGAAATCAAGATCATAAGTAACTTATTTATTGTATTTTATTTCTTTTATGTCATTTTTTACAACATTTGACTAAAATCTTGCAATCTGATTGGCCGAGAGCCATTGTTAATAAGAGTACTGACAATAGCTGACGCCAACATGTCACGCTCGTCCTTACAGAAAAACGTTTGGGACAGTTTTTCAAACAGATTTGGACGGAAAAGATCTAAGATTATGTTGTAAAAAACAAATTGAAGATAGTTTTCCATTGTCAGTACTTTTATTAATCATGGATGACGTCAAAAAATGTCCAAAACTTAGCAGTGAAACCACTCGCTGCGCTCGTGGTTCCACTTTAGTTTTGAACATTTTTTGACGTCATCCATGATTAATAAGAGTACTGACAATGGAAAACTATCTTCAATTTGTTAAATATATTCTTTATTTTATTTTATTTTTCACTTATTTTTATTTATGATTTTATTGAGCTTTGTTTTTATGATTATTTTATGGCGAAAATGAAAGATAGCAAACCTCTTTAAAAACATTCAGTTTGATCATTTTAGATAAATTAATACGTAGTTAAAAAGCATTTTCATATGATGTAAAACCAGAAAACTGAATAGTTTTGAGCTCTTGAACGTTCATTCATTATTGAAAAAGGCGACTCAAAAATGATTTTTTAAATTACATTTGAGTCGCATCTTTCCTACTCACTAGCAATTTGATTATCTATCCTATTACATTATTTGAATGAAATGTAATCAAAATTTACTCCACTCTTTTGCAGATAACCCTTATCGGCAGGGAAATATAGATTTTAAATACAATTTAAATTCTTTTTTTTTTCTTTCTTTTGTTTCTGCTTCCTTTTTTTCTTTTGAAGCTTTCTAATTTTAGTTATGTTTTGTGTGTTAGAGTCGTGGTTAATTGTTGACGTTAACGATTCCTTCTTTGTTTGTGATGAATTGGCGATAGATCTCTATAATTAAATAATTAGATGTGATAAAATCCGTCATGGTCATCTCCTACCAGATTAATATACCCTCACGGACTTACAAACAATGCCAACCAGTTGAACTAACAAATCCGGGCTGAGTAGGATTTTTCACGTACGGCCTTAGTATTCTCTAAGATATCCACTGTGCATGTGTCAACAAGCCAATTGTCCCATCCTGGATTCAGGTAATGATTCAGGTAATGATTGTAGTATCCAAAGGGAACTGAGGTTTTTATTGGTTGCTTTCAAGATATACTGTGCGTCTTTCGGCGGTCCCAACCCTCCCCTTTCCCTCTTCCTCACAACCCTCCCCTGCACTGTTTTGGTTAAGTTTTGAATCAGATATTTTTCATACCCTTCGGATAATTTTTGTTTGTTTGTTTGTTTGTTCGGTTTGTTTTAAAACATTTTATGGCAACAAAACTCGCTTTTACAACCCCCCCTTTACAACAGATTTCGTACAAGTGTGAAGCGCCGTGCAGTAATGGTATCGTTTTTGCGATAATACGAAATGTACTTTGGCGTAGTAATTAAGCCAGAGGTCCTTAATTTGTTTTACAATCAATATGATGGCTTATTGCATACTTTGTTGCTTCTTGTTCATGTCGTTATCGCAATGAATTGGCTGTATTTCTCAATGTATAGGTCACAACTTTCTTAGGCCAACGATATTGTAAAGTATGTATTGATTACATATATTATGATCCTAAATATCTGTTAGTCTGGTATCACATTGTTGCCTGGACGCTTAACGTCCTACAAGTAACCCACCGTCTCTACAAATGACCCATGGTCGATACAAATATAAACCATGGTCTATACAAACAACCCATGGTCTATACAAATATCACCCATAGTCTATATAATTATTAGTTAATGTTTAGGTGGTTTGTCAACATACCAGATCGTTTTCCATCGATCCATTGACCCTCGTAGACCATTCCACTTGCGGCATAAGTATACGTCCCGTGGCCATTACGTTTATCTTTCGCCCATTCTCCTCTATAGGAATCAGCATTAGTATAATAGTATGTCCCAAACCCTTCTCTTAGGTCGTCTTTCCAGCTCCCCTCATATTTCGCTCCATCAGGATACAAAAATGTCCCTTGACCATTCTTTTTATTTTTTTCGTAATATCCAATGTAACAAGCACTTCTAGACTGACCCTTGAGCTTCTTGAATACGTATTTACCAAATCCATGTCTATAACCATGACGATATTCCCCTTCGTAAACATCACCATTTGGAAGTCTTGCTTTCCCTTTCCCATGGCGTTCACCTCGTTCGTTTCTCTCGCCTTCGTATAAATATGGCAGGTCTTCATTGTCAGACAAGACTGCTTCTTCGTCCGATTCGTGCACAGTATCCATTATCAATGGAAAGGATGATAAATTATAATTGCAGAACGCCTTGAACTACTTAATATAGAAGACGGTTTCTTTTGAAGCCTAGTGTATCGTTCTCTTCAGTATAAGAGGATTTAGTCAGCTTTTGATCGCTTGTCCTCAATGATTAAATCGAGTGGCCGCGATTGTGTATATTCTCTGAAAACATCGCTGGTTGTTTTAAGTTTGTTAATATTTAAAGCTCTGAGGCCCGCTTGATGTCGTCGAGCTCTTTGTTTGTGTTGTATTCGTTGGTAATCATCAAGTGTTGCTTAGAACATCGCATTGTCTTGCTCTCAATCTAATTGTCACAAATGTAGCCATTCACAGAACATGTCTACTTGCCGTTAATATTTCATGACTGCACTACGAATCCAGTGCAAGGTAAATAAAATGCCGTTAGCTAAATATACTGAAAAAACTCAAAAAGGTATCATGACAGAAAATAACAAGCATTAGAGGCGCTAGTTTCTGTTTCAAAAACTCGACAGGAACTCCTTTATCGGCTCGATATTGCAAGTTTATCTTTTTTGTGGGTAGAAAGATGGTTTACGTTTGATACTTAACGTATTAAGTAATTAATGAAGCTGAAATTTTCTGCATAAATTCACTAGAAAACATCTAGAAAATTAGTGATGATAACTATTGAAGAATTCAATACAGGTGAATGATCATGATTTATGCGTGCTTGGTGGAGATTTGCCCACTACTATGGTTTATTTGATATTGTTCATAAACCCAGGGGGCAGGTCTCTCATTCGCTGTCCTCCTTGTAAATCGATTCACTGACACATGAATTAGAATTACTCATAATAATTTATGAGCCCAATCAATGGTTTTGTGATATAAACACTTAATTATTAATGACGTCTCACCCTCAAAACCTTCTTGGTGTAGTGGCGCTCAAAACCAGTTTTAAAAGCGGGTTCATCGCTTTTTTAATGAGAGATCTAGATTAGCGTTGATTGGCTGAATTCAATAAAATGTTCCATAATTTGATACTATTTCTGTTTAGTTTTAGAAGGCTTTTTTAATGTTAGTAATGGGATTTTTTCCCGACAAACATGCAAAACCCAACTATACAGGCAAAAATGATGGCTTGCAGCAAAACCACAACGTAGAAAGAATAGTCTGATAGTCTTTGTAACTATTGTAGAATCATGTATTTACACTTTGGAATAATAGTGGTGGTTTAGTCTAAAACTGAATATCTTTTTTTTTATTTTTATGAGTGATAACTTTTACAAATACGAAATAAAAAGATAAAAATTAAAAACCTTTGCAGCTCAACAAAGTGAGGAAATGATTGAAAGTTAAAAAATAAATTAAAAATCAGTAAGTAAATAAACCTTAACTCAAAATCTACGAAAGAAATCCAAAAGGGACCGAGTTAATAGGTAATTATTGAAGATGTGAAAGAACGTTTATTCAAACGAAAGTATTATTTGTGCCAGGCAAACCAACAAAAGATTATATTACGCGCCGGTGTCTAGTGACATCATCACCGTCAACCGCAACCAAAGTGTTTTTTCTTTAGTTTTATTCAATTATACACGTTAAAATGTTTCATTTTGCAACAAATATTGACATACTAAGAAGTTCACCCTTACCAATCGCCAAAGCATACGTGTTTTTAGAGGAAAGTTTATCAGATTTAATAAATTATTACTTTCGAGAGCCACCCTTAGTATCGCCCTGATTACCTTAAGTATCGCCCTGACTACCCTGGTATCGCCCTGATTACCCTTAGTATCGCCCCGACTTTTCTCAGTACTTTTTGTTTCTTCACCAGGCGTTGTTTCGTCATGTTCAATGGAACAGTCAATCCATTATTATGATTCGTGTCTATTTACAACCAAACAACCCAGGACAAGCACAGGCTGCCACAGCCAACTTGTTGGATGACAGTAAACTGGCAGCCTGGACACTATTGCCCTTAGTTCAGCGTAGTGAGCGAATCAGTCGTCAAGGTGATTAATTCATCTCTTTTCCTCCCTCCCTCCCTCCCTCCCCCCTCCCTCCCTCCCTCCCTCCCTCCCTCCCTCCCTCCCTCCCTCCCTCTCCTTGTTCGTTCTCTATTTCTTGGCCTCGTTGTTCACTTTTCCCCAGGCTTTCATTCATCTTTCTATTTTTATTTTCTGTAGGACGAGCGAGTGCGATTCAGCTCAATGTGGGAAAGCATTCCCTTGGCTTGTTTTTCCCTCCAGTGCCAGATATTACTACACTGCCTATAGAGGTAATTCGATGATAATATATCACTAAAATCATTGCTGCAAAATGGACTTCATCGACAAATAACTAAAGGCGCAATAATATGGACAACAAAATCGTGCAATATTTCGCGCAGCATTGTTGCGTTGCACGTTGCAGAGAAAATGCTGCTCGTATTACCAACCCGCGCGCAACAATCTTCTTGGTTGCACGAAGTAGGAGCACTATCCACTTTTTGAAATGTTGCGAAATGTTGCACGGTTTTGTTGCCCGTATTTCGCACCTTAACATTTTCATTATATTCCATATATCTCAAGGATTTGCAGTATCCTGAAAGTTGGAACAGATACGGTCCTGCTGTACTAAAAATGACTTTGTTTTCTGGCTTTAAACGACCCCTAGAAAGACCAGTGTCTCCTCCTGAATTCATTGACGAGAACGAATATCCACAGGTAATGTTTTGCATAAGGCCCTTTTTGCTGAAATTTTGACGATCTCCATTTAATTGCCGTATTATATAACAATTGGATCTTACTCGTGCTCTGATTGGTTGAAATGTTTCGATGAATATTATATAAAACAAATAAATCCAATTTTTCCGTGGTTTTGTATTCTATAAAAATAGATGCAGATGTAGTGAGAACAAAAAAGTATGACATGAGACAAAGTTGAGTAGCGTAACTATTTTCACGCCACGGAAAAATGGAATATATTTGTCGTATATATACAATATACAATATAAATGTTATTACAGATATATGTTACGGTAAGTTTTTTTTTTAGAACTCTTGGATAAAGAATTGCAGATCGTCTGTAGTGACCGAAGAGTTTACTGCTGGTGGTGGTTTTGACTTGTACATTGATGGAGCTCGTTTTCTTCCTGACAGTATAACGTATACTAAGGTAGGATAGTATACCAAGGTAGGATAGTATACCAAGGTAGGATAGTATACCAAGGTAGGATAGTATACCAAGGTAGGATAGCATACCAAGGTAGGATAGTATACCAAGGTAGGATAGTATACCAAGGTAGGATAGTATACCAAGGTAGGATAGTATATCAAGGTAGGATAGTATATCAAGGTAGGATAGTATACCAAGGTAGGATAGTATATCAAGGTAGGATAGTATTCCAAGGTAGGATAGTATACCAAGGTAGGATACTATATCAAGGTAGGATAGTATGTCAAGGTTAGGATAGTATATTAAGATTCGGATTATACAAATTATAGCATAGAGAAGAGATATGCAATTATCGTGATAGTAGAAACTCCTTTTTCTTTCCTGTGTTGTTTTCATCCTTTTCCTCATTTCTTGTGCCAAGTGTTCTACGATAATTATATATTTAAACACCGTAACCGGTTGCCTGGCCCAAGGATAAAAGCCTTTAACTGCTGCAACTGTTGTGTAACAGCCATTTTGATGTCTCGATTTCTCCAGCAATATATTATAGGATTCCATAGGGCGCTACTCAAACCAGCAATCGTGCAGATCATAGCTGGTATGGCTATGCCTTGATAAAATCCTTTTATTAGAACTGTAGCATACAAACCACACAAAGGCAGGTAACAACACATCGTTGCTCCAATAACAAAACCCATTGTGATAGCGTGCTTACGTTGTCGTCCTGTAGAACCAGTGAGACAGTATTGCTGGGTTTGAATCTGTTTTTGATGTCGACGAACAAGTTTGAAAATTTTGAAATAAGTTATGATAACAGTTGTAGTTCCAATACTCAGATTAATCAAGGCCATAAAAAGTAATAGTAAAAATCGTCCCAAAAAGGCGCAGTTCAAGAAGGCATAACACCATGATAATATAACAGCAACATACACTCTTAATTTAGAGACAAGTGTTGCATATTTGAGACTATGAAATAACGCAATGTATCTCTCTAAACTGACTAACATTAAGGTGTAAAACGATCCTCCATAGACAACGAACAACACCATTATTGTCACCTTAGTATAGATACAGGAGTGGAATAGATCACCGTTCAATATCCACCCTATAAACAGTGGTATACTTAGTAATCCTGTCAAAACATCGGCTGTTGCCAACGACAAAAGGAGAATATTTGGAGGTGTGCGAAGAGATGCGTTTTTGATCATTGTTGTTAGGAAAAAACCATTAGCAAATACAATGAAAAACGACAATATACAAGCCATTGTTGCTACGATGGTAGCTATTAGTCGAACAGTATTGTCCTTGTAATGAATTTGAGTGTAAAGCTGTTCAGGCATCAATGAGCATGACGGGCTTTCCTCCTGGATCGTCTTGTTGTATTCCATACCAGCCTCACAGTCTTGCAGTCACAGATGTTCTTGAAAGGCTTTATTATTCTTTCTGTCTCTTTGACTGCATGCGCGATTTTTCTCTGTTCTTATCCTTGTTGGCGAAGGTTTCAATAAGTGAATGGCTTTCTTTGCCTGCTGTCGAAATTCGTGCTTGTGGGCCGAACTTATATTTGAAACAAGAAACACTGACAAACTAGTGTTGATTTAATATCACCTAGCGGTGTTATATAATGACTTGGTTTAATTAAATGCCTGCTTTCTGCTGTTAGTATGGCATACTTACTCTTCAAAGGCCTTTTCTTTCAGATCTACTCATACTCATACTCTAAGTTTGCATAAACTACTGCACGTATTCTTCAATACCACTCAAATCGTCCCTTTTTATTTGCTAGCAGGATTGGGTATCATCTCCATCCATTGAAATATTCCTCCAATACAATCAATACACTTTGCCAAAAGCTAATCGCAAGACAATGTCCTAGATTTGTAGCAGTAAATCATCCTGCCCCCAATCGCTATGTAATCGGATTCAGTCTATTGACGAATGGTTTTTCACGAAAATGATTTTTTTACCAGCGTGTTATCGGGCCATGTTGACAGTCAAATGAAATGAATGTCAGTTTTTGATGACTTTATATTACCATCCTAATTTTGAATTAATACAGGGGAGAAAGGATCGCTTTTATTGCTTTGGGATCAAATGCAATAACTATTTGGACCAAGTATGATTTGCTCTCTTTGTTGATTTTTTGATTGTTATTAAAGATTTCCTTTTCCCCAATTTTTTTCTGTTTTTTGCTTGTTTGTTTGTTTGTTTGTTTGTTTTCTTTTAATTGGTTTTCATTCTTTTAGAACAAATGTTGCTCATATGGGACGAGTATTGCTCATTTGATCAGATGGTCTAGGGTTTTCATTATTAACAATCAAGTCATACCATACTATGGTTAGATAATGACTAGAGCTTTATTGAAATATCCAAATGACAATTCTTTTACCGCTATTGTAGTCAACAGAATTTCAATTAAAAAATAATAATAAAGTTGTCAAATATTACAACGCTCTAAAAGTAATGCGTGCAAAACTTTATTACATTAGCGATTCAAGAACCTACCCACAGTCTTGCTAAATAAACTTAATAAGTGGACACAATAAACTTGCTCCAAAACTCTATTTTTAGATCATATCCAAACAGCATTTCCTCGAATCTTTTATGTGATCAATGTTATTGCTATATTTTAGGTTACTGGACGAGTTATGGACAGAAACTATGAGAAGTAAGTTAAATACACTCGTAGTCTGAGTCTTGCCAAGTCCTTTTCATTTGGCTGACTCTCCCCTTCATTTAGTTGACATGACGACCTCAAACCGTAAAAAGTTTAACTGTGCAAAGTTTGAATTATACAGGGAAAGATAATCATGTGCCTTGCGCCATTGGCGCTAAAAACTCATAATTGGCACATAGAAAGGTTACGTGCCCAACTTAAGATCATTGGCATTTCCTTTTTTGGTCTGACCTAACCCTGTTTTTGTTGAGTTGTCAACCTAGATGCATGAGATGTTTGCTTTGATTTGTTTTTAAGGGTTGGTCCTGATATTGATGTGCAGTCTAAGCTGTATTCAGACATCTATAACCCAGAGTATGACTACAGAATAGAGTTCAGAGAACCAGTTTTTCCAATTACTTCCATGCTTGTAGTGAAGGTTGGTTACGTTCATGCTCATACACCTATTTCAATAAACGTTGTCGGTTCGAAGCTTACGCGTCTCACCCGAAAGGGAGTATGGGTAGAAGTAAAAAAAATAAAACAAAACCACATGAATATCCACACGACAATTCAAATTCATCTTCCCTTGACCTTTTACACTAAAGAACTTCATTTATTGATGCTAAAATCAAAAACCTAAGCCGACAAGAGAGTAGAAGTTTTGCTACTACCCATGCTACTTTTCGGTCTAGTCGCGATGCTTTTGACCGCTCGTACGACAACCTTTTTTGAAATAGGTTTATATGGTGCATATTCAACCAATAAACTACAGTCAAATGGCTCAAGCTTACCCCCCCCCCCCAAAAAAAAAAAAAACATCGAAGATTCGATTGTATTTCATTTTTGCAAATTTGACGTCAACGTTTGTTTTGAAATTTGCATAATCTAATGGAAAATCTATACTATCTATTTTCCTAGCTTTTCAGCTGTCTAATCGGCTGTAACTGGTCATGGCTACTTTTAGCAGTGATAGCTAAATAATCCACTGTTTATTGTCTGCAATATCATTTAAATAAACAGATAAAATCACGACCCGTTCACGATGTACCGTTTGAAGCCCGGGGGGAGGGGGGTGGGGGGGGGGCGGAACTCCATTGTAAAAGGATCGGGTATGCTCGTCGTATCTCTTAGAGGTAAAAATCAGCGATTTGGTATCGTTTAGGGTATTAAAATTGAAGTTTAGAGCTTTAGCATTTCCTGGTCTCTCTTATAGGGTATTAAAACAGCCCATCGCTTATTATCTTGTTATCAAACTGGAAGAAATTTGCCCAACAAAAGCGTGTCGACCAATTTTATGTTCATAATAATAATGTTCATTAGCTGGTTATCACTGGTGTCTCTTAGGGGTAATAAATCGTCCAGCCACGCCCTTCTTAAAAGACTTCCGGTATCCTTCAGGGGTATTTTTAAAAATGTCCGACCAGCATACCCGATCCTTTTACAATGGAGTCTCCCCCCCCCCCCCCCCCCTTTCCGGGGGGTTTGAAGTTAGCAATGTTGATTTCAGTAATGCAACTTAAAATTGAATGACTTCAACAGTGCAAAATGAATTGAATCTTCGATGTTTTGGGGGTAAGCTTGAGCCGTTTTGATTGTAAGTAGTTCATGATGGCAGCAAATTGCTTTTTCAATCCTTCAATAACCTGATAGCTAGTGCTGCTACGATTTAGGCCAGGAAAAGCAGGAGTACATACCTTCCCCTTCCTCTTCCCAGGCACCGTCGTCACTTCTAAGCCTTGTAAGCATAGCCAGACCATACCAACCAAACATTGCCTATTTCTATATAGCTTTACACTGTGCTACCATCCAATCATTGCGTATTTTCTATGTAGGTTTACAGTGTGGATCAAGTTACTAAAAGTCTTTCATGCATTGGCTATTCAGTTCTGCCTATATTCCTAAAGCTTGGAACAACAGCCGCAGCTATTAACAACAGTGAAAGTGAAAAGGTTATCATTATAACTAAATCTTGTACTTTGATATTTGTAACGAAATTCTAAAGATTATGAGAAACGTGATTGACTTTTATAGATTATGTTTGTCAGGGGAAAATTACAAAGGGAGTCCATTTCGCTCTGGCGTTAGATCCATCCTCGACCTAGCTGAGCTATTTTTAGCTACAATGACCTAACGTTCCTTGCAGATGAACGATGTTTCATATCTCATTCACACCAACTAAACAAGTTTACTAAACAAGGTTAAGGTTTTACCAGTTTTTGCTCTGGCCTTCACGGGCCTAGAGCTTAGGATTGCAAACCGATCATTCTGAAGGGCAGAAAATGATTTTTTTCTTAACTGCAAATATAACGTGAAGAGTTATGTTCAAGTACTGAAATGCTGAGACGTTTTCAGTGTTGGCAAAGCGGTGTCTGTGAGCTCGCACAAAGATGTCCATTATCCAATCAGAGTTCGTTCTAAAAATTGCTCAGCTATCATTAGAACGAAATGGACTCCCTAGTAATTTTCCCATGTATTTGTATAATGTACTTGTGTAGGTTGCTCTTAATGAAGGAGCTCATCAAATTCGTATTTACAACGGCGTCCCAGACTTTACACAACCGCTTGGTTTGTCATTTGTGAACAAACTTACGTAAGTTGGGTTTCCTGTTTTTGCTTTTGATTTACTGGCTGTTCGTACGTTTGTTTTGCTTGTTTGAATTTATTTTGTTTCTTTCTTTGTATTTTTTGATTGCTTCTATATTTTTGCTTCTATGTTTGTTTTGATTTTCCTATCATTTATTTATCGTTTCGTACTCTCGGAGAAAAGAAGGGAAGTATAATTAAATTAAGTGTAATGAAAATGGTTTCAGACGGCTGTCAATATTCTTTGGTCATGTCTAGATGGAATCCTCGCAAACAAGGTTTGGTTAGTTTTAGGGTTATTGTAGGGCTCTGTTTTTACGAAGTCTTCTCTAATACTAACCCTAAAACCTAACCAAACCTTGTTTGCGAGGATCCCATCTAGCCACGACCATATTCTTTCTACTAATTTCATAGGCTGATGCCAAAAAGGATTTCGTCATAAAAACCATGTTTCTTTACTTTGTGTATTCCTTTGACTTATTTCAAATAAGTCTATAAACATTGATGAGGCTCGACGTCAGCGAAATATATGTCCATTTAAAAAACACCGTTTATTCAAGTTTTAAAGACGCTTTTAAAGATTTTGAAGAAGTTTTAAAGCTAACAGAGTGTCAAATGAATAAACAAGGTAAAGAAACATGGTTTTTAAACAAGATATTGTATTCCATAAGTGTTACGTTACAGTACGACTACTCCATAAGTGTTACGTTACAGTACGACTACTCCATAAGTGTTACGTTACAGTACGACTACTCCATAAGTGTTACGTTACAGTACGACTACTCCATAAGTGTTACGTTACAGTACGACTACTCCATAAGTGTTACGTTACAGTACGACTACTCCATAAGTGTTACGTTACAGTACGACTACTCCATAAGTGTTACGTTACAGTACGACTCCTCCATAAGTGTTACGTTACAGTACGACTCCTCCATAAGTGTTACGTTACAGTACGACTCCTCCATAAGTGTTACGTTACAGTACGACTCCTCCATAAGTGTTACGTTACAGTACGACTACTCCATAAGTGTTACGTTACTGTACGACTACTCCATAAGTGTTACGTTACAGTACGACTACTCCATAAGTGTTACGTTACAGTACGACTACTCCATAAGTGTTACGTTACAGTACGACTACTCCATAAGTGTTACGTTACAGTACGACTACTCCATAAGTGTTACGTTACTGTACGACTACTCCATAAGTGTTACGTTACTGTACGACTACTCCATAAGTGTTACGTTACAGTACGACTACTCCATAAGTGTTACGTTACAGTACGACTACTCCATAAGTGTTACGTTACAGTACGACTACTCCATAAGTGTTACGTTACAGTACGACTACTCCATAAGTGTTACGTTACTGTACGACTACTCCATAAGTGTTACGTTACAGTACGACTACTCCATAAGTGTTTCGTTACTGTACGACTACTCCATAAGTGTTACGTTACAGTACGACTACTCCATAAGTGTTACGTTACAGTACGACTACTCCATAAGTGTTACGTTACAGTACGACTACTCCATAAGTGTTTCGTTACAGTACGACTACTCCATAAGTGTTACGTTACAGTACGACTACTCCATAAGTGTTACGTTACTGTACGACTACTCCATAAGTGTTACGTTACAGTACGACTACTCCATAAGTGTTACGTTACTGTACGACTACTCCATAAGTGTTACGTTACAGTACGACTACTCCATAAGTGTTGCGTTACAGTACGACTACTCCATAAGTGTTACGTTACAGTACGACTACTCCATAAGTGTTACGTTACAGTACGACTACTCCATAAGTGTTACGTTACTGTACGACTACTCCATAAGTGTTACGTTACAGTACGACTACTCCATAAGTGTTACGTTACAGTACGACTACTCCATAAGTGTTACGTTACAGTACGACTACTCCATAAGTGTTACGTTACAGTACGACTACTCCATAAGTGTTACGTTACAGTACGACTACTCCATAAGTGTTACGTTACAGTACGACTACTCCATAAGTGTTACGTTACAGTACGACTACTCCATAAGTGTTACGTTACAGTACGACTACTCCATAAGTGTTACGTTACAGTACGACTACTCCATAAGTGTTACGTTACAGTACGACTACTCCATAAGTGTTACGTTACAGTACGACTACTCCATAAGTGTTACGTTACAGTACGACTACTCCATAAGTGTTACGTTACAGTACGACTACTCCATAAGTGTTACGTTACTGTACGACTACTCCATAAGTGTTACGTTACTGTACGACTACTCCATAAGTGTTACGTTACAGTACGACTACTCCATAAGTGTTACGTTACAGTACGACTACTCCATAAGTGTTGCGTTACAGTGCGACTACTCCATAAGTGTTACGTTACAGTACGACTACTCCATAAGTGTTACGTTACAGTACGACTACTCCATAAGTGTTACGTTACAGTACGACTACTCCATAAGTGTTACGTTACAGTACGACTACTCCATAAGTGTTACGTTACTGTACGACTACTCCATAAGTGTTACGTTACAGTACGACTACTCCATAAGTGTTACGTTACAGTACGACTACTCCATAAGTGTTACGTTACAGTACGACTACTCCATAAGTGTTACGTTACAGTACGACTACTCCATAAGTGTTACGTTACTGTACGACTACTCCATAAGTGTTACGTTACAGTACGACTACTCCATAAGTGTTTCGTTACTGTACGACTACTCCATAAGTGTTACGTTACAGTACGACTACTCCATAAGTGTTACGTTACAGTACGACTACTCCATAAGTGTTACGTTACAGTACGACTACTCCATAAGTGTTTCGTTACAGTACGACTACTCCATAAGTGTTACGTTACAGTACGACTACTCCATAAGTGTTACGTTACTGTACGACTACTCCATAAGTGTTACGTTACAGTACGACTACTCCATAAGTGTTACGTTACTGTACGACTACTCCATAAGTGTTACGTTACAGTACGACTACTCCATAAGTGTTACGTTACAGTACGACTACTCCATAAGTGTTACGTTACAGTACGACTACTCCATAAGTGTTACGTTACAGTACGACTACTCCATAAGTGTTACGTTACAGTACGACTACTCCATAAGTGTTACGTTACTGTACGACTACTCCATAAGTGTTACGTTACAGTACGACTACTCCATAAGTGTTACGTTACAGTACGACTCCTCCATAAGTGTTACGTTACAGTACGACTCCTCCATAAGTGTTACGTTACAGTACGACTCCTCCATAAGTGTTACGTTACAGTACGACTACTCCATAAGTGTTTCGTTACAGTACGACTACTCCATAAGTGTTACGTTACAGTACGACTACTCCATAAGTGTTACGTTACTGTACGACTACTCCATAAGTGTTACGTTACAGTACGACTACTCCATAAGTGTTACGTTACTGTACGACTACTCCATAAGTGTTACGTTACAGTACGACTACTCCATAAGTGTTACGTTACAGTACGACTACTCCATAAGTGTTACGTTACAGTACGACTACTCCATAAGTGTTACGTTACAGTACGACTACTCCATAAGTGTTACGTTACAGTACGACTACTCCATAAGTGTTACGTTACAGTACGACTACTCCATAAGTGTTACGTTACAGTACGACTACTCCATAAGTGTTTCGTTACAGTACGACTCCTCCATAAGTGTTACGTTACAGTACGACTCCTCCATAAGTGTTACGTTACAGTACGACTCCTCCATAAGTGTTACGTTACAGTACGACTACTCCATAAGTGTTACGTTACAGTACGACTACTCCATAAGTGTTACGTTACTGTACGACTACTCCATAAGTGTTACGTTACAGTACGACTACACCATCAGTGTTGTGTTACATTGCGACTACACCATCAGTGTTGTGTTACATTGCGACTACACCATCAGTGTTGTGTTACATTGCGACTACAACATAAATGTGTATGCACATGTTTTTAAATTTTTTAGAACATTGTATTATTAATAATAAACTTTCTACAAATGGCACTGTAAATAGGTTTTAGGCAGTAACAAGTGCTTGTTTTAAACAGCCCTGTTAGACAAGGCGCATTTTCGAAAAATCAGATACCTGGAGGCATTTTGGGGTAGAGGCTGGTAACAACTATTCTAAACCGATTTTTCATGCTGAATGCGAATATGACTGTTAAGGCGGTGTTACACGAGACGATTTTTAACGACGATTTTCAGCGCAACGGCGTTGCGTTAAAAATCTTTCTCGTGTAACATGACACTTGGAACGATTTTCCTTGCAATTTTCGCTTCGGCAACGCGTTGCGAGTTTTTGAATCCAAGTCAGAAACTCGCAACGCAAAATATTGCAAGTTGTTGCAACGTTGCGCGAAAAATCGTCGTTAAAAATCGTCTCGTGTAACACCGCCTTTACCAAGACGTATTCTGCAATCTTATACATGTAAATGACGTATTTTTTGAATTGCTACAGTCATTTCATACTAACGGCTTTCGTCGCAAACTGCCACTTTTCTCGACACAACGCTTTATAAAGGACCTAGATTTCCCAGTTCTCGAATCTTGGATGTTAAAACCTTTTTTAAGCCAACAGAAACTTTCCAGTATACCCACTTCTCATCATGCCACCCTTTGAGCGTTAAAAAGGGTTTCGTCAAAGGAGAAGCTTTACGCCTACTTCGTAACAACTCTGTTCCTGAAGCTTTTGAAAACGACAAACACAGCTTCGCAGAACGCCTCCATAACAGAGGTTACCCGAAAGAGTTTCAAAACTTCTATCAGAAGTAAAATACACTGGAAGACAAGAAGCGCTTAGAAAACGAAACAAAACATCACAGCGAAAACTACTACCATTTGTTACCATATACAACCCAAAGTGTTATGCAAAACGACCTAACTCATCTATCCAACTGGTTCACTGCAAATGGTCTTGTAGTTAATGGTAAAAAATCTAATGTTATGCTTTTCGGAACCAGTCAACGTCTGGCAAAAGTCGACGTCCCATCCTTAACGATATCTGAAAGTTCTCTGAAGCCACAGGGATCAACCAAATACCTGGGTGTAACATTTGATTCCAACATGAAATGGGACAAACACATTGATTCTATATCAAGCAAAGTATCTAAGAGATTAGGAATATTAAGCAGAATTAGGAGATACATCAACACTGACACTTGCAAACAACTACATCAAGCTATTGTACAACCCCTTTATGAATACTGCGATACGATTTGGTCAAATGCATGCAAGACACACCTTGATAGGCTGATGAAACTACAGAGACGTGGGGCAAGAATTATCTTAAAGATGAAAATAAGGGAAACGTCTTCAGAAGATCTACTTAAAGAACTTGGATGGGTCCCCCTGACTGATAGATGGACATTTCACAAGTGTCTACAAGTTTATCGATGTACCAATGGTCTTTGCCCCAAAAACCTAAAGAACATCTTCGCTAAAAACTGCGATGTACATAATTACAACACTAGGAGGAAGAACGATCTACACTTATCCAAAGTCAAATCAGAAGCTGGTAAAAGATCCTTCACATATCATGCAGCTACTCTCTACAATAAACTGACAGAACCCGTCAAAAACTCAAAGTCAGTACGCTCATTTACCTCAAATTACTGGAGAAAACCACTCATTAATAATTAATTTATTAATTATTATCACAATTTTATCAATTTCATAATTATTCAGTATATATATGTATCTGAAAATTTCAAATCAAACCAATTTTTCATGATTTTTTCACACTTTTCTATCATAACTTATATATTGATATCTTAATAAATAATTACCTTAAATCTCTACAATAAGCTGACAGAACCTGTCAAAATATTTCTAAGTCATTTCATTAAATTTCAATTACAGGAGATAAACATTTATTAATGATTAACTAATTTGTTTATTTTCACAATCTTATCAATTTATAATTATCAGTACATATATATATATTTTCGCTTTCGAAATCTGAATATTCATACTAAATCAATAAATCAAAATTAACTATATATCGATATTTTTCCGCCTAGTTATTGTTTGCAAATAATTTTCATCATGAGATTTTTCACCTTTCTATTTTACTTTATATATTTATATCTTAATTTATTTATTTGAATTTTTATGTTATACACAGCTTCAATGTAAACAAGTGTCAACTTTTTGAATCCTGTGTCTAATAAAATTATTATTATTATTATATTATGACCCAGCCATACCGAACATCAAAAGCATTCTTATGAAGCACTGGCAACTCGTTACTGGCAACCAGAACCTAAAAAGGATCTTCCCTGATCCTCCTTTCGTCTCTTACAAGAGCAATAAATCGCTTAAAGACTCTCTAGTCAGAGCGAAAATCCCGAAAAGAGACTAGATACTGACTCTAACCAATTTGAGAGTGTTTTAACTCATTGAGCATAGCGGCAGGGCAGTGGCAATATTACAACACTTCGAATTTTCACAAAACGAAATTTTGTATGAAAACACTTACAGTTATGCAAGAGATACAAACAAATTTCGATTTTTGAAAATTCGTATCTCTTTGATTTTTCAACTTATATCCTTCAAACTTCACAGTTTTACTGATTTTGATGTGCTCTTCAGCTATGGTCATTGTTTTTAAGTTTTGGAACTTTTGGAATTACATGAAAAAGCCGTTAGTATGAAATGACTGTAGCAATTCACAAAATATGTCATTTACACGTATAAGATTGCAGAATACGTCTTAGTAACAGTCATATTCGGATTCAGCATGAAAAATTAGTTTAGAATAGTTATGTTACCAGCCTCTACCCCAAAATGCCTTCTGCCCTTTTTGCAATCGACTTTTTCAGTTTTGCGCCTTGTCTATGTACGTTATATTAGTTTGGGTTACCTTTGTTGATGTAGTAGCACTGTAAATGGCAGTAACAAGTGTTTGCTTTTAACAGTCCTGTACCTTGTGCTAGTCTTCTAGTCAGAATCGTAAGGGCTGCTTGTCACCCAAATGGAAAACCAAAAGAGGTAATTTACTTACATTATTTATTTAGCGTTGTGTTTTATGAGTTCAAATTTGTTTTGTTTTACTTGTGTGTGTCTTGAATCACGAGTTGTGGCGTGCTGCCCCACATTGTGGCTATATTAGAACTGCTTTTTGGTCGACGGCAACTTGCTCGCGCTCACAATTTTGAATATTTGCCAAGCACTCTCGCTAAACCAAACGTGTTCTAAACATTGCTATAATGCAGAGCAACACGTCAAATAATTTGGCTGCCTACAATTATTGTACGGATAGGCGCGGAGTCTCAATCACCTGACGACGCTTTCTTAGTTAAATAAATCTTCTGTTCATGTTAGATATCTCAATTCCAAGAGAACGAATGGGAAAACGAAGGACTAGTGATTCCTAAACAAAGTTATGAAAAAGGTAAGAACCAATACTTATACTTTGAATCGTTCTCGTTCTCTTTTCGAACCGTCCATTCTTGCCTATCCGTTCTCCAAATGTGTCGTGTGCTTTATAGCAGTGAGAAGTACAGAACATTAAAATCCACGAAAACTCTACGTTATCATGGCACTGTATTTATGATGTACGATTGATTAGTAATTACTAATTGATAAATGTACGATTACTGATTAATGAATGATTAATAATTGCCATACAGGTCAATATTATTCGTTATCATGTGATCCTTCTCTTGGTGAATGTCAAATACTAAACAGCATGGTTTTAAGACAGCCAATCAATGCACGAGATGCAGTCAAACTTACTTCCGGTGGCCAAGAAAAAGGCTTTCAAAAAGACGAAGTGATTATTAGCTGGATCAAGGTATAAACAATATGTGTTTGGACAATTGAGACGTCTGCTTACCATTTCATATTACTTATTCTTGTAGACGCAGTTGACTCGAAGTATTGATGTTGCACCTCCAGACTTTGATCTTAACTACGTCACACTTTATCATTCTATGCATGGAATCAAGGTACGTTGTCGAGCACCTTTTGCGCTCTTCCTCACTCTTTTTCATTTCCGTCTCTCCCTGATGGTATATGTTTCTCCCCGCCGCTCCCCCTGTTGGTATCTTTCTCTTCCCTCTCTCCCCCTGTTGGCATCTGCCCTTCCCTCTTACATCCCGCTGCTTTCTTTTTAGTGACACTTTACCTACTAAATTTTATATATGAAATCGTAGGTTTCTGTTGATGGTGCTCAAAACCTTCCCTGGTCAAGTTTTACGTTTGCAACCTTCTGTCTATCGCCTCCTGGTGCTTTTTACAAGGTAATTATGTTTCTTTCTTTTTTCTTACCCTCCTCCCCAGTCCATGTTTCTTTCTTTTTTTTCTTACCCTCCTCCCCAGTCCCTCTCCCATCCCCTTTCCCCTCCTCCCCAGTCCCCTCCCTTTCCTCCCCTCCCCTTCCCTTGAGGGCCGGCAACGCAGGCTATGTCTCTCTTGTCGTTTGAGTGATCGCATTGCTACATTTGCCACAGGGTGACCAAGCTGATCCCATTTCCTACTCAAGTCGACTTGTATTCTCCAGTGATGGTAGTTCTCCTGTCTGGCTTGATGACATTAAGGTAAGATAATGTATATGTACCTTAGTAGAGTTCACGAAAAAGTAGCTAGGTACTGAGCTGGGGGTGGGAATGGATGTAACGATACGAAACGTTCAAAGAATCGAGGGATCCAACCAACTAAACAAAGAGGGCTGGTGAAAGGGGCAGCGGCACCTTAACTAATTTCTTGCTGTAAAAGATCAGTATCCCATGGGCTTCTGTACTTGAGGACTACTCAAGTTGAATGGCCTCAAGCGATTCCCATAAATTTGAACCGATATTGAAACAATTTCTGGTTTGAATTTTACTTCAGACGTTTGCTCGTCGTCTATATCATCGATATCTTGTTTTTGTCATACATTTACATGAAGTCATCGTGGATTTCTTACCAGATCACGAAAAATATGGGCTGAAGGGACAGGTAATTATGTACACTTCCTTTTGCTAAGTTTGTAAATTGTCGTACAAATCTTTATTTGAACAATTCACTAGGCTTGGACTGTTCTTCCAGTATTTAACCAAGGGTATGTTATGAATGGTAGCTACCAGTTACCGTTATATCAAGGAGAACCTACTCAGGTAAAAATTGACCAGAAATGGTTTGTTCATATAGCATAATTATACCGTATTCAATAAACTATCTATAGTAATTAACGTCTCTGTATTAGATAGTTACTGAAGCAGGCAGCAATATTGCATATTTTGCAGTCAGCTGAGGGCGTAGCCCAAAATTGTTGAAATTGAGGCAAATTTTTAAATTGAAAAATAATGAAGTGTTGTATGAGCATGCGTACTTCTGTTGATTGTATATCCCACACGTTTTGATCCTAACATTTGTCATAATAAAGAAGGCCTGGAGCTGGATTTTGAAAAGGCTCTACTGTGACTGCTAACTTAGGAGCTCCACTACTTTATCATCGTGCAATCTGGTTCCCCTAAGCAAATCTGAATTATATTAGTAATGCTGTGTGATCACGGCATCACACAGCATTAGTTAGAAATATGATGTCTGTTAAAACAAAAACAAAAGACTCTTTGTTTAACGAGGACAGGTAAAGCAAAGCTTTTTCCAAGCTGGTCCTCAAATCCTGAAATAAATACACACTGATAATCGGTAAAGAAACATAATAGATCAGACTGATAGTCTGCGTTGCTGGCGGTCTTACTTAGATACTTTATTTCAAACACGGAATCTCACCATACATTGATGCTCTTCCTGAGAGCCGTGAACATATATTATAACAAAATAAACAATTCTATAATTATGATACATATAATAAACTTATTCTGCGGTTTTTAGGCGGAGGAAGAAATGAAAGACCGCCTGCCCGATACGTTGGGGTGCGTCTAGTTGTTATTGTTGTTGTTGTTGTTGTTGTTGTTGTTGTTGTTGTTGCTGTTGTTGCTGTTGTTGTTGTTGTTGTTGTTGTTGTTTTTTGGCATAATTAACGCGGTTTTCGAAAACTCAGGAAAATGGATATTGCCAATATGCTTTAATATAAAAATTAGGTACTACCTAATAGCGGAGCTCCCATTTTTAAAAATAAATAATAATTTTAAATACTTTGTTTTTGACGTTTTTGATTCAAATGAATTGGGCTTCCTGTGGTAATAGGCAAACAAAGATTGCATTTTGTTGTAAAAGTTGAAATAAAGATATTTATAGATCAAGCTTTATAGCATTTGCTTTAGGGTTTGAAAAAACTATTGCCCTTCAGTCTCCTGAGAATTATATGGCTTTCAAGCCATATAGTCACCACAGTGATGTTTATTCAGATTCAGTCAGATTTTATAATTGACTTTGTAGTAGTGGTGGTTCATAATTCTCAGAAATAGAATGCAAAAATCCCTCACTCAAACTAATTTCATTCACATAAATACTGAACCTGATTTCAACATCCCTCAATTAAACAATTAGACATTGCAGAATATTATATTTAGATTTTTCTGTCTTGACAGTATTGTGACATCTTGTTTTTGTACTATGTAGAATAGAATGACACAGATAAATAGTTGTCTTTACACGAAACAAGAATTCTCTCTTCCAGGTTACACTAATCATGACTTTAGATGAAATTGTAAAACAACTCAAAACAACTACTACCTAAAAGCAGAGCTCCAATTTCAATTTTAATATTCTGTGGCTTCCTGTGGTAATTGAAAAATTTGAAATGAAGATTATTTTAAAAAGCATTTTTAAAATAAGTTGTGGTTTTGGTTTATATATTGTATGGGCTTGTAAACTCAGTGACCTTAATATTACAGTAAATTTTAATATTCAGATTCACTGTCAGATTTCATAATTGACTTTGTAGTGGTTCATAATTTTCAGAAATAGAAAGCAAAAATCTCCAAAACCTTTTTTAGATATTTGATACAAGTAATTAAACCTTCTCAACATCCTGGATATTACAGAACAACATATCTTAATTTGTCTGTCTTCACTATATTGTGACATCTTGTTTTTTTCTGGTTCAGTGTTGTTGTTGTTTTGCTTTGTTTTTTAATGTAGAATAGAATGGCACAATACTTGTCTCTTCCAGATTACACTGATAATACAATTTAAGCTTAAAGTGATTATAAGAACAGCTACTTGAAATAAATAACAAGAAATTAAGCATTTTCAATTTGCATTTAAGGTCTCATAGGGCTCATTGAGAAACTTCATGCTTAAGCTTAATGGTAAAACAGCTCTAGTTTGCATGCAAAATTCCTTCTTTTTTTCCTGTCAATTTTTTCATTAAATTACAGACCCAAACTTGAGCTGTATTTTATACACATTAGTGGGGTTGAAATAAGTTCAAAATCAATTTTTTGCTAATTTTATTTTTAAAAGTAGTGCAAAACGTTCACCGTAAAACAAAATGTCATTGTCATGCCTGTACTTGAGTGTTTGTTTAAACTTGGCCATAGTTCAGCGTGCATAAACGTATATTTTTATAAGTCATCAATCCCAAATAAAAGATAAATGATCAAATCAGTATAGGTACAAGAGACTTTTTGACATCATCTTTTGGCCAGAGTCTTTACCTTGAAGTGCCTTCCTTGTTGTCTTTAGAAGCTAAGCATAGTCCTCGTTTCATGTTCAATGCAGACGATTCTTGATTTCCAACTACTGACTGAGATTTTTAAGCAGCTTTACTGAAGGCATAGACTTCACGAAACGAAGAATACACGATCCTCAATGACTGATTCATTATGAGAAGTTTTTTGAAGCTACAAATCCAACTAAGTAAAAAGCTGTCCAACTTTGAAAATGTTCTCTGTGTCCTCTCGTCTCTCGAGCATGTTCTCTCGTCTTTCGAGCAGCTTTTGCCTGAACGACACCGGGCTCGAAAAAAAATTCAAAGGTACGTTGTTTTCGCTTCAACCCGTCAAAATTGGCACAGATTAATGATCATGAAAATCTCTAAATTTTTACGAGGTTTCGAGAATAATCTTTTTAAGTTTTGCAAGTTAAAACTGCAGGGAAACTTGTAAATTTTCAGTTTTCAAAGTGTCAGCGCGCGTCAAGTTGGCGCCAAAAATCAATCAGCCAATCAGCATCGCGATGTACACGGACGTATGTACGTATGTATGTATGTACGGACGGACGTACAGCCGTTGGGCTCCCTGTGTGTCCATGAAAAATCAACTCGATGGGTTACCATTTTTTCTTAGGTATGGTGCTCCGCTCGCGCGGGCCTTCGGCCCGCGCGGGAGCTCCGCTATTATTACTGAACCTGAGTGACAACTGTTAGTCTACGACTAGTCAGATTACCAGCGTTAAGTTCTACCACTTCTTTGATTTATTCCTCGACTTTGATTTAAGATTTCTTTCTGATTTTCTTCTATTTGAGCTTCTAGCTTTTCGGCTTATATGTGCTATAGCCTACGGCGGCGAGGGAGACTAGCTATAGCCCGACAGTGTTTAGGCTTCAAATCAGACTCTGGACTTAAACTTGAGAAGCCCTTTTCCAATTTTTTCCCTTATGAATATATCTTTGTTCAAAATTGACGATAACTTTTAACTAAATAATTACTGATACGGATTTCAACATTTACCAGGAAGGACATGCGGGGGCATGTGAGCATAGCAACATTCTGTATTCCCGGGACAACCTGCGTATGCCACACCGCATGCCCAACCTTGGACTTCATTAACACTTAAAACTGTTTTGAAATACCGTAGCTATTTGTGATATTTCACGTGTTACAACGCTGAAACTATAACTGTAACGGCGCTGTAACACGTGATGACCTTGACAATGATTTATAAATAAATACTAATTACAATTAATTATATGTGATGCTAAAAACTACGACGTACTGCCAACGTACAAAAGCATATTGTCAATATCCATTTTCCTGAGTTTTCCTGCGTTAATTATGCCAAAAAATAATGAAGAGTGACGTCGATATTTTGTCCGCATCCGCAAAGTCTATCCGCGATTTACAGCGACCCTTTCAGAAGTGAGACTTAATGATCAATTTATACCAGCACTTGCTGACTTTCAAAATAGGACAGAGTACATATTTGTGACCCTCAAAAGAAGGAATAAATATTCAAGTAAATTATTATATGTATTGACTGTGATTATCAGTTATATAGATATTGAAAAGTTGATGACAGTTTTGATGGCGTTCCATTCTGATTTTGATCTTGATGACAGATTTGATGACGTCTCATTCTGATTGACGGCGATTTAGCCAATCAGTAATTCCCGTTCACCAGTGGACGGACAACTCGAAAACCAACGCCCAAAAACTGCAGACCGCCAGCAACGAAGGCTATCAGACTGACGGCATCAACAATGCAGCTGATTTATGCTTTTTCTGTCTGCCTTCGTTGGTATAATGCAGAGAGAAAACAATAGGTTATGAAATTGACCAGTTATTATATCCAGGATAGTCCCCTCTTGACTATTAACTATGTCTCTAATAAACGCACACTCCATGTTGAATAAACCCCGAGTATATCCCAGCCGGAAACAAAAAGCGTCAAATGGAAGTCACAAAAGTGATGTTTTAACATCTTGTAAGAAGATACGATTTCTTACAGAAGATTGACTGTTGTTGTAGACTAAACGGAGACGACTTTCTTGGTATTAGCCTGGAAACTAAGGTTTCGTCTCCTCTCTGGGTTATCTCGGCTTTTTTATTTGATAATTTTGTTTTTTATAGGCCCATTAAGAGTTCGTAAAAAAACGGCAGTCAAAAATGTCAGAAAGAATCCCTAGAGTGAGTGAAAGCCTCTGGTCCCCATGGTACTTTGATATTGGTTGAGATGCTGAATTTTGAAATAGACGCGTCTATATTGGTATAAAAGCGGTGTACTAAATAAACTAATCTTGCCTTCGATCATTTTAGCCTATTCTAAATGCACTACAACTAGATGATTGTCACGAAGTCCTAGCAGCACTGCGTCGCAAGAAAACTGTGAGTATTGACTTTGAGCTTCGACGAAGGGTGGGTGGCATGGTTGGCCGAGCGGTTAGAGCGCTGGCCTTTCACCGCTGTGGTCCGGGTTCGAGTCCCAGCTCGAGCGCCTGGATCATATGTGAATTGAGTTTGTTTGATGTGTTGTTCTCTCCCTTGCCAGCAAGGGTTTTTTCTCCAGGGTTCTCCGGTTTTTCCTCCCTCCAGTAAAATCAAACATGTGATTCGAGTGATTATTTGCAAAATACTTAATGTAGAGGTAGTGTGTGTGAGAGTACAGTGTCCCCCAATTAGTGCGCAAGTGCTAGAAGACTTGGACACTTAAATAAACAGTTATTTTATTTTAATTTTTTCTTGTATTCTCTTCTACGTAAATAGGGAAGTTAAGGGGGTGTTTCGACGGGCAGGGAGCTGGTCAGTCTTGAGGACGTTCTGAAAGAGCGTGGTCAGTTAGGTGGTGTCTGGTAGAAGGATGATGTTGGAAAGTGCTTGGTGTATGCAACACCAATTGTATGCAACACCAAGTGTATAAAATAGATTGTATATCATTGGATGTATCGTCTATTGATACACTTGTTGTTGCATACACCAAGTACTTACGCGCATGTTGGGCAGTGTGTGAGTGCTCAGTTGGGAACGCATCCCCACTTCTCGCAAACAGCGCTGTTAATATTTTAGAAGAGTTATTAGAAATTTCGTTGACCTGTTACAATTCGTGATGGGTTGCGTTATCGTGTTACAAAATGCGACAACGTTACCACAATTAGTTGCGTCACAAAGTGCGATTTGCGACGATACAAATGTACCTTTGTATTCACTACTCCAGATCAAATACTTAGAAGGATCTTCAGTATTTGTTCGTCTGTCAGATGCAAGAAGAGAGGAAGAGCTTCCAAAACCGAGGGTAAGTATGTATTTAATGATCATTGTGGAGGCAAAACACTATTCGGTGAGAGAGAGAAATAGAAGAAAGAGAAAGTGATAATGAGTGTCAGGGCCCAAGCGGACAGACCTACACATGGTTCCCATATACGAATCTCTAACAAATACCTTTTTTGTTTACAGACAAGAGCTAAACAAGACTATCTGCCAAAAGAAAAACTACAGAAATACACCGTGGTCAACCAGTCTAAGCCACTATCATCTTTGCTTGCTGCTGGATTGGCGGAAGTAGATTTTGCCTCCACACTTCCTGGCAAACTCAAAGAGGTACACAAAACCTTTTCACTAGGTCATTTACATTACTGAGCCTTTTTCTCGAAAACCAAAAGAAAGAAGCTGTAGCTATGTTGAATGAACAAGAAAACAGGAGCTCATGAACGAACTTCCTTGTTCTAGTGGGTTCACTGAGGGCAAATTGACTGGCTGTAAACACACGTTTGTTAGGTTTTGCCCGGTTGTCTTAAAAAACTCAAATCAACTTTTGATCATACTTATCTGTAGTCTTGCGCGGGTTTCACAGCCAGATGCCTTAATCAACTCCCTGTTCTGAAGTTCATCCAAAATGGCTGCTGTGACGTCACATGCAACCTAACAATCAAATCCATGACTGAAACACGAGAGAGTCATTTCCGGTTATTTCAACATTATTGACCTGGTTTTGTTTTGTTTTGTTTTGTTTTGTTTTGGTTTGGTTTGTGTGTGTGTGTGTGTGTGTGTGTGTGTGTGGGGGGGGGGGTTCTTTTTGCGTGACGCAACCTGTGTATCAAGCGACTGGAGCTAAGCATGTTGACTTGTTACAAGTAGGTCAGTGTCCACAATTCACAACTTATTAAGATTTTTTGTTTGTTTGTTTGTTTCAATTCTAGCTGATGAATCAAGTATTCGCCAAAATACTTAAGAATATCAATGAAAATGAAAATCAGAAGTAACATCTGGTACCAGACCTTGCACTGTACAAGAATAACGCGGGCTCAATCTTATTTCGCACCTATGAAAAAATAAAATTGGATATTTTATGGTTTCTCCTTTTTTTTTTTTTTTTTTTTTTCAAAAATTTAGCGTGTACATAGGATATTTATAGTCAGAATTGTATATTAATATTGCTACTTTGTATCATTAAATCCGCGTTTATGTCTAAAGGCCACCGCAGACTAGAAAAGCAGTTGCCAATAATTATTTGCTATCAGTAACTAAAAATCACTGTGTGAGAAACGCTATCGATAACAAAACGTAGAATTAAAAGTTTTCCTTTTCTATGCATGCTGTTTTGATGGTATATGGACTCACCTGCTGTGACACTAGCGTTCTTCAAGGCAAGTCTAATGAAATCTATGCATGTAAGTCAGTTCTTAAAGCACTGACTATATCACTAGTCACCTCTTCTAAAATAACAACAAAACATATAGCTGTGTATCAAAATCTGTTACGATTGTAAATGGCCGATTTTAGTGAAATATCCTACCCCCCCCCCCCCCCCCCATTGTTTTTAGAAATCCCCTCCGTCTCTCCTGACCTCGTATGATTGAGCACCCCTTCTAAAATCTCTTTCTGCATGAAAACAAAGCTATGTAACAATATTATGTTATAACTTCGTGTTTGACCTCGCATCGCTGGATACCCCCTTCAAAATTACTCTCTACTTTGAAACACCAAACCAAATTTGCTGCTTTATTCAGTTCATGCTGCCATATCCCATCCAATACAATACCATGCTGTCTAACCCATCCAGTACAGTTCGAGTCCTGGTATTTTTACTTATTTATAAATCTTTACATTTTGTTTCAAACCCATTTTGGGGCCAGTTGGCCTTATTGAAAACGGCCTATACATATTAAGGAAGATACACAATGGTCTAGGATTACAGATCTCAAACCGACGTCTTTAGAAATATATTTACAGAGTACAGATGCGTTTACTATTGCCTAACTGAATATAACGAGATTTCTTTGAAGATGAGTGGTTTTATGTATCACACTAAGCAGCTGGGAGGCCAAATTAAATATCTCTCTTGTAAGAAATTACACGAAAGAAATTGTATTTCTTCGTAGGTAGGCAGTAATTTGACAGGATGTCAAATGTATCACAGCCAAACCAACAAGATCAACAATCATTCAATATTACTTTGTAAAAGGATATTGACTCTAGATGTAACCAATAATACTCGTATAATTGCTTACAGGAAATGAACAAGAGGTGCAATAGTTGTGATAGACATTTCGTTTCCTTAAGAATAACTCGAGAGGTTTATTGGTGGCATTAACCTAAGTTAAATGAATCAGACGTGAACCCGTCAGGTGTACAATTGGTTTTCGTAATCCTTCAGAATTTCTTGGAAGTTTCTGGACCATAGAAATTGCTCGCTTTTAAAAGGCACACTTACTAATATAACTTAAGTTTCCATTAGGTACGTGTAGGAGCCCATGTTCAGGTCAGAATAAAGAAAATCTGTGAGAAATCCCATCGCTCTATCATGAGTCCTATTCGAAACGCTTTTCTAACTTTTCATTTTGGGAGGGAAAGTCATATACAGTTTTAACGTCCCCACAGGTTTTCATTTATGTATAATAGGGTGAAAGACAAGAAACATAACCTCTAGTTAATTTAGCTATTGTTGCTATAGTGATCTCAGTTAATGCTACGATTGGTGGAAAAATCACTTGATTCTACTGTTAATTATCGAATTCATTGCAACTTTAGAAAGACGTCAATCATATGACAGTAAAATATGATGGCTCTAACATTTAATCCTTTAAGGAGGTCATTGTTCTGCATCGTCATTGATTTTAGAAAGCTTCTGTGATTTCATCCAAAGGGTTGGTGTCTCACGGTGGGCATAAATGACCTCAAAAATGCGCAAGGAAAATGTGACACTTTTTAGCGATTGTAAATAATTTCAAAAATCTTTGACATAATGAAATGAAATTTTCAGAGTGTTACCAGTAGATATGATATTTTATTTTGATGCAGTTGGAGTCGACGTTGATGTCATAGTGACGTCATATCAAAATGTTACATTTCTAGCCAAAATTTATTTTTATGGCGAGGTAATAACAAAGCACTGAATTTTGTTTGTGTTGTCATTCTCTCTAATTTGGCGCAATTTTTTTCCGTCTGTGATTATTGGAACAAGAGTTATAACGAAACTACTGTTTTGATGACGTAATTTTTGATGACGTCATTGAGAAAGTAAAAAAAATATTCTAGTCGATAGATGAGGCCAAGTTAGCTCCAAAATCTTTAGTAATGTTTTATTTGTATATATACTGTTTAAGACGAAGAATTTTTCTCGATATTAATTTTATTAGAGATATTTTAAGATATCTGTGACGTCATTATGACGTTTACGGTTTTTACAATAATTATTTTCAACTATTTATCATTAAAAAGTTAAAATTCTAAAAACATACGATTTTAGGCCACATATAGTTCTTTCATCATGCAATGTATGACAACGAAACATTTTAACGCAAAAAAGTAGTTTGAAAAAGTATATTTTTCCGAATGATTTTGTATGAAATTTTTCCCGCCAATTTTTCGCGGGAAAAACATGAAACTAAAAAAATCATAACTCCACTTCCACTCATCCAATTTGAAAACGGTTTTCAGTTTTGAGATTGTTACTTTAAGAGGAACAATATAATGTAACTTTGGAAAAAATCTGAAAATTTCGATTAAATTTAAAGTTGCGTGTTTTTGGGGTGATTTATGCCCACCGTGCTCTTGTAAAGTTCGTTTTTCTTCAAGCTTTTTGAGTATGACGGCATCATGTTTGTTTCTTGATATAACAACAGAAAGAAAGCATTCAAACTTTGCTCTGGACATTGTTCTTTGTCTTATCAACTTTGGTTTTGGATCCCTCGCAACGGCATCAAATGCAGTTGTCTTTCGAGCGATAACACGAAGTCCATCACTTAGGTCTGCCTCAAATACTCTCCTAATTTGCCTAGCAGCGTCAGACTTCATGGTAGGACTTCTTGTTCAGCCTTCCTTTATCTTGTACAGGGCTTTTCTTCACTCGGACAACAACACCAAAGCTTGCAAATCAGGACTTGTCTTTGAACTTCTTGGCTGGTGTCTCTCTGCGATGACTTTCTTCACATTATTTGTTATTAGTTTTGAGCGGTACATTGCCATATCATGCCCTTTACGGTATCAATTAATCATCAGTACTACACGAGTGCACAAAGCGTTTGCTACAATTGTGTTCATATGTGCAGCTATTGCATCATGCAGACTTTATATACTAAACAATAAAGCTCTAAGAACTATTAATGCTGTATTAATACCAGTTAACTCTGCCATCCTATGTACTGTCTACATTCGGGTATTTCTAATGGTCAGACAGAAACAATCTGCCACACGACGACTCAGGCTGGGACTTGACGCATGCGCAGTTGAAGCTAAAATGGTCTCGGAAATAGAACTAAAGCGTTTTACCAAGTCCACAGTGACAATGGCGCTGATCGGTGGCACGTTCCTACTTTGTTATATACCTTTCTTTTGTACAATGGTGGCGTACCTGAAACTTGGTGAAGTTCCTGGTATAACTACAGCCTACAATTGTACACTAACTCTACTTTTTATCAACTCATCTATTAATCCTTTCCTATACTGTTTTAGAATGAAACCTATAAGAAGGGCTATGAAACGAACCTTTAGGGAATTGCTTGTTGTATTCAAGATTATTTAAAGGAAACCATGATCAGAGGTCATATAGTTTTCAACCACCTCTCCTAAGCATCTGTCTTGTAAATAACTTGTGTATTACGATACACTGCAAACGGAAGAGAAGATTAAGCTATCACTGGCCTCCAGATATTCATTTAAATCTATATAATAGAATATCATGTGTTACGCTACAGATTTCCAGTAATTATGTATCTATTAATCTCAATGTATTTTTGTGTAATTTTACTTATTAAACATTTTTAGTGTTGTAACCTTGACTGTTTTGATCATAGGATTTGCTTTGAGTTTCCTGTGTGACGCATCGTCTCCCACTATAACCCAAACAGACCAACGTAGGGTTTCTCTTTGACTCCAAACGTGATGTGAACAGGAAATTAGATTTAGTTTAGTTGTTATTTAAGGACTGTCGATATTTGTTACACTCGCACACTCTTTAGTCTTTGTACAAACTAACGAGGCAAGTTTGGGGTACGACTCAGTGTTAATTGGAAAGTACAGCCCTAAGTAAGGAAAGTGGTCGAGCAAGGAACTCCTTCTGACAGACACTCCGACTAAGGAAAGTCTTTCTGGTTGGCCTGGCTCTATCCCGCCTTGTAGTACCAACCCTGGCTTAGCTTGTAATTAGCTCTTGTTCAAAGTCTAATAAACGAGTTAGCAGAGCAGGCGATTCCTTACGATGTCCCTCTCGTAACACACGATCGTGCGACCTTATTGGTCAATTAGTCGTAGCTTCTTAGAGTATAGATGTGACGTCATGAGATTCTTTTTACTTTCTTTGCTTGTGAAATTCAATTATGTAAAGCAAATAGTTCAGTATGTTTGTACTCTGATGAAACACCCCTGAACCTCCTCGCCTCCTCGTAATTTCTATAACGTTTCTACAGCATTGAGAGCAAGGGTGGACGAGCGGTGAGAGCGACGGTCTGTCACGTCTGTGGTCCCTAGTTCGATTCCCAGACGGGACATCACATGTGGCTTGAGTTTCTTGTTCCTTCCCTTCCTTGCTTTGAGTTTTTTTCTCCGGGTACTCGATCCGGTATTTCCTCCCTCAGAAAAGACGAAATAGATTCGATGTAAGCTGTACTCCGTGATCAGACATGGGTCGCTATGGTTATGTGGCTTTCATGTATGGAATGATAGCCACTACAACTACATTGTACTATACATTGTAACTAGTACCTTTGTATTCGTACAGAAAATTTGGTTTCGATATACAGTACGTACGACGCGGTCAGTTTAACGAAAACACCAGTTTTTATTAAAGAAAAAGTTTTTATTTGAATAAATAAATAAGTTTTTATTTGAATAATTTATTAAATAAAAGTTTCTATTTAAATAAAAGCTATCACCAGGCGTACATGATGTGTTTGCCAAAGTGACAGTTTGGTTACTGAATTATTCAACACGCGTTACTGTTTTAGAACTATTTACATTGTGAAAACTGGTGCATCGACTGATCAGGTACTGTCTGTACTTTTCTTTAATTGAATCGTTAACTGGGTGTTTGACGTATTATGATATTACTACGAATAACGGCAGCAGTTCTATTGTCCATGTGTACTGCAGAAGCTCTAGGTAAGTCATATTATTCTAGTTTCCAAAAACGACATTTCCGGCATTATCTCGTTTTTCATTACCAATAGCCAAACCTCAAGTAAAAGGTATCTCTTTAGTTGTCCATTTAATTGAAAATCTATTGGCTTTTGATAGACGGTTAAAGTATTAAAATGGCGCACAAACCACTACTGAATGAACATGGGTTACATCTTAGTACATCTGAGTGTAAAGTTAAAATAAAGGTTAATTGTGTTAGATTGCCTGTGTACTATACTATACTATCGGGAATATAAGTTTATATTTTCTCCGTTAATGTGGATCAACCCATTAGTTTCCCATCGGCAGGACGTCGGGGAGGGGGAGGGGAGAAGTATGCACAGTCCTCAGTCTTCCTCCACAGGATTCGCTACTCAAAAGAATCATTCAAGAGATATTTAAAGCTAACGTGATTTTCTGTATCCTTTCACCTATAGCATTGGTGGAACCAAGGCTTTGAAAACCAGAAATATGCATGATTAAAATGTTAACAGCTTTTGAATATATAAGTTTGAAATGCGTCTACCTCAAGAAGGCATAAAATATAAGGTTATAAAGCCAAATTATATTTCTTTTCATTTTTTTTACTGTATTCCAGTTATGGTGACGTTTAGCGAGACCATTCATAAAAAAACATCATTCAGTTCATAGTTTTCACTCCGAAAAGTTTTAAATTCCACGTCTGGATGTTTGTTAAATATTTGTACAGCTATATCCGGCCATTTTTGACATCTTTGTGGTGTCATGTCAATTGCGTGTTGTTATGTTTACCAGATCGTTGCCTTTATACTCACAAAGACAAGCCCTGTGTTGGTGAGTATAAATGATAGTTGTAATATAATAGCTAGATTTGAACGGAGTGACCAAGCAACCATAACAATTGTTGGTTCAAACCTAAGGCGCCTTAGTTATGTGATGTAAATGTGTAACTCATTAGGTTAATTAAAGCTACACGGAAAGGAAAGAAGTCGAAACAAGGATGTGAGGTCACTGGGAATCGAACTCGTGATCTCTCGCACCGAAGGCCGCGCACTAACCAACTGTACCATCCTTGCTCCTCTTTGAGGTACAAACACTGCAAGATTCCAAACTTGTCGTTGTCGTTAATTATAAACAACAGTGTCAGACCGGAATACGCTTCAAAATTCAAATACCGTCACGATTGTGACGATCATCGTCGCCGTCCAAAATATGGAGATTTAAGGATTGGGGGGGGGGGGGGGGGGCAATAATTTGTTGGTCAATTTTCTTTTCGATGGAGTCAAACGAATAGTATATTGTAATCATTCCCTTGTCCTGATAGCTACAGGCCAACTACCCATCACTTTAAAGTGTCGATATCCTGGTCGGTGGTTTGAAGTCCAGAAAACCGAGCTCCTTAATAAAAGAAAATGGGAACGACTTTACTCTGCAAACACTGCTGACACGCAGTGTAAGAACACCAAAGTCAAGACATTACGTGACTATAGTTGTGACGTTTATGACTTGGGAACCAAGCTTGGTAGTCACGTGAGGATGACATACTATTGCTGGGAGTTTGGTAGGTTAAAGAGTTTAAGAGAACATTTCGGCTACGAGTACGAGTTTTGTGCGTAACGTTTGTCGTACTCGTGGACCGCCGCGTCCTGAACATGCCAATTTCACAGTCATACAAAATGCTCTATCACAGTATAGAGACATGTGCATACAAAACCGCTCTATCACGCACCCATGTGCATACAAAACTGCTCTATCATAGTATACACCCATGTGGATACAAAACTGCTCTACTGGGGAGCAAGGGTGGCCGAGTGGTTAGACCGCTTGCCTCTCACCGCTGTGGTCCCAACGGTCGGGTCACTGGTTCGAGCCCTGTGGATGCCACTGTGAGTAGAAGTTTGTTAGATGTGTTGTTCTCTCCCTTGCCACGAGGGTTTTTCTCCAGGGTTCTCCCGGTTTTCCTCCCTCCATCAAAAACGAACTGGTGAGTCGAGTGATTATTTGCAAAATATTCAAGGTAGAGGTAGTGAGTGTGAGAGTATAGTGTCCCCCAATTAGTGCGCGAGCGCTATAAGACTAGGACACTTAAATAAACAGTTATTTTTATACAAAACTGCTCTATCACAGCATAGAGACGTGCATACAAAACTGCTCTATCACAGCATAGAGACATGTGCATACGAAACTGCTCTATAACAGCATAGAGACATGTGCACATCAATCATTTCGACGTTTCAGTACTAACCATGTCTCTGTCCTCTGACATAAACATCAACCCAATATGTGGGCGCGTAACATTTGAAATATTTATAACTTGCCTACACAGGAAAAATGCAAAAACAAGCTATTTTATATATACATCTGTAGGATAAAACGAAAAAGGCTATGATCACTGAAGTGAACACAACCCCTTCTCTTTCAGATCGCGATTTACTTGGAGGTTTCGGAAGAAAATGAAGCAACAAAATTATATTAATGCATATATATATACCAAATATAACTACTTGCCCCAGAACACCGACCAATAAAAGCGACTAAAAATACTGTCTTTGTTTTTAATTCACTCTAAAAATTTTAGATTCATAATTAGAAGATGATCACACTCACTTGCCCAATCAGCGCCAGGTATTTTGGTATTTTATATTCAATAGAGTAACTAAATGTGTCAATTAAAGTGTTGAGGGCTTTGAAGCACAGGAAAATTGTGGGGTAAAGAAAACAAGTACGGTCAGTGAGCTAATTAGTATTTTCTGTATAGAACATACTAATAAAGTCGACTTTCAATTTGCTTTATTCTATTAGTATGCTTTATATAGAGAATACTGATTAGTTATAGAAGCTCACTGACAGTACAGTTTTCTTTATACAACAATTTCCCTGTGCTTCAAAACCCCCACTATTTGATACCTTTAGTTACTTTACGGAACACAAAGCATCAAAATACCAAGCCCTAATAATTTTTTTCGCATTTTCTGTGTTTCTAGTATGAATTTAACTAGAAAATATCAAACACACATTTTCTTCTTACTGACATCAATGTACATCAGTCATAAATTTGAAGTGATTTTTTACACTTAATGAAGTAAACCCTTGAAGAAGAAGGAATGCAATATACTAAAACACAAGCAACTATTTATGTGGGGTAAGGGGTCGGAAATGAAGTATCCCTAGCTCTACGGAAACATAACCACTCAAACCTCTAACGGGGTCACAATCCCCTCGCCCGAAAAGAGAGGTCACAATCCTCTCAGTTCGAACTACAAGAGGCGGAGATAAACCTTAAGGGGTCACAATCCCCTTGGCTCAAGAGAAGAGGGGTCACAATCCCCTCAGCTCTGCCAGACGAGGTATCTCCCGGGGGTCACAATCCCCCAGTGGTCGACTTAGCTTAGTTCGGGCCCACAGTTCCCAACCAGATTGTAAATCTTGCCACCATGTGAGTCTATGGGGCCAAAGTGACCTGTTTAGGGGCACTTCATCACCTCCCATTTCTTTATTGAATATAACAATTAAGATTGTAATTACAATGGTTTGAATTTAAAAGCTTATTTCGAAATCTTTATCAATGAAGTCATCGTAGTCGAATTGACGCATGTCCTTTCTTCAACAGTAACAGTCCTTAGTGCTAACTGGCGAATAGCTAGTTATTAATTGTTGTTGTTTTTATATAGATATATAATGGCTAATGTATATTTCATAATATATGTGTTTATACGTATATATAACTCGTTTGTTCTCAAAAGAACCTACTTACGTTACAGAAAACGTAAAGGATATCGTTAAAATCAAACAGCTTTGCGGGGAGTGGAGGGTGGGAAGTTTTCTCTTTGCTTGATGAGACGCGAATGAATTGAAACCGAAAACTAAGTAATATTAAGGGGCAAGTATTTTGCGTCACATGTCGACCACATGTTGGGCCTTCACTAAAGGTCAAAGCTACCACATTATACATAAGGACAGTAATCTGAACGGACGGAACACAGGGGGCCCACCTCTTCCTTTTGAGAAAATATTTTAAAAAAACGCGAAAGTAAAACGCGAAAATAAAAGAAAATAACGTAAAAAATTGTTGTCCGAGAGAGGCTGGGAGCGAGCGTTGGATCGAGGGGATTGGGAGCGAGCGGAGCGAGCCAAGAGAAAAGCTACCTATGGAACACATCAGGTCAAAACATACAAATCTTTCAATCAAATATTCGCTACCTACCAAAATTTATTCTTATCAATCAAGGAACAGGGTAGTTCAGATAGTCAAGATCACAATAAATGCGAAAACTTTTTTTATCGATAAAGGTAATTAAGAAATAAAGCGACATGAAGTTATCACGTGACCGGTGTTTCAACCCTTCTCCTCTTTTCTCTTGGCTCGCTCCGCTCGCTCCCAATCCCCTTCCAACGCTCGCTCCCAGCCTCTCTTGGACAACAATTTTTTTACGTTATTTTCGCGTTTTTTAAAAATATTTTCTCAAAAGGAAGAGGTGGGCCCCCTGTGGATCACTGCAGAAGATTGCTATAACTGATCTAAATATATGCGCGCTAGAATTACCCAATAGGGAAAAACTAACCAATAATTATTTAATGCTTCAAGGTTATATCATTAACCTAAATTTATACTGTGTATAAATTTGGCTTGGAACATGCAAAAATGTAACGGCCAAAAGACAAATAAACCTCTAGACAATTTGACAATAAAGTATACAGCACGTGTTTATTACAAATTCGCAACATTGACCAAAATGGAGTTTCAAAGGAAAATGATTGAGATTGTCTACAGCCAAAATCGTTGCATCGCGACCAGCAAATTACAAATTTTGTTTTGATTTTGGGTTTTTCTGAGCCGTCAATCAGTTTGGGGTGGAGGTTCTTTCAAATCAACCAATCACTGAACGAGTTCGTGAAAGCTCCGCCCCCAAGAATGATGGACGGATCAGAAAAGACCAAAATCTTACCGACGTTGGAGGTCGCGATGCAACGATTTTCGCTGCAAAAATAGCCAAAATCCAAAATCCCGATTTGGTGACATTTTTAAGATTTTGAATTGCATCCATTGAAAATCGTCATTCTGGGCCATTTTTGAGCATTTTGCACGTGGGCTATAGTGCATTGAAAATCGTCATTTTGGGCCACTTTTGAGCATTTTGCATGAGATATATATAGTCCATTAAAAATCACGATTTGGAGCCATGTTTGAGCACTTTGCATGGGCTATAGTGCGTTAAAAATAATGATGCCATAGAATGCCGAGCCCATGTAGAGAAAAGAGTATAAAATGTATCTGTTATTTTGCTAGAAATTTATTATCTCATGCATATATATTGCCTGTGCTGGAAATTGATTGATAAATAGTTTAATAAGTACATTAGTTTTACACATAAATTCTTTACTGCACAGAATAACTTGGCGTCAATGCTGTTTGGAGAATGACGTCATTTTACCATGACGTCAAGACTTTTTTTTAGCATTTTGAGTGATTCATTTTACTCTGATAAATTGGTAAGTTGTATACATTAGGAAATTACTATGGTAAAAAAAGGTTTATATTTTGGGCGAGTAATGACTCCTGAACAATTACATGGGCAGAAATGACTGCAAAAGCTTCTCGTTGAGTAGCAAGATTCTCCGTATGATCTAGGTGGGTAGCAACGTTCCCCAAAGATGATAGCAAGCAGCATTTAGTACACTGTAGATGTGATCTCTGATTGGTTTCTGATGATGGCGTTGTTCAGCATTACTGTCAGGTTTACTTTCATCACGGAATACTATTTGAATATCCTGCCAACAAAATGACAAGCCATTAGACTCGTTGGGTACAAACGCGAAATTATCTGTGATCATAAAATATATAGCCACCCATAAAAACGTAACATAAAACATAAACCACATGACATTAAATATAATATTAAACATACAATTTCCAACAACAAAACAAAACAAAACACAAAATATAACATAACATAGCATAGCATAGCACAGCACAGCACAGCACAGCACAGCACAGCACAGCACAGCACAGCACAGCACAGCATAGCATAGCATAGCATAGCATAGCATAGCATAGCATAGCATAGCATAGCATAGCATAGCATAGCATAGCATAGCATAACATAACATAACACGCTATTGGAATAACATCGAGTAATACAAAGGTAATGGAATGCAAAGAAAGGAAACGGAACGCAATACAATACCATACTCACAATGCAATGCAATACGTACCGTTTTATTGTCTTTCATATCAACAATAACAAGTATAAACATATCGAGTTCATTGGGATTTAGTACGACAAGGTAATGCACATCACCATTATCATCAGAGAAGAGACGTTGAAGCATAGAAAACTTGGACATTAAAACCCTGAAATACGACAATTAGCACAGTTAAGCAAGGTACAGATTGGGAAAGAAAATACAACGCAAAGGATCATTGGTGAATCTTTATTCAAATGAAGGAAAACAGAGTATTCATTGAAGAAACAAGACGAGAGGAAAGGAAAGATGAAAACAGGGGAACACGAAAGTTTGTGGGAAAAAACGTTGGGAAAGAAGTAGAGCAAGACATCAAATGACTGCAACTAACCTTAGTAATCCATGGTACCAATTGATGTTCATTGACAAGAGTGGCACAAGGTTTTTGTCCAAGTTCCTTAGTGACTTACAAACAACGGTAGACAGCAGTAATTTTAACTCGTCAAGACACAAACGCCTTGAAGTCGGACCCTGCCAGGATAAATAAGCAATATCATAAATAGAGAAGGTAATTTTTCGAGGAGCGAGAAAAGAGCGACAGAATATCGTGGATTCCAGAGGATGATAAACATGTTATCCTCCAATCTATAACGAACATCGCTCACTAGCTGCAATGCATAAGGATCTCAAAAACAGCAACAACAACAACAACAACAACAACTCACCTCTTTTTCTATATCTTTATACAACTCCGCCACGTCAATTCCCGAACTCCATTCTGCTGCTAGGTCTGGCAAAGGCCTTCTAAACTCGCTCTTTCTTCTCGACTTTTTACTTTCTTTCTCCTCTTCTCCAGTCCCCCCCGCTAATAGCCTGAACCAAAGCAAGTCGCGTTTACTGTGGGTCTGGGCACGACATATGACGTGAACTAAGTGATCATAAGCCTTATGCGAAGACTCGTTTAGAAGTGCGACCTCTCGAGTTGATCGTCCATCCATAGTGCTTAGCGCACCGGAAGAGTAAGAATGAGGGCTTGACGACAGATGTTTCTTTGGTTCAGCGATGTTTTCATCTGAGTGGGACTGAGGCAAAGCGGAAGTCCTCGATACTTGATGGATCATTTTGTTAAGGGAGTGGGGCGAAGACGCTGACCGGTGAAATGATTGAGTCTCAGTTGCTGTTAAAGCGTTCTTAGACTTCCTTTCTGGTGAATACTTTGTTTGTAATGTCGGAGCAGAGGCGTCAGGAACAGAACGAGCAAATCTCACACGTGGACCTAATAAAATAAATAAAAACACAATTGAAATACTACAGAAAACGTTAAGAGCGAAAGTAAATACTATGTTATACGCTAAAATAGAAGTGAAATCAAAGGACTAAAATGAAATATAGACTGAAGAAGAAAGAAAGGAGGAAAGATTTAAGAAAAAAAAACCCCGATGAAAAAGAATAACGAAGATAAGGCAAGTTAATAAGAACATCTTATCTACAATAGCCTCCTTCGCAAGAAGGGATTCCTTTGGTTACATAGACCATGAAGGACTGGACATTCTCCTTGTCTTATCTAACACAGGAAACCCAAACCCAGAGGTCAAAGAAAGAGATTCTTGCGGAGCAGGCTAAATTTACAGGACATTATATTTCCATACTTTTCACTTCACTGGTGTTTTTCTTCTCAGTTTGTCCACCAGTCGACGAAGTAAACGTTGTGTTGGACGGTACTCCTAGGGATAACTTAGGAAAGAGTTCTCGTCGACTAGTCATCAAGATAAAGTACTCCAAATGTATAACACTATCTTCAAAAGGGTTTTTAAGAGTTACTACAACAGTAATGTCATACTCTGTATTATCACGAAGGTTGGAATACTGCTGGTTGTCTTTAAGGCGAGGAGGAGAGAGGATTAGGTCTGATCCCAGTAAGATGAAGTTTGGATCACGTTCCTCGGTTTTGTTTATTCTAATTGTACTAAAGTCATACTGCTGGGAATGCTTGACAATGTACTTGAATACATTCATTGAAGATATGACAGGATCACATGGAACAGCTATCTCTCCTGGAGGATAAATACAGCCATCAATTACTTAAGAATAGTTTGCACGAGCGTCTCAAGTGTAAACACAAGCCGATGCACGTGTGAACTTGACAAACGCAAGTGAAAAGCACAAATGCAAACGCAAGGAATGCAAAAACTTTCGTTCCCTTGCGTCTCTTCTTGTTCTCTAGTTTTTATTGTGTGAATCGGGGTTTATGCAAGGCAAAGGCAAGCCATCCTATCTTTGTCTCTACAACACCTCAATAGCGCATGCGTATCTACTCAAGCCTCGCCTTTGTATTTATGTGTTAACAAAACAGCAAGTGATAACATGACAAGTATGCGCGAACCGCTGGACGGAAGTAGCCTCAATTACGGTTTTAATCTGGCTTAGGGCTACCTCTCTCATAAAGAGAGTCGTATATAGTCTCCCCAAAGTTTTTCGGAGCATTACAGTCGAGTGCAGAAGTATGAACAGCTAGAAATTATCCTTTCAAAATTATCCATTTGTCCAAGACAATAGAAGTTGGAGACATGCGCAGATGTTATCACTTGCTGCTCGTTAACAATGCTTACGCTTAAATTTACATTTGTGTTTGCATCGGTCAATGTGACCCAGGCTTAAAAGTGAACAAACATGAAACAATGACCGTTTAATCTGTAGTGTTGCCCTGAGTTTAGTTGATTCTTAACTATAAGTGTTTTGCTTTGTTTTAGATAACCCATTTTAAGGAATTATTAATTCATCGTTTTCCTGAACCTATTATCACCACTACGTTCTTGCTTGCTTATTTATATAATCACTTATTTGATAGATTTAGTTTCGAACGAGTTGTAAAGCGCTATTGAACTAAAGAATTTAAGCATTATGTAAATTGTATATTATAAAAGCCCAACCACAAGATGGAATTTATTCTGCAATGTTGTGTAGAGTGGCATCGACATGTAGAGTGGCATCGACCACTACTTCAACTGTTGTGTACAACGTAGTCAACATTGCGAGCGACTGTGGACACATGGTACAACCAAGGGCACTGGGACAAATACTAGTGGTGAGCCGTTTAGACTTCCATATTATAAGTCAATAAATTGTCACTTATCTGTTGTGTTTTATCCTGGCCTGACTTGCTTATTTTTTCATCGATTAGTTGTGTAACCAAGAACAACCAGGCCGTGACAATTTATACAATACCGAAGTTTAAGGTGCCTCGATATTTTTTATTGACTATGCTTCCATTTTTCACTCTACGAATTAAGCAACTTATTCTTGGCCAACTAAATCAGTTTTTACACTAGTTACTGGACTTAAATGAAGGCTTTGATTTTTGTCTATTTCACATCGATTTATATTGTCATAGCGATCAATATGGAAGCATGGTCGATAAAAAACTATAATATCGAATCACCTTAAAGGCTCAAAAAACACCAATATTTGTCCTAGTGCGCAGAAAATAGATACAAAAAAAGTTGCGTCGATTGTGAAGCTGATTTTATACGAGTTGACTTGCAACGCCCAGACGACTTGGGCGAAACTCATCATTTTGCAATGCAAGTTTTTGACTTCAAATTAAAAAGTTGCAATGGAGCAATTAAATGTTTTACAGTTTTAGAGGTGATTGGTGTTAGATAGTCTTACTAACCTTTACAGATGTGATTCCTGGCAAATCCTGGATACTCGGGATGTTTCAGAAGGATCTCCGCCAAAAGATCTTGAACACGATAACCTTTGTTGAATATCATTTGTCTTCCACTCAAGTAAGACTGGGCTTGACGGAGATGGAAATCATACGTAAAGGAAAGCAGATGAATGTAGTCTTTATAGTGAGCACAGTCTTCCAGAAACAAACGACTTTCCTGTAGAAATATAACAACACCCCACTGCTGATTATCCTTTGGTAACTGAGTAAGTCATGATCCATAAGCTACTGAGGCGCGCTTCTCGAAAAAAACCCGACTTACCTGATAAAGTTTATGAAGTTTCTCAACGTGCACGATAATGTCAATTTCTATGATTTTATAAGCAAGTTTACAGGTGCGCGCGCACTCCCGTAACACCGAGCTATCTAAAAACACAGGAAGACCAAACTAAACTTCGACTTACACGTGGTCCAGCAGACGATCCTGATGGAATACGAGAACACTCGATAGAGTACAGCCGTACGTAGAAATACAGACCCTAAAAGTCAATGAAAGTGATTAAATGTATACAGAGAAAGAGAGCAACAACAACAACAACAACAACAAATGAGGGAAGGGGGAAGGAATGAATGAGAGAAGGAAGGAAGAAGGGAGGAAAGAAAGGAAGGAACGGATGGAAAAAGGAGGAAAGAAGGAAGGAAGGAAGGAAGGGAAGGGAAGGGAAGGGAAGGGAAGGGAAGGGAAGGGAAGGGAAGGGAAGGGAAGGGAAGGGAAGGGAAGGGAAGGGAAGGGAAGGGAAGGGAAGGGAAGGCTGAAGGAATGATGCAGGGATTTAAGAGAAGGAAAGTAGAGAAAAAGAAAAGGAGGCCAGACAGTAGTAAGGAGAAAGGCAGTTAGGTAGCAACGAAAGAGAAAATGTTGAGGAAGAGAAGAAGAAAAAAAGCTACCAGCAATACAAAGATAATGAAGCAGTAATTGCAGTGTGATTACCTGGAATCGTAACTCCATCAGCATAATACCACCAGGCGATGTTTTCTGTAGGAACTGATGAAATCGAGTTTGGTCTGAGTTGCTCCTTGACAGTGTCTACAGAAAACGAAACAAACAGTTTCAGTGCAAACTCGATAAAACGAAGTACTAAGGAACTGTAACAATTGGTTCGTTATCATGGGGTTAAAATCCATCCATAGAGTGGGGTTAGCGTTAGAGCGGGATTAGCATTTTATCGAGGTTCGTTCAAGCCTGGTTTTTCTTGGTTATTTAGTGAATTTTGATAAAGAGGGGATTTTTGTCAAGTTCGAGCAGTGAACGACAAAAATTCCTGAGTTGAAGAAAAGCTGTTGCACAAAACTAAAATCATTTCTGTCAGAAACAGGTATTTTATCTTGGTACATCAGTCTTAACCGGTAGAAAAAGGATTTGAGTGTTAATCCAGAACGAAAATTTGGATTAAAACTCGCACGAAGGTCTAGTGTTATAGTGTTTATACACAACTAATCGATGAAAAACTAAGCTAGTCAAGCCAGGATAATACAAAAAAGTGACAATTTATTGACTTATAATGTCGAAGTCGAACGGCTAAAACAAACCCACCAATATATGTGCCCTTGGTAGGGTTCATTATGTTTCACTATCTATCAAACCATTAATTTGGCTTACTTGTTTCTTGTTGTCAGACGTGTGTTCTGCTTTTACTTTAGAGCCACCAGTACGACGTGATAATCGCTTGGATCTACAAAAACTACAGAAATATCACGATAATTACACTACACATGTGTGCTAAATACAATAAATACTGACGGTACTTTTACAGTATTTCGAGAGAAGACTTTGATTTCACACTCTGTATCGAATTTCTTCTAATCCGTCTAGCTCACGGCTGTAATTTTGTATAAAGTGGTCCCCCACCTACCGAGTCTCTGGTGTTTACTAGAACTGGGTCATGAGCAAACGTACTTCAACTTAACTGGTAGATCATTTTGTTATGAAGTCACACTCCTCGGTAACCGAGGGGTAAAATTCAATCGCTCGTTTCTTGTTCGCAGAAAAACTATCCCTGGGAACATCGTCTGTTAGAACTTGGTCAGAAGTCAAGTTTCTCTCGTTTCTGATTGGTCAGTATATTGCAGTATATGTAGACAAATTACCGCAACCTTTACAATGCCGCCATGAATTTTGATTTCCGGAACAAGTTCTAACAGACGACGTTCCTAGGGGTGACTTGTGAGCGAGAAACGAGCGACAAACTATGCTGTGATTTGAGTAACGTACCCTTTCACAGGTTTAGGAGACTGTGGTCTTGTTTGTACCACAACAAACTGCAAAGACTGCATGTACTGTACATATTGTTGTAGAAAAGCACAGCGTAGGTTTTTATGCCATTCATCTTCTTCTGTACTTGTGGACAGTCCTTGACTTGATGTCTCGTCTGCCAGTTTCCTTCTCCAGTCAGGGTGAAAAAGAAGTGGGCATGCGCAGTAGTGCACCAGCCGAGATGACCGTTTAAGGATCTCTATCTTGTCATCCTGGTGGGAAAGTATAAGTTAATCGAGGTACAAAGGTTCCCATTATTTGTTGGCACTGATGTAACAGTCAGAGTGCGAGCTATAGTTCCTTTGTTATTGCATCCCCCAACCCCCTAAAAAATGTTGCTGGTAGCGATAAAGTATGTCGGACTGATTTCAAGGCAGTAGGCACCGGAGTTTTCACAGCAACATTGTAAACCAGCCTCGGTAAAATCATTGCCCGCATAAAAAAAAGTGCCAACAATTCTGGCAGTGATTGTAGTCAGGCATTACGGTCTGTTCAACGCTTAAGTCATTACTTACCCCTACGGGAGGGTGGGGCGGGGACTGTTGCCATTTCATGTACAGGTCATTTAAAGAAGCTTGGATTGTATTGGCTAAGAAATAAAACTTAGTATAAGTGCCAAAGTTGATACTTTATCACAGTAAATTGCATTAAACTACCTTTAATTTGAGCTGCACGGATTTCCTGTGCCAAAAACAAAACAAAATCAGTTAAGCGGTAAATCGCAACAAGCTAAAAAATACAACAAAATACAAACCCTGAAATGATAGCCCTGTCGTTTAACGGGGTCCCTGTGGTGGAGGTACGGAGTTCGTTGCAGCGGCCTAGACGGAACTACGTCACGCAGCACTTGATCAAAGACAGCGAGGTAAGCCATTGAAAGAGACCGGGACGAGCCTCGTTCTCGCTAACAATGAATTGAGAAATAGAAACGCAAGTGAAAAATAATTTAATATGATATCAAAAAATATAATCAAGATATCAAAATATCGATTATCAAAAAATAAATTAAAGGTAAAAATTACATAAAATTAATATATAGAAATTAAACAAAACAATAATAAATAGCACTGACATAGCGCTCAATTATAAAATATTCTAGGTCGCTTTACATTACAACAACAACGAAACAAAACAAACAAAAAAGCGAAAAACAAAGAAAAGGCAAGAAAAGAAAAGAAAAGAAAAAGAAAAAAGAAAAAGAAACCCTGGCCTTTGCAGGGCTCGAACTCGGATGTCATTGACAATCACTAAGTTAACCAAGCGTGCTACCTACCGAAACACAACAAAAGACAGTCTATTCACACGATACACTAGGTTATTTTGTCCTTGAAAACACTAAAGGCTGGTTCACACTAGCGTCGGATTCGGAATCGGAAGCAGAAAACAAAGGAAAAGACAAAAGAGTTAAGTCAAGCGTGTGGACATAAGACATCGACATAAGCATCGCAAGAAGCATAAGACCAAGCATAAGCATAATAAAAGACAAAGGAAGGAACAAAGAAAAACACCTTTCTTTTGTATTCTAATCCCTAAATTCTTTGTTGTTTTCTTACGATTCCGATTCTGATTCCGACGCTAGTGTGAACCAGCCTTAACTAGACCGGCCGTAGGCCGTAGGCCGAGAACGAGTTATAAACTGCAAATGTTTTTTCTCTATTTTGACCTGGCGCGTTTGATCACGTAATGCTTTTATTCATATATAAAACATCTGAAACATGAACAAAAAAAAAAAAAACTCCCACGATTTGTTATTGTGTCAAAAATGCCTCTGTAGACGTCTTTACAGTAAACAATTTAGATATTAGTGAATAAAAGTTGAATAAACTGGTATATTCGCAGGTAATATTTTTGCATGTGAGATATATAATACCCATGATAATAGAAGGACAAAGGCAAACACTAATAGTTGCTGACAGGCAAATTGACAGTAATCAGATAAGGACGGACCATTTGATCCGGGTATATAAATCTTAAGCATCACCCGGTGGTCGACGATAGCAAGCTCCTGTTTTTCAACTTGCTGGGCTTACAAAAGTTTAATTTCTTTAGTTTTAGTAAGTCGATTCAAAAAAGGTCTTTACTACTGCGGATTGTTGAACTAAAGGCAACCAGTGTACGCTTCGAGGAGCGTCTTTTTAAAAAGTTTATTAACGACAACATGTCGACGCTCTTACTCTAGCGGCAGCTAATCTAAATGTCCTTTTTAAACCGATTTTGGACTCCCCTGGGCTCACATGGGCACGAGTGAACGCACGAGTGCATCTAGTTGTGAATGACAGTGAATGCACAGGGATTTTAGAGGAAGGGTGACACAAAACAAAGATTCTCAGCGCTGAGAAATATTTGGGTTTATACTTCATGGCTTCTTTTCTTTCGCTTTTTCTCAGATTTTTATCTCTTTCACGATTACTTTTGAATGAAATGTCAAAAAAGAAAAAAAATCATCGGTTCTTTAGAATCTCATCTTCTTCATGAGTCCAAGACGACAGTTTTATGGTAGCTGTAGTATGTCAATTGACTCAAAGTAAAAACTTTCTTCTATATAGACGACTTTCAAAAATGGCGGCTCATTGTTCACGAGAACGAGGCCAGAAAGGCCTCAAAATTATCATGGCATCAAATGGGTATAAGTATATCCTGTAAAATGCACAGAAAATAGCTATTTCAAAAAGAAGAGGAACACATAATCTTTGACAGCAATAGAAGTTTCGCCACACTTAATTTTCTAGCAACAAGGTCTTTGTGGCCTCGTTCTCATGTACTAGGCCGCAATTTTTGAAAGTCGTCTATGTTCGTTGCGTTCAAAACCCACAAATCAACAATGACTTACTTCATTCCAAGTTGGAGCAGTTCTGCTAATGAGAGCAAACACGTCCATATCAGATGTTGGCATAGAGTAAGGGTTTTCCTCCTGAAAATTAGCCAATAGTCAGGAAGAGAGAGAGAGAGACTTACAGGGAGGGAGTTTGCTCCCCCCTTATTACCTAACAAGATCTCTAAGTATCGATTGAGCAGCTAAAACTACATGCATGGATTGGAAGGGCATGAAGACCACGCACTTTACCACCCTTAGTTCACACGCTCTGATTGACTTACGCAACAAGTAGAGCAAGTCTTTCGTAATTGTTATTATTAAACATGCCAAGATCTCATGGGATATCATTTTCTGAGGCTTGTTTAATGTCCATGTTAGTTCTTTGTCTTTGTTAACCCTGACTTCACATTCAGATGTATTTGTTTGTTAATGGTTCCCACACCTCAGTAAAACTCCCTGACTTTTATAACAATTTCTTTTCAATCTGTTTCAACTTAAGTTAAAGGCATTACGTTTGTGGAATTCCACAGGCAAGCCAAGCTGCTAAAAGGGATTTTTGACCTTCCAAACCAAAAATTCCAGTCAGTAGTGGGAAGCCTGTGTTTTACTTATGAAAGTCAGTAGTGGGAAGCCTGTGTTTTACTTATGAAGGTCAGTAGTGGGAAGCCTGTGTTTTACTTATGAAAGTCAGTAATGGGAAGCCTGTGTTTTACTTATGAAGGTCAGTAGTGGGAAGCCTGTGTTTTACTTATGAAGGTCAGTAGCGGGAAGCCTGTGTTTTACCTTCTCCTTGCCGTCACTGATTTGAGCAAACTTCATGTGGTGATACAAACCCATCTTCTGCGTTATCAAACAGTTTGTCAAGTGACACCGCGCATTGTTCCAGTGAAGCAACCGCTGGATTTGTTCCTCTAAGGACTGGTTTACATCTGCTGCTAAGTTGTACGTGTACAGAATAAGCTGATAAAGAAATGCACAGTAAAGAATGTTAGGCCGTTCCTGGGAGGTAATGCACTCCATCTAGAATCTCCCTAATGAATCATCATGGGAAGTAATGCACTCCATCTAGAATCTCCCTAATGATTCATCACGGGAGGTAATGCACTCCATCTAGAATCTCCCTAATGATTCATCACGGGAGGTAATGCACTCCATCTAGAATCTCCCTAATGATTCATCATGGGAGGTAATGCACTCCATCTAGAATCTCCCTAATGAATCATCATGGGAAGTAATGGGTTTCAGGTTTTCTCCTGAGAATGGAAGGATACAGGAGGGGTAGCCATGTCGGATGAATTAACAACATTAATTAGAAATCTTCTGTTGAAGTTCATCAAAAATGGCTGCCATGACGTCACATGCAACCCAGTAACCCACCTTTTTATCGATAAAAGTCAGCAGAATCAGTTTTTGTCTGGGGATGGTACATGACGTGGTGCTGCACAACGACAAGTTGTCATGGTTCCTTGTAGTAACAATAGACGATTCTAACGCTTTGAACCGCTGTCTACCAGAAAACCCTGGCAAAAACAAGAGTCCTTCATACACAAGGTTTTTTTTAATATTTGACGATGGGAGTGGTAATGAAGGGGGGAGGGTGTAAAGGTGGGACCTATTCCAGTAAGCAGGAAGCTATTCATGTAAACAGGAAACCATATTCATTAGTTTTTACCTCGTGTGAGACTACTTTGACTGCCACTTTGACTGTACTCTTCAACATCTTCATCTAATCATGGAAGAGTTAAAACAGTTCCATTAACAAGTCTTTTCATCAATAAGAATCATTAAAAGGCCTGGACACACGATACAACTTGTCATGCAACATTGCGTGTAACAGCAATTGAACAGTGTACAGCTCTGTGTTGTATACAATATTACAGAAAACATTACAGTAAACATTTCACCGTGTATCCAGACCTCAATGTCAACCATTTATCATTATTTCCGACCAATATCGTCAACTCTGTCATGCATGAAACGAACAAAATCTTAACCAACATCACCGATTGTCTTTATTCAATTATAGATTACCATAGATTCCATTTAGTACAGACGCCCGAAAAGTGAAATCTATTTGCCAAATAGACAATGTTCTTACCATTTTCGATGCCCAAACACGATTTCCATTGGCTATAGTCTCGTGCAATGAGCACAAAGAAACATGGCGAACCAGGAGTACGAACAAACACACGACCTGGTTTATCTACTGATGTTTCCTCTTCTACATGTGCCTAAAACAAGATACAGTATAAATATGACGACTGTACTAATTAAAGTTTTTATAAAGACATACCTTAAGGGGTTCACGACCTGGTTTATATTGCGGACAAGAACACTCGTGATCTTCTGCCTTGTCAATGGAGTGACTGTAAAACACAAAAAATATGGTGATTAACTGACATGAAGGATAGGCAGAAAGACAATAAAAAGATAGACAGACAGACATACAGACACAGACCGACCGACAGACAGACACAGACAGACAGACAGATAGACAGACAGACAGACAGTTATGACTATTAAATAATATTTACCACTCAGAAGCTTGTCGATAAAATCTCGGAGTCATTTCAGGGCACATATTTGAAACGAGGGTTTTCAATTCAGTTAACATGAAATCAACAGCAAAGCGTGCAAGAAGCTCTCCCTTCATGACATAAATGGACGGTGCACCCAGGTTGTGAGCAAAGGAGAATAATTCTCGTCCTGGTTCGTGAAAGCTGTTAGATAAAAAATAATAAAAAACCTTGAATGCAGTCATTACAAGCAGAAAAATAAAGATCAGATGATGGCAAAGTCGAATTACTTTATTAAAACTGGAAAAGATTGTTCATATTACAATAGAATAATCTGGATTTATTCCATCCCATATACAGGACTTAGAAGTCCCTCCTCTTTGAGCAGTATCCAAGAGGACCAAGACACTTAGAAATCCCCACCTCTCTGTGTGCTGCCCAACTATTCACCTTTCTGAACCCACTCCGTCATAAGTTCTTTTACCCTAGGTACATCCTCAAAAACACCCAAGCCCCAGGGTACGAGACACTTCAAATATGGGTAGTCACTCACTTGGGATGTAATTCTCCTTTTTCTCCACTTTCGTACTGTGTTCTCTTTTTCATTTTTTCTTTAATTTTTCTTCTTCTTTTCTCGAGATCCTGCCAAGTCTCCTGCTCAAATTTAAGAGTAGGAGTCAAAAGAGGCGTAGTTGAAGGACACTTCATGCTGGAACTGTATTGTGTAGGGTCTCTGTCAAGTATTTCATCAGTTGTGCCAGCGTTCGTTGTGGTCAGCATTGGTGCATAATTGATTCCACTGGGGGTGGTAGTAGGGGTTGAGGCGTACTCCTGTGATTCCAGTATTTCCTGTTGGCTGAAGGTGTCATATGTATCTTCTAGTCCCACATTAGAATCTTTGCCTTCCACATCACCATGGTTACTGTCACGTGACTGTTCATCTTGATTTCCCGCCAATCTCCTATCTTTATCTTCGGTTCTCTTTTCACACGAGACTTCCATGGCCAACTCTGCATTCTCAATTGTGATGTCACTATTAGCAGCGTTGGTCAACGTTTCGTCTTTAGCAACCGGACTCAAAGCAGGGCCATCCTTAGTAACCATTTCTTGATTGTTTCTGATCAGTACTGGAGATGATTTGATATTTTCTGAATTCAATTCGTCCACAGGGTTTGTCACACCTTGGAACCCTAGTTTACGTTGAGGCTTCTGACGAAATTTATCACCATCACTTCCGGTGTTGTCAGGCTGTACCACACCATCATCCAACTCTTTGCTTGAAGACGGACTCTTTTTATTCTTGAATAATTTTTCACGGATTTCTGCAGACTTGGACCTGCGATGACCTTTCACGTTCTGTTTTTCAAGGAAAGCTTTAAACTCCATCCCTTGACTGTCAGTAGACGGTGTTCTATGGTAACATGGTGCACTTCGAGTACTGTCAGTCGAAATCTTCCTTGATGGAGTTTCACTTCCAGGTGTAACACTTTCTTCTTGAGAAGATTCCCTAATCATCTTCGCCTTAGTTGTCTTGGGTGGAGGGGATATGTCGGAGGGGGTTGGGGGTGCAGACAATGAACGCAGTCTGAAGGTCTGAGTAACAAAATACTCCTCAGGGATGGAGGACAGTGGCGCAGGAAGTAATAAGTATTCCATTAATAGGTCACACAATGCATGTTGGATGATGCATTTTAGTTGGTTGGTTAAATATTCCATTCCAATGTTGCCTCGTTCCCAGATTGAAAACTGAACGATGAAATTGTCCTCTTTAAAAGAAAACAGAATCGTAGATAAGTAATAATTAACAAATATTTCATCAACTGTTACGTTTAATTTTATTAAAAGTTGCGTCAAAGATTGGTAGAAGTAAAACTTAATTCTGCGTTTGCAAAGTTGTAGTATATAGTGATGGATGCGGCTCATACTTGATCTTGTCAACAAAATTAATATTTCAAAACAAAAAGCTTGGCCCTGTTCTCGACTTAGCTAGTAGTCTGCACTTGGCATTACGTGCCTACCAAAAGACAGTTACGTTTCGAGACTACGGCAAACCCAAGGCAATCTTGTTGCATCGTGTGTCTTAGTCATCCCCGTTTCTACGATGAGAATAAATCTTACCCAAAAGAGTTTCCTCCGTTAGCAATTGTACTTCTGTCATGTCTTCATAAAAATTTTTGTCTAGGTGTTCAACATTAATGGATGGTATCCTAGCAACGGTGAAATGGATCTGTTCTTTTTGTGAGTCAAGAAACTTCATGGAAATACAAGCCAAACCTGCAACAAGAGCGTTAAACATACAAACGAAGCCTATTTGCCATATAATTGCCAGCAATCAACAGTCGATCAACTTTGGCTGGCTTACTGGCTTAAACATATCACGAATTGCTGGGTTGCTAGTGAGGTCATGGCAGCCATCTTGCATGGACTTCCACAGATTATTTCTAGCGTTTGCTGTTCGTTCATCCAATATGGCTTTGTCTTTTGATCCCGAAGGAATGGCTGAAAGCCAGCAATAAACAACCCTTGCTGCCTAAATCACTGTAAAACGGTTGAGCTACAAAATTGGTGGACTTTACCTTTTGCACCACATGATTCAGGGCGATTGTAAAGAAAGATCTCCGACGACTTCTCATCTTCTCCTGCCTCACGATCCTTGAAGTGCTGTCGAGGGTTGGAGTCTGAGTATCTTGGCATAGTAAAAATCTGCAGCAGATTTTGTTTTAAGTAGTAAAACAATGGATACAGGTAGCCTATTTCAATGGGTGGAATAACGATGCACAACTTGCTGGATGCTGGTTTCTCTGGTGGTTGGATGAACTAAGAAGAATTATTTTAAAACGTTTATTAGTATGGATAACACGATTGGTTAGCGCGCGGCCATCTATGCAGGAGCATAGAGCTCCAAGTGACCTGGCATTCAACTTATTTCTTGCCGTGTATTTAAAGTAGAACACTGAGGGAGAGACAGGGGGGTAGAGGGTGCACCCTTCAAGCGCTTATACACAAGCCTCTGGCTTGACAGAGTTGGGCAACCACACCCTGCGCTCTTGAAGTACAATATATTACCTTTTTACTTTTTAACGATAGAGGATAATTGGCAATTAATATGAACCAGACTGACTTGTTTTACGTACCTTGACATCAGAGTAGCTAAGTTTAGGATTGCGTAACAACATAAAGGTCAGTTCATCAAGAGTTGCTTCATCCAGACGATTAATAAGTACTTCAAGTAACTCAACAGTGATTTCTGTACCAGGCTCATCTACACCATACACATGCAGAGCTAAGCTTTGTTCTACTTTATCATATAGGTGAGAAGACTTCTTAAGGTTGGATCTTGGCTCCTAGATAGAACATCATTAGTGGTTGATTGTTGTCAAGATTAGTAACCACTCTTCTCGCTCTTGATAGCAGGTTAGCATGGAATAAAACTTCTATCTAGGTCCCTCTACGCCATGAGTAAGTTTGGAAAGGACTCTTCGGTCCGTTTTCCAAATGAGAAGAAGAGTGGATAACATACTCCAGCTATATTTAATGAGTTGAGAGCTAAAATCCAGCTATTTTGATATTTAACACTTGGACTTTCTGAGCCGCGGTACAAATGGATAGGTTGTGCAGTTTTTGTATTTCTTTATTGAAAATTATGAGAATTGCGACAGAAACGTTTGTTAAAACTTAACGTCCAAGTGTTTTGCTTTAAGGTTCTTAGTTGCATACTTACACTAAACTCATCCTCGTGATCTTGGTCCAGTTTTGTCAGTGATATTTGAGAAAGTGATAACTGGGAACCTTTTTGTGAAGTGTTCGACATGGTATCAAAGTGAGACTGACTGTCTTGATCATCCTGGTCCTGGAGACGAGTATCAGAAGGAAACTGGAGCTGGTCTTGACAGACACACAGGGACTCCAAAAGCCTGCAAGCGAAAATGGGAATGATACATCATGATAAAGATGGCCATGTTAGTGTTATTGGTCGTCGATATGATGATGTTGATGGTGGTAATGGAAGACAACTTTGGCTCTGGCTTCTAGCTGAGACTGTATTTGTTCCGGGTTCGCCATGTTCAAATTCAGTTGGTCGACCTACCAGCTGGGTTTCTTAAACACTTTATGTTTCATTTACATTATTTAGCTGTGATTATTTCAGTGGAGTACCTGGAAACTAACTGGATAGCTCAGTGCTCTTCCACTATAAACAAAGCATTTACATCTGGCTCTCAAAACACAGAGACAAATTCAGGATTTTCTTTGCGGCGTAATAGAAAATGTAAACTATCTAGAGGATCCAGAGGGTATTTTGGTGTCCAGAACACCAAAACTTGTGTCAGTTGTATCAGGAGGAGGTGCGCGCCCCCTACAGCAACATTGGTGAATTGTGGAGATACCTTAAATAAAACACATTTCCACTGCTTTCCTCTTTATACACAAACATATCTCGTCTATTTTTCACACCAAATCGATTTAGAACACCTCTGATGATCTTACGGCCCCGGGAATTACTCCAGTTTCCCGCCGGATCTTGTAAACGTGGATGGAATATCAGATGGTAGAACCATTTACTGGAACATTGAAAGTGACCAGGTTGAAAGATGTATTCACCCTGAACATAGCGACCCAGGTAACCTGTCAAATACAAAACAACACCAAGGTGAGTCTTCACACATGTGTCACAGTCTGACATGGAAATTGGCATAGTCGCTGACCATCATCGCTTTCCAGCAAACGTGGGCATGACGCGAGAAGAGGCAGACAGCAGAGACGATCACGTGACCTACTTTTTTTTCGCGCCTGGCGTTAAGCGTTTGGCACTCAAATACGTTTGAAATGACGCGAAACAAAAGCCGTGTTCGTGATGCTTTTAAAATCTCTCTAATATCTCGGTATCAAATCAAACATTTTGATGTCGTTTTCAATATTGCAATGTTCCATTACACCGGACGAGTTACATCCAAAACGTACCACTACCATCACTTTTACTAATGTACACCCCAACTGGGGATACGGACATTCTCAAATCTTCGTGTTTCCAAATGTCTTCGTCTGCTTCAGGGAACAACAGAGAATTGCATATCTTTGTGTCGTACAAGTCTTGAAGAAGCATTCTCTGTTAAAGAGAGAAAGAATTTACGGTGATCTCAGAGAGAACAAACAAACATGACAAAGGAGAGAAGAATGGCGGAGAAATTATGTTCATGTCTTCAACTAACTTGATTAACAGCTCGACAGTTTTCATGGATAGCATTAACAACAAGCTCTATAAGACCTCCAGCCATTGTTGGTGACATCACAGAGTCCTCAGAATTTCTGTAAAATAAAGTTTCTTCTCATTCAAATTAAGTTTGAATCGAGTAATATTCTACGTCTACGTAACAACGACGCGAATCGTATTCTAACTCTGAGTTTCAAAAGAAGCTTGTGATTGGCTCAATTAACGCTGCTTGCCATTGGGTATTTCCATAGCATAACAGTTGCTCACGTCATGTTGGCGCGGAATGACATCTAATAAAGAAACGGGGCTAGAAAGCCCTTCACGATTTAGCCAATCACGAGCGTCTATTCAAAACCACAAAGATCGCTGTTATGCAGACGGACTAAACAAACGTGTTTTTGGATGTAATTCAGGCTAAGTTAAGTTGTGACAATAAAACAAAAACAAAGAAACACATACCGTCGATGGAAGAATATATCAACGCAGTTATCACACAGTCTTAACACCAGCCAAAACTTTAGTTTTTCTTTGGTTTCTCTAGGACTTGACTTCTTTCTTCCACGTCCGCCTTGCTCTTCGTGAGTTTTGTTTGCTTGATTCTTACTGTCAATAAAACAATCTTCATCCTTGATGTCGTCAAAGATTGAAGTCATACTAAGGGCCCCTGAGTTATGGCTTGAAGAAATTAGTCGTGTAGAGCGTTTATCTTGGTCCTTGAAAACTTCATTCTGGTCTGGAAGTCTTATGGGGGTCGAGGCAGCTTCTGCAGGAGTTGTAAAACCATACTCAGCTACGGGAGTGGATGAGTCCTCGCAGCAACAGAAAGGAGCTCCTGAAGTTATCACTGTAAGAGGTACCGAAATGTCAACAGATGAGGAAACACTGTCAGTCTTTTCTTTTCCATCACTGCTGAGTGAAAGTTTGCTTTCGTCTACTACACCTTTGACACTTTCAATTACTACTTCACGCCGTGTGTTCTCTTTCGTAGGCACCACAACACTTACATCATTCTCTACTGGGCTTTCTATGGTTAATAAATTTCTCTCGGTGGTTTCGTTCTTCACATCGCTTGGTACACATGGGACTTGTGCCTCATCTATGTTCGAGTCAGCTTGAAGCAAGCTCTTTTCAGACGAGCTCATTGAGGATAGATTTGGGTCAGGTTTCTCTAGCGAAGACGAGTCAGAAAGCTTTAAGCCACTTTTCAATTGCTGCGGAGAACAAGATTTCGCTGTTTCATCAGAAGGAGGAGTTTTTTGTAAGTTCTGTTTACTCTCGGATTCTTTGTCGACTTGTTCCATGTCCTCATTGTCCTCGCTGGGTAAAGTAAGATAATAATACTCATCAACTTTGTTCATTTTATAATCAAGAGTGTTGATGGCCTCAAATTCCTTCATAAAGAGTTCCATACTCTGTTCTGCACCAAAGACAAACTGTAAGGATATTTTTCTGTTGATACACAGTGGATGGCCTTCTGACCTTTCAACATGTCGTTCCACCTAAAAAATAATTTACAATAGATTTGCACTCTGTATGATGCATCAGTCTTTCTATAAGCCTTGCCGTTTTAAGTTGGAACTACATGGTATTCTGTTTGTGTTTTTACATTATTCTCCCATTGTTGTGGATTCTAAGATAATGTCTACCTACAGTCCTTGCCAATACAGTGGTAAATTTATAAAGCGGATAGTTCTGAACCCTGCCTAGTGTTCGCTTGAACGAGGTGTCAACAAAGAAAGTGTTCAGAGCTGAAAAGCCCTGTTGAGGGAGTCTCAATCATGTATGTATGTACGTATGTATGTATGTATGTAGGTTCAGTATACAGTAAATAATTGGAGAAAGTTCCCGCTTAACAAAGGGTGTTCACTAAATAAAGGGTGTTCGCTTAATAAAGGGTGTTCGCTTAATAAAGGGTGTTTACTTAATAAAGGGTGTTCACTTAATAAAGGGTGTTCACTTAATAAAGGGTGTTCACTTAATAAAGGGTGTTCACTTAATAAAGGGTGTTCACTTAATAAAGGGTGTTCACTTAATAAAGGGTGTTCACTTAATAAAGGGTGTTCACTTAATAAAGGGTGTTCACTTAATAAAGGGTGTTCACTTAATAAAGGGTGTTCACTTAATAAAGGGTGTTCGCTTCATAAAGGGTGTTCACTTAATAAAGGGTGTTCCCTTAATAAAGGGTGTTCACTTAATAAAGGGTGTTCGCTTAATAAAGGGTGTTCACTTAAGGGTGTACTGACATATAAAAATTGCCCGTTGCTAGGGAAATTTGAAAATTCTATAAAATGCCACCAAATTGTCATATTGCTTTTATATTTTGTAATTCGTCTTCCCTGAGGGAACTTTCGCATTTTATGACGCCATTGCATGACGTCATCATGTGACGTCATAGACACAGAAAAAGGCTATAATTTTTTTCAGCACTGTATATTTGAGAATTTAAAATGCATTATTTTAATCTTGAGACCAAGGTGCATAGAATCGAGCATGGGTTTTAAGAATGGTTTCCAAATAAACATGTTAGGATTTTTTGAACGTCAAAAATGAGCGACTTATGCCAATAACTTTCGTATTTCTTAATTTTTCGCAAATCCCATGCTCGGCTTTGAAGAAAAGGCTGTAAAGAATATAAATATTGAAAAAACACTTCCTTTTGATAAAACCTGCCAAAGATTATAGCTTTTTAAAGAAACCGGAAGTAAAGTGTCCCGCGCATGCGCAATAAGAACGAAAATGAGTCCTTTTTTTCAGGTGTGCGTTGCTCTTACCGGAAGTTAAATGATTCCCGCCAAAAACGCGCGCGCGCGTGCCTATTCAATTTTGCCGGCCAAAAGAAGACCCTATTTTGCATAGCAACCGTTGCACAGCAACGATATATGTCAGTACACCCTTAATAAAGGGTGTTCCCTTAATAAAGGGTGTTTACTTAATAAAGGGTGTTCACTTAATAAAGGGTGTTCCCTTAATAAAGGGTGTTCACTTAATAAAGGGTGTTCCCTTAATAAAGGGTGTTTACTTAATAAAGGGTGTTCACTTAATAAAGGGTGTTCCCTTAATAAAGGGTGTTCACTTAATAAAGGGTGTTCCCTTAATAAAGGGTGTTCACTTAATAAAGGGTATTCCCTTAATAAAGGGTGTTTACTTAATAAAGGGTGTTTACTTAATAAAGGGTGTTCACTTAATAAAGGGTGTTCCCTTAATAAAGGGTGTTCACTTAATAAAGGGTGTTCCCTTAATAAAGGGTATTCCCTTAATAAAGGGTGTTCCCTTAATAAAGGGTGTTTACTTAATAAAGGGTGTTCACTTAATAAAGGGTATTCCCTTAATAAAGGGTGTTCACTTAATAAAGGGTGTTCCCTTAATAAAGGGTGTTCACTTAATAAAGGGTATTCCCTTAATAAAGGGTGTTTACTTAATAAAGGGTGTTCCCTTAATAAAGGGTGTTCGCTTAATAAAGGGTGTTCACTTAATAAAGGGTGTTCACTTAATAAAGGGTGTTCCCTTAATAAAGGGTGTTCACTTAATAAAGGGTGTTCCCTTAATAAAGGGTGTTCACTTAATAAAGGGTATTCCCTTAATAAAGGGTGTTTGCTTAATAAAGGGTGTTCACTTAATAAAGGGTGTTCGCTTAATAAAGGGTGTTCACTTAATAAAGGGTGTTCGCTTAATAAAGGGTGTTCACTTAATAAAGGGTGTTCACTTAATAAAGGGTGTTCCCTTAATAAAGGGTGTTCACTTAGTAAAGGGTGTTCCCTTAATAAAGGGTGTTCACTTAATAAAGGGTATTCCCTTAATAAAGGGTGTTTACTTAATAAAGGGTGTTCACTTAATAAAGGGTGTTCACTTAATAAAGGGTGTTTACTTAATAAAGGGTATTGGCTTGATAAAGGGTGTTTGCTTAGTAAGGGGTGTGCATAATAGAGGTACCAGCAGTGTATTTGGTTTCCTGGCGTCTAGGCAATTTATTTTGCAATTAACTATCTTTTACCTTTTCTAAAGTGGGTGTGGTGTAAGGTCCAGTGTAACGTAGTTCAGATACAACCTCGTCTTGAAGTAACCACTGGATGCTTTCACACGTGACATTCATGGCCAATCGCTGTTGACTGGGTAGGCTTCGCAGGGGGTCAGGGCCATTGAACCTTAGACAATTACAATAAAAATGCATTAGTTAAAATGAAGTATGCATATCTCATATATCCTTTTGAAATCGTCTCTGCATCCTGAGAGTTTTTGTACTCCATTACTTGCTACAGTAATATAGTACCATCCTAAAGGGGCACACTTGTGTGGTCCCTTTCACTTATCTATACCGATACTGTTTTTGTCTCACTCTATTGTCTATTCGACCAATGACGTTATTTCAAGCTGTTTAGGTTCACTGATTTTTAAGTTCCAATCATTAAAATTCATTCATCAATGGCATATGAAACGACTGCCATTTATTTTTGATAACTACTTTAAATCTGCCAAAAACACACATAGCTATAATACTAGGTGTGTGTCAAAAGATAACCTATACAAAGAAAAATTTCGAACAAATTTAGGCAAACAAACTATCAGTGCAGTGGCACCTGATTCTGTGGAAAGAAATTCCACAGGCAATCAAACTAATAAAAAATCCTACAGTATATCCTTCAAAATTAAGCTGAAAGCACTTTTGCTGCAAAGCCAAAGCTCAAATCTACAAAAATAATGCTCTAATATGTGAGCCCCTCTTTTTTCTTCTTGACTCATCAACATTTTTTCCCATTTCACCCAAACTCCGCCCTTATAGTATTAATATCTGTTTTCATATTAATGTGTTTTAATGTGTTGTTATTATTTAGTATTATTATAGTTTCGTCTGGGCTCTTCTTACATAATAAATAAAAACGTCTTGTGTCTAACACAAAAACCTAACGGTTAATTTAGATACAAGGCATAAATTCCAAAAGAACTATAATTTTTATGAACTTTACAAAATTCTTTTAAAACATTTAAAATATATCAAAAATTATACAAATAAATAAAACCATCCCTTGTAAATGAAGTGCAAAATAAAGAATATTGTATTGTATTGTATTGTATTGTATTGTATTGTATTGTATTGTATTGTATTGTATTGTATTGTATTGTATTGTATTGTATTGTATTGTATTGTATTGTATTGTATTGTATTGTATTGTATTGTATTGTATTGTGATTGCTTAGTGATACCTAGATCATCCGACCATCTAAAATTCCTTCAGTAGCCCTGTTACTCAAGATTGCGTGCGCATCTTGAAATTGACATCAAAAGTACCACTGAATACAATTTCAAACTTCCGATGGGCTACAAGTCTATGATAAAGCATAATTTTTCATTACAGTACTAAACAACAAGACTTTCCGTTTCAATCGTTTTAGTTATAAGAACTTTCAAACTTTAAACGGCTCTATAAAGCGCGCAGCCTTGAGAAAACATTGTATACTCAATGCAAGCTGGCAAGTGACAGCTCTTTGTTTTGTTTTTTCATTCTTGGGAAGGTTCAAACTTTCACTGCTACTTTCTTATATCTCCCATGCGTCCCACTCATAAAAAATATTGTCTAGCCTTCTTACCCATCTATATCATGCGATGTTACTGTCTTAGAATCCATTCTTTTCAACTCAAACTTTTCTTGAGGAGAAAGAGAAACAGGCGAATCACAACAAGAACCACACATCGAGGTCGAGAATCTTGGGTGGTTGACGCTTGATTTGAGGGTCGAGTAATCGGGTTGAGGAGAAAGTGTCAAACAATTTAAATCAATTGTGATGTGAAGTGATGGACTGAAAAGATCAAATGATTCTTCAGCTTCTTCCATTCTGCGCACAATTTCACCTGGTGATAAAATGGGAATTTCATTATAGAAAATGGGAAATGAAACGGAATGAATGGAATATGAGTGGATTGAGATGAGATAATGCATGATTGAAAAAGATGGGAACTATAATTTTGATGAGAATTCAGCGATCGCAAGTTTGTAGCAGTTTAGAAATAATGGTCGTTTCTGTCAGTGATTTCCAATTTGAATTCAAAATTACGATCAGAGCACCGAAGAATCTTGAGTTTGCAAGCTCCGGGAAACATTTCTTGCAGATTAAAATTGCAGTGGCGAGTATTTTGGTGGCTAAATATTCTAGTACGTATACAGTGTTTTCGTTGAGAATCGATAGCAATGTGAACTTCTGGTCTCTCGCTTTGTTTTCTCTAAGGACCAATTAGAAGACAGGAAAAATTCGATTTCGCCAGAGCCAGTATTTTTGTGAGCATGCGCAGTAAGAAAAATCGGTTCTGGGGACGAGATCGCTCCCCAATGAAAACATTCGTCAGTGAAACAAACATTTGCTTTTGCTTTGGATTCCTGTGGTTAAGTCGCGGACACACGTAATCCCGCGAAATCTTGCGCATGCCCAGTAATTTTGCTGCGGTGTCATTAGGATGATAAGTCTTACCAATACAAACAGGTAAAGAATCAATAGGAACGGGCGTAATAGTTCCTCCACCAATGGTACTCCTGTCTCTAAGAGAACACGTTAATTGCAAGAACAATGGGATATTCAGGCTTTTATCATCATCTTCAACATCTCCAAAATCACTCTCCTCACCCGACCCCCCAAAGTCAGAGCTCGAGTCATCTGACAGGAGGTAGTCTTGGTCATCATCTTGGATTAACACAACCGTTTCTCCAAATACTTCTGAGCCCACATCACTTTTGTCGTCTTCATCACGGTATTCCTCATGAAAGGCTTCGTGGTCATCGTCTGGTTCAAAACTTCCACTCGTTGACTACAGATATTAAATAGCAGAATCAATTATCTTTTTATCGGCATAAGCAGGTAAAAGTAGAGGTCTTTTAAGGGTGTGAGTTAAACCCTCGACCCATCCGTCAATAAACTCTGTCCCTTCACTGACCATGATCTTCCAGGAAAAATGCCCTGCTTACCCTCTGCTTATTCTCATTTTCTGTCTCACTCAGTTCGCCGTTCCACAGAAATCTAGAACTTTAGTGATCGACACAAATTATCAAGACGTGGTGTAAACTAACGACAAATCGTGCCCAGTACCATTAGAATAATGCCCAAACCAATAAGTCCCTCTCCATTCATGGGCTTTAATTGAATCGTTCATCGACTTTTGAAAAGTTCCTTATTACATAACATTTTCGCGACGCTAATGTCGCGATTCAGCAATACATTTTTTTGCTTTCATTTTGCAATTTTCTTTAAAATCTTGAACACTGTGAAATTAAAGTGTCGTGAAAATTTCGTGTAACAAGATAAGCTTAATTAGTTTGTATTATTAAAATGTACGTTGTAAAGAAGTTACCTTTCTGTTAGTGGTACTCGCACTCTGTGGACAATAGAAGAACAAATCTCCAAAGGCAGGCATTGTTTTAAAGTATCTCCCTAGTATTGCCATGAATCGATCCTTAATTGACCGATGTAGACCTAAAGCAGACTCACAATTATCATTCAAGTAAGACTTCAGGAACTGAAGTGTTCCAAACTCTTGAAAATTTCTTCTTTGGAAAATTGGGGACTGAGTTTTCTGGCAAAGAAGTAGAGATGATGGCACTCTTATTGAGTCACTGTGGTTCCTGGGTAAACCTGGATTTCTTACAAAATGACCACAAAGACAGCGAATGAATTCAGTGATATCAATCTCTAGGAAGTTTTCCTCACAGGTATCTACCGCTGACTGAACATCGCGGACATTCATCTGGTGTCCACTTTGTAAACTTGTGAATATACTTGTTACAAAAGAACGAAAGAAAATGTCATGGACGGCATTACAGTGAAGTAGGAGATCCTTAGACGAGCCAAACCGCCCTGTTGTCCTTCCTTCTACCATACGGGGCATTTCTTCAAGACTGAATGGGTCCACAAAGACTTGGGAGGTCTGGGTGAAATCTTGAAAGATATCATCACGTTTGCGATTATCCTCCTTATAATCTGGATTTTCTTCAACATGTGTGAGATTATATAAAGGGCAATCGTAGCAGTAGATTGGGATATTATAAGAGAACCAATCATCAATTTCAGTATTGGCTGGAAATTGTGATAGCGGTGACAAATTGTCCTCTGTAGGGGTGTCTAGATTCTCTTCATCCTTGAATTTCACACATTTATCTGGATCATCATTATCAGCGTTCTCCACTGCAATGCGTTGAAGCTGAGAGTCTAACTGATCAGTGGCTTTGAGTGTGACGTTTTGTTTGCTAGTAGATGACACACCAGGAGGTAATGTAAGAGTTGGGGGCTGTGCTTGATTTGAATGCATGAACTGGGGCAAGGGGTCATCTTCACAACCTTGAATTGGAGGTGTTAAGCTACGTTCTGAAATCAATAAGAAAAGACATTACCTCATGATACGTTGCCAGTTTTTACGAAATGTGCCCGGGTTCCAGATGCTTTGTTTTTTTATGGAAAGAAGAAGCTTGTCGGACCATGGTATATGAAACGTGACTGTTGTAGGAGGCCGTAGCATCTTCATATCATACCTTTCATACCAATTATACCTTTCATACCGATTATACTTTTCATAGCTACCATACTTTTCATAGCTACCATACCTTTCATAGCTACCATACCTTTCATAGCTACCATACCTTTCATAGCTACCATACCTTTCAAACCTACCATACCTTCATAGCTACCATACCTTTCATAGCTACCATACCTTTCATAGCTACCATACCTTTCATATCTACCATACCTTTCATAGCTACCATACCTTTCATAGCTACCATACCTTTCAAACCTACCATACCTTCATAGCTACCATACCTTTCATAGCTACCATACCTTTCATATCTACCATACCTTTCATAGTTACCATACCTTTCATAGTTACCATACCTTTCATATCTACCATACCTTTCATAGCTACCATACCTTTCATATCTACCATACCTTTCATAGCTACCATACCTTTCATATCTACCATACCTTTCATAGCTACCATACCTTTCAAACCTACCATACCTAATCACCCCTCTCATCCTCGGCTTCTTAGGGGACTAATAAATAGTCAACTCTAACAACACATGGAATCTTACTTTCTATATCCTCCATTATCGGTGTAAGAGATCTCTTTGCCATCGTATCACGGATCTTCTCCACTAAATTCTCCCCCTCCTTGATCGTTGAGTTCAAAGTACTCTTGTTGTCATGACAATGTCTTTGTTTACCAAACAACTTGACATACTTCAAGCTTGCTGGAATGAACGTCAACATCAAGCGGCAATTCCCAGCAAGACCTTGGACCGAGCGTGCAAAACATCTCCACTTGATTAATGGAGTGTTGTTACCACTCTTGTCCGTGGTGGTCGAAGAGTCAGTTTTAACTGAGTCCAGAAAATCTTGGAATGGTACAGGCCGTTTTCTGTCTCTTTGTAGGATGTGTTTTATTAAATCCTGGCAGTTCCTCTCTGTTAATTTAATTTCACGATCATGAAGACGATTCATTTCATCGGTTAATAACTTGAAGAGGACTTCATTTGGTATCTCTCCTTGTATGCTGGAATCTAGAAGGTAAATGTTAAATTCAGTTCTTTTGCTATCGCATCCACTGACAATTAGTTTGCGAACAGCTGTCTGTTCTTGTACTCTGCTGTTCACAATTCCAAGAATATTTTCTATTTAGTGGAACAAGCCGGTAAGAATGGCTTGTTCTTATAATCATATAGTAAATGTCCAGTTCTTAGCATTAGCCAAAACAAGGTATACCATTTATAATCATATGGTACATGTCTAGGTATACCATATACCTATTTCAAAAAAGGTTGTCGTATCAGAGGTCGCAACTTTACGCGACTAGACCGAAAAGGAGTATGGGTAGTTGCAAAATCTCCCTCTCTTTTTCGCATTGGTCTTGATTTTAAAACCAGCAAATGAAGCTCTTTGGTGTATTAGGTCATGGCAAGCTGAAGTTGAATTATGGTGTGGATATTTGTGTGGTTTTATAGCTTTAGTAATGTTTACCCATGCTTCCTTTCGGGTGAGTCGCGTAGGCTTTTGCCGACAACGTTTATTGAAATAGGTGTATAAGAACAAGCCATCCTGGCAGGCTCATTCCACTAAATGGAAAATACCCTGAGTAACTCACTAAACACCTGAGGGGGCACTATAGGACAGAAATGATAATGATGGTGATTGAATGGTGATGATGATGAGATGACAACGATGATGATAATGAAAATGATGCCCCCATCAACGTCAGCACATCATGACGCAGTGAAACCTCACGGTAAATCACGACAATAAATAATAATTGATGTTGATGGTTCGTGATGGTTAAGACATAATTCACCCCATTGGCCTCTAGCCGTCACGTGGAGTACTTCATGTTACGGTCACAGAATTGTCCGAACAATTTCGTATGAAGTACTCCACGTTACGGCCAATGGGACAATTCTTAACACTACCTTGTCCTGCTGTCTCTTTAAGTGACGAGAAGACCATTTCTACTTGTCTTGTCTTTGGTAGAAGTAAAGTAACATCAAATGGATATGGTACATATTCAACTGTCCAGTTCTGGTCTGGTGAAGGAGGAAGTCTTGTGATAGACACCGTGGAATCAGTAGCATCGTTGGGTGCAGAGATAATTTGATCGTCACACATGCACTGCATTCGTTCAAATGTTAAAAAGGCCGAGACATACTTGTAGTCAGCTTTAAATATCTAAAGAACGAAGAATACTTTATCGTGATTAGATTGTGATTACTATACAGTCAGCTGCATGGGTGATTCTCCATCAGGAGGGGAGGGGGGTCAGGAGGCAGGGGAGGGGGTAGCATTATAGAACCCGTGTAGAGGACCTAGAGGACATTTTGAAAAAAGACTAGAGAACAAAACCTTGGGTCCAAAGTCCTCTCATCAGTAGGCTGATAATCAGACGGTCGGAGATAGTTGGTTACAGTGTAATAGGCTATCTCAGCAGGGGTGTACACTCCCTGCATCTCTAAATCTGCCCGAGTTAAGGGTTCTAAAGCAGAAAGACGAGTTTAAATCAAAGATGGGCTTGTGTTAAAATAACGTTTATTATAGCTAGAAGTAGTATTGATGTAACAATAAAGATATGCACAAGAAGAGAAAGTAAGACACCATTAAAGAGCTTAAGGTTCACATTCACGGGAAATGGCAAAAGGCAAAGTGGATCATGTGATCAGCTTTTTTTCACTTCTGGCGACGCGCATGAATATGGCACTTAAACGTGAACATCAACTTTTGCTTTGCAGCAAATGCGATATGATATATGGACACATCAGACACACCCACCACCAATGACAGGATTCTCTCTGCCGCCCTGTGTATGGATTTGAAGTTAAAACTCTCTATTGAAGTGAGATCTACTTACAGCCTGAGGAACCTCAAAATACTGCAGTCCATCCAAATACTGAGGGGTGTCATTATTCGATATGATACCAAACTGAGGCTCAACCCAGACCTCTGTTACCATTTGCAGTTTTTGCTCCGTGTTATCGGGTGACGTAGCTTTCCCTTCATCGACCCAGTCCTCCACAGCATTGCCTGTTGGTTTGTTGTAAGGCGGGAACATGACATACTGTATAATACAGGAATAGGATTGTGCATCGTTACTAGTTGGATCCTAGAACAAAAGTACAATTGAATCATGTAAAACAACAACAACAACAACAACAACAACAACAACAACAACAACAACAACAACATCAAAGTAGAGGTGTATGTGTTGTCTCGCCCATTAGTAGGGTACTAGTGCCCGGCTAGAAGATTTTGAGACGTTAATAAAGTTATTACACATGTTGATTCTACCATTGTTTGGGTGAGTAAAATCCAGAATTGCAAGTCACGCAGATGTCAGTGGGCCGATAAAAAATCGGATAGCGGATTCAATTACTGTCTTTTGGCTCTTTATAGACAAACATGATCAATAATTTATTTCCTACAAATACGCAAAGAACATTCACCTTCATCTCAACCTCTTTAGCCATTGTAATAATACCAGCATTACTACATGCAAAATTGAACTTTTCTTGCAAACGAAGCCTGAGAATAAAACAAACGCTTATAAACACTGTGACTTGTATGCATGTTAAATAGGGCTAATCAATATCCATCAAATAATATCAACAAAGTAATCAGGACTGACAACAAAAAAGGTTGAAAATGACCGTTAGTAACTTCACTCTAATCTCAACATCAGAATTAAGGGCCACCATCATTTGGCCATCTTTATTGTTTCTATTATATTATTGTTAGGATTATTGCTTCATCATCACAATCATTATCATCATCACCATCACAATCATCATCATCACCATCACAATCATCATCATCATCATCACAATTATCATCACAACCATCACCATCTTCATCATAAATACCACCACTACTATCACAGCCATACATCATTGTAGACCTACGTAGTTAGGGTGTTAAGCACTCTAGCCACAACTTCAGCATTAATGTGCCTGGGTCCATCCTGTTGTACAGACCACACCCATCGCTGGTGATACATGTACTGACACAACACTTTCATGTGGTTTTCATTGGTTCTGTTTGCATACTGTAATCCTGTACCAGTGCTGTAGACTGAATAGTACAAGGCCTCTGGATAGGGAAAGTACAGATCCTCTGGAACACGTTCATAGCTAGGAAAATATGATTAAGTATAAAGTCAGGGAAATAAAGGGTACTGTTTACTTGTAAAGGAACAAAGATAAAGATACCAATCTCTCACCGAACAAGGACGCGTTCCAAGGGTTTCTTGAGCATTAATATACATGGCTTGTCCTCAGCTAGTCGCTGGCCACCTCTTTTCTTGCTTTTACCCTTAGAAATAGCTTTTGATTCTTGTTTGACATCTCTACTAATTGGTCCTATTGGGGCGGTTACTTCAAGAAGCTTTGCTTGAAGTTCTTTTGTTATCTGTGAATTAAAATAAATCAGCATTGAAAATTATTAATGACCAACAAAAGCCTTACTCATAACAACGATTATAGTGTAGATAAGGATCATTTACATGGATGAAGTTGTCCGACATCAGCACTGTGTGTTTGTAGACGGCCAGATATTTTGCGAGCAAAGATTTTACGAAAACTTTGCATGCGACAGTTGCATGAATTTTACTCACATTTTGCGCACGAGAATGGCAGAGATTTTGCAGGTTTGCGCAAGACTATAGCAAAGAATTTACTGTCTACAATGTAAAGTGCAAATAGGGCACTTTTGCTGCATTTTTGTGTGCAATTGCAACAACGATTCACTGCAACTCGACTGCAATAAACGACTGCAAAAACTCCAACTCCAAATCGTGTTTGTAGACAGCCGGCTATAATTATTTTGTGTGAAACATGAGCACATATTTTGCTGCACTGTTTTGTGTTTGTTTGTTTTGTTCTGCTCTGAGCAGTTCTAGCTTGTATTTTGTTACTGCCTGAACTGCACACAACTACAAATCATGTTTGTAAATAACCGGCAATTGTGCGAAAAGAAGCGCAATATAATGATTTAAGAAATAAAAAATCTGTTTTCCGTGTTTGATAGCCTGATCAAAACACGCTTGTGTTGGGAGAACAGTAGAGCGTACTGGAAGCACGATCCGTAGGCGTACTCTCATCAAACATGGTTTTTGGGCAATCAGAGCGCGCATGCTATCCCAATCATTTTATAATTTATCATATTGACTGTTTTTTATCATTTTAATTCCATTTTTATAAATGAAATGATAGACAGCCGTATCCGGGTCCGGATGTGGGTTTTTCCAGTCCACCTCCAAAAAGCCGTCCAGCCCTACTCACCTCACTTTTTCCGAAGGTTTTCTTAAGAGCGTGTTTGGGGCTAAATATTTATTACACAATAATGATTACATAATGCTTACCTTGTGTCTAACAGCACCAGCGGTTCCTCCCAGAAAAGCAAGTCTAATGACAATACATGGTGCACGTGATGTCACTCGTATCAAACAAAACGATGAGGGTGGACTGTCGCTAGTCTCTCTGTATAACAATAAAGAAGTGACTCATAGAAAGTATCAAACAAAACGATCAGGATGGACTGTCGGTACTCTCTCTGTTTAAGTTTCTATGACCCTACCGGTGAAATATAGTCTCCAGTGGCTGGCGGGAGAGGACCGCAGGGGAATGGGAGCTAGACTAATAACGGCTGCGAAGGAGACTAGGTGAAATAGAGCACGCGTGATGTTGGGAGAAACACGAGAAAACTTTGAAATCACGAGCCGTAGGCGAGACTATCTTCTATTGCTTTTATGATATAGTAAGAGGTATTTTAAGAATGATCAAATTGTGTTACTTTCTGATCAAAACTAAAATTCTCTAAACTTGCGCAAATGTAAGCCAATCACATTTTTCGTACTTTTAACTAATCAGTGTGACTCAAAGCGGCGTTTTTGACAAAACAGTTTGACAACTTTCATCGAAAGAATTCAGCAAAAATTATGATGAAAAGAGAGTTTTCTGTTTTCATTACTGTGGAACAATGACTCGAAAATAGACGAAAAGGTCAAATAGAGTAGATTTCGTATAACTGTGAAAACAGCACCCCAGCGTCACGGCAGGGTTATAGCAGAAATTTCAAATGTTTTCACAGAGCCGATTTCGTATGACTGGGAAAACGGCATGGTCAACGCACGGTACGGTTATGGCAGGAATTTCGAATGTTTTTAAAGAAGCTACGGTACTGATACAGTCACGGTACGGCGCGGTAAGTTTCCCACTCATACGAAAATCACTCTAGAGATCATGGCACTGACACAGTTACGGCACGGCACGGTTCGTTTCACACTTATACGAAATCTGCTCTATAACTTAGGCCCTGTCCACACGTATACGTTTACGTTTGTAAACGCATACTTTTTTATGCGTTTAGGCCTTCCGTCCACACGAAGACGATGAAAACGCCTCACCGTAAACGCATAAATTCGAAAACGCTCTCCAAAGTGGATAAATTTGAAAACGCCGTTTATGCGTCTTCGTGTGGACGGCCGTTAAACGTATATTTCGTAAACGCTGTGAAAACGCTGACGTCACAATATAATTCAATACCTGCTGCGCTTAGTCAAGCGTTTAACATTGTTTTCGAGTTGAAGCGTTTACGTGTGGACGAGTCTAACCGCATAGAAATGTATACGCTTACTAGCATCAAGTTGTTCGTGTGATGCCGCTTTAAACGGCCATCGTTTTCGTGTGGATGCAAATACTTTTATGCGTTTACAAACGTAAACGCACAGGCTTACCAATCTCTGCATGAGTGGAGGGAGTAGTGTGGGCTTCCTGTGTTGTCTGAATGACCGTTAATTTGCTTATTGAACTACGATCGAATTTCTCCTTTAGATTCTCTCTTTCCTTTGACTTTTTGTGTATTTTTTTCAATAATAATAAAGATCATGAGTTAAAGATGGGTTTGTGTTGTGTATTTTGCCCTAAAAGCATCAATAATAGCGGTTTTAGGCCTTCTACTTTCGGGAGGTCATTTCATGTCACGGGCCTAGTGAAGAAAGGAGTAAAGGCAGGCAGCTTCGAGCTCAAAATCCTACACCACCTCTCATTCGGACCCAAAATTTTCGCCCTTTTCGCCTCAGCTTTGCCATAAAAATCACAACCCTCGGAAGACTGGTAATCTGCCTACGATTTGGTGGAGGTCTCGAGTCATGTTGGTGAACGATTTACGAGAAAATGGACAGTGAATTCGTGATTTTGAAGTCTTCCTATGATCCGGACATTACCCCTACTCAAAGGCATTCCAAATATGCGCTTCGGTTTCAAATTTCCGACGCATCCACTCCACCCCAGGCGTAATCCACCAATGAGACTCGCGGAAATTAAATGTTTTACGCCTGGGGTGGAGTGGATGCGTCGGAAATTTGAAACCGAAGCGCATATTTGGAATGCCTTTGAGTAGGGGTAATGTCCGGATCATAGGAAGACTTCAAAATCACGAATTCACTGTCCATTTTCTCGTAAATCGTTCACCAACATGACTCGAGACCTCCACCAAATCGTAGGCAGATTACCAGTCTTCCGAGGGTTGTGATTTTTATGGCAAAGCTGAGGCGAAAAGGGCGAAAATTTTGGGTCCGAATGAGAGGTGGTGTAGGATTTTGAGCTCGAAGCTGCCTGCCTTTACTCCTTTCTTCACTAGGCCCGTGACATGAAATGACCTCCCGAAAGTAGAAGGCCTAAAACCGCTATTATTGATGCTTTTAGGGCAAAATACACAACACAAACCCATCTTTAACTCATGATCTTTATTATTATTGAAAAAAATACACAAAAAGTCAAAGGAAAGAGAGAATCTAAAGGAGAAATTCGATCGTAGTTCAATAAGCAAATTAACGGTCATTCAGACAACACAGGAAGCCCACACTACTCCCTCCACTCATGCAGAGATTGGTAAGCCTGTGGTAAACGCATACGTGTGGACGTGGCCTTACAGTTCTTCCATTTGGAAATGTTTACTTGCGGCTTTTGACGAATGAAGCAGCGTTCGCTATGGTGAATTGAAAGCCGTGTTTTCGGTTGGAAAAAGCTGAAGTTTGAAAGAGACTTACAGAATAAGGATTTTGCTGGTAAACGAGAAGCTGTTGATTTGAATTATCTGTTGGCTGTTCACCGATAGCTTGTGTCAAGACATCTCTACACCGGCGTATATGTAGTTAGTTCATTCATAAGGATGATTGAACAAGTTGTCTCGTGGCGACAGTCAGTTTTAGAAATCTTCGCCTCTCTTTGTAAGTAAGAAACAAAACTTTGTTCAATGAAAAATAACTCTTATTGATCGAAACCAATCTGTGAGAAAGAGAAATTTCCTGTTGTGAATTCTAGTTCCTTAAAATTGATTTTTCTGGCGTCGTTTGCAAGTTTATGCTCATTCAAGTCATTTTCTTTGAATAGTTTACGTTTTTTGTATTGCTATTGTCCGACAACGAGGCTCATGCAGTTCAGTGTAAATTTAAACGATAACTTGAATGATGGAAAGTATTTTCTAGTTTATTTCTAAGTTTGGGTCTCCTAACTAAAGGGAAATTGGTAAATAGACTTTTTGGTAAAATCATTCGTCAGAAAACCATGTCGATTTCGTATAAGTGTGAAATCGAACCTACGAGAGGTAACAAAAGTATTATTTGTGGAATTATTTATAGACACCCTAATTCCGATTTACTTGATTTTAAGGAGGCTTTATCCGATAAATTGGAGATCGTATCTAGAGAAAACAAGCATTTGGTTATAGCTGGTGACATTAATATTGATCTGATTAGGTCCGAGGCTCACCAAAATACATCTGAATATTTAGATATGATTTATTCTAATTATTGTTTTCCAGTCATTACTCAACCCACTCGAGTCACATCTCATTCGCAAACTTTAATTGATCATATTTATACGAATGCCCTTGAGAATAATCTAACCTCAGGAATTTTAATGTCCGACTTATCCGATCATTTTCCTATTTTTCTAATCTTGAATAATAATAGCTTGAAAAAGAAAACAAGATAAAAAAAGTAAAAAAGGTAAAAAAGGGACTATAAATCATACAATGAAAATGATTTTCTAGAAGATTTGTCTAAGGTCGATTGGAATTTAAATGGCGATGTCAACAAGAATTTAAATTATCCCACAAACCCTGGATTACTTCGGCATTATTAAAATCGATTAAAAATAAGCGACACCTGTATTATTGCTACTTCGTTAAAGGCAATGACAATCAGAAAAACTTTTACAAAATCTATTCTCGCCACTTAACCCACTGTATTGAACTAAGTAAAAGGTTATATTATAAAGACAGAATTAACACTTATAAGGGTAATATTAAAGAAACATGGAAACTTATTAGTCAAATAATTAAGCTAAAATCTAAGAAATCCGTTACACCCCATAAAATTGTCATATACAACACGGAATTTACTACCAACCAAGAAATTGCTGATCAATTTAATCTGTTCTTTAGCAATATAGGCCCTAGACTGTCTGCCAAAGTTCCTTCCAGCTCTAATTCCTTTTCTGACTACCTATCTTCAAGCACTTCATCAGATAGTTTTTTTGTGCTTCCTACAAACTCATGCGAAATTGAATCTATTATCACAAATCTGGATGCTTCGAAAGCTCTTGGTCCTTATAAGATTCCTCTGAAACTGCTAAAGTCTTCCAAATCAATTGTTGCTCCTATACTTTGTCATATCTATAATCTATCTTTTGAAACGGGCATTTTTCCAGACAAATTAAAGCTCTCGCGTGTTATTCCGCTGCATAAAGGCGATTCAACGGAAGATATATCTAATTACAGACCGATATCTATTATCTCGCCTTTCTCTAAAATACTTGAGAAACTGATGAACAAAAGATTGATATCGTTCTTAGATAAAAACAACATCTTGTACAACTATCAGTTTGGCTTTAGGAAGAAACATTCCACTACCCTAGCTTTATTTGAAATTGTTGACAACCTTCTGAATCTGATTGATAAAGGTTTCTATTCATGTGGAGTTTTCATCGATTTCTCGAAGGCTTTTGATACTGTTAATCATAAAATCTTACTTCAGAAAATGAATCACTATGGAATTCGTGGAATTGCTCTAAACTGGTTTTCAACCTACTTACTTAATCGGTCGCAATTCGTAGATTTTAATGGTTGTCTTTCTTCTGTTGTTTCAACATCTTGTGGTGTGCCTCAAGGCTCGATCTTGGGACCATTATTATTTTTAATTTATGTAAATGATATTGCCAACTGTAGTTCACTACTCAACTTTCGTTTATTTGCAGATGACACCAATTTGTTTTTGGAGCACAAGGACCCTAATGACTTAATGCTTCTTGTGAATAACGAACTTGTTAACCTGACAAATTGGATCAATGCCAATAAATTATCACTGAATATCAAAAAATCGAAATTCATGCTTATCTCCTCTCCACAAAAAAAGACTTCTGATCCATTTGTTATATTGCTGAACGGAATTGCACTTGAACAAACAGATTCAATAAAATATCTAGGAATCTATATTGATAAAAACTTAACTTGGAACGAACATATAAATGCCGTATGTAATAAGATTTCAAAGAACATAGGAATACTTTGCAAACTGCGGCATTATGTAGATATTGACACTCTCAGATCTGTATATTTTTCTCTAGTCTTTCCGTACCTTCAATATGGAGCTCCGACTTGGGGTGTAACGTATCAATCTCGAATTAACAGAATCCATGTGCTTAACAATAAAGCCCTCAGAATTATGACTTTTTCAAATTCTAGATCTCATGCACCTCCAATTTATCGGTCTCTTCGCATTTTACAGTTTAAAGATATTGTATTTACGCAAATTGCCTTACTTATGTATGATTATTATCAGGGTTCTCTTCCTCCTGCTTTCTATTCTTATTTTCAAGAAATTTCCACTTTGCACAATTACTGTACTCGACAGTCGAAATCAAATTTTTTCATTCCCTCGGTTTCTACAAATTATGGTAAATTCTCCTTAAAATTCAATGGGGCTAAAATCTGGAACTCTAGTGATGAGTCTGTGAAAGTCCTCTCTAGAAACTCGTTCAAGAAAAATATCAAGGAAATCTGTTTTCTTTCTTACGATTAAATTTTGTCATTCTCTTTTTACTTGTTTAGCTAACTTTTCAGCATTTTGAATTAGCCTGCAACATCCTTTATTTTCAACTTAATTGCAGATCAACTTGTGCTGGTTTCCCGTCCACTCCCCTATTTAAGCCAACTGATGGTGAACTGGCCCGAAAACTTAAGTTACTCCAGTTCACCAGCACTATCGCCTGCTTACTTGTTCAATGTAATACCGTTTTTTCCCTATTTTTCTTCTCTTTCTATATATATATATATATATTTATATATTTCAAATCATATATATGTATATCTAATCTTGTATATAGCTATATATGTTTTGTATATATACTTATCTATAGTATATATTTGTATTATTTTTCCCCTCAATTCACCTGTATGATCAGATATATATATATATATTTTTTTGTAAGTGCAAATAAAACAACTTCAACTTCAACTTCAACTTTACCGGTGAAATAGAGCATAGATTTTGGTGGCCTCTCAGCCAATCTTTTTTTTTTTTTTTTTTTTGAAAGACTACAAACTTCATTGAAAAAACTAAGAAAATTTACAAGAGATCTATAAAAACTATTTATGTATAAATATCTGAAAATATCAGAACGCATGTGTTAAATGCATCGAGGCGTGCCGCGATCATTCCGTGCTGTAGTCGTACAAAATCTGCTGTAAACTAATGTACGTCAATAGTTCACTTTTGATATTCTGGTTGAGTGATCACACACAAAGCAGTTCAAGGCCAGGCTCCACATAAATAAAAGAACATATTAGAGATGTTTCATAAGTCAGTTCTTTTTACGCTACTTTGACGCTTTGACGCTGCAGGCTTTTCGCGTTGATTTGAATAACAAAGACAGCTAATAAATCGTTGTGTAGAGATAAGAAACACCAGTCCATTGTTTCAAATGAGAAGTATCCTTTATTGCTATTACAATTAGAATTAAGTTCCGACATGCATGTATTAAGATTGCAACTATTTCACAGTCCGATGAAAATCACACTATTGTGAAACACTATAAAATGTACAAGAAAAGAACAGAGAAAAGAACTATAGTTCAACTCAAAATGCCCCAAAAATTCGTGTCTCCTCCGTGTCTAAGCAATTTTTACACTTTTTTCTGGAGCTTTGCCAGCAGTCCTTCCATTTTTGACATTGTGGCTAGAGCTGCATCGCACATTTTTGAGTGCTTTCCAGGGCCTCCCTTTGCAGCTCACCTTTCTTTCAGGCAATCAATTTGATAGTTTTAACTTCGGTATATAGACAAGGGCTATCAATGGGACGATAATTAAATAATAAGTTTGAAAAGGGTTATATAACCCATTTTAAGCCAGAGTGTTGTGCATGAACGAAATATGAAAAATTATAAAAAATATGCACGCCTCTCATGTTCACAGAGAACCCAAAACCCAAGACATTTCATGGTGACTACATATATATTTATTGTGGGTAACAATAAAGTTTATCTTCGGCATTTTTACGATATATAATTTTTTCATGTCCAATATAATTAGCACTTTATGTGAATAGCAGTAAGTACGGCTAATTAGCTACGCGTACTTCACGGGTTTTCTGACTGCACTCTAGCACCATTTTAAAAGTACAGAATAGTAGTAACTATATAGTACAAAAAAAACAATAATTAAACAATGGAACACAATTGTAGTTAGCCATATTCAATTAGTTTTCGTTTGTATTTTATTGTTTTTGATATATATATATACCGGGACTACCCAGACTACCCGGACTACCCAGACTACCCGGACTACCGAGACTACTCAGACTACCCAGACTACCGAGACTAGCCAGACTACCCAGACTATCGAGACTACCAAGACTACCGGGACTACCCAGACTACCGGGACTACCCAGACTACCGGGACTACCCAGACTACCGGGACTACCGAGACTACCAAGACTACCCAGACTACCAAGACTACCCAGACTACCGGGACTACCCAGACTACCGGGACTACCCAGTCTACCAAGACTACCCAGATTACCCAGACTACCGGAACTACCGGGACTACCAAGACTACCCAGACTACCCAGACTACCGAGACTACCGAGACTACCCAGACTACCGGGACTACCCATACTACCGGGACTACCCAGACTACCGGGACTACCCAGACTACCGGGACTACCAAGACTACCAAGACTACCAAGACTACCCAGACTACCAAGACTACCCAGACTACCGGGACTACCCAGTCTACCAAGACTACCCAGACTATCCAGACTACCGGGACTACCCAGACTACCCAGACTACCCAGACTACCGGGACTACCGGGACTACCCAGACTACCCAGACTACCCAGACTACCGGGACTACCCAGCCTACCGGGACTACCCAGACTACCCAGACTACCCAGACTACCCAGACTACCCAGACTACCGAGACTACCGAGACTACCGGGACTACCCAGACTACCCAGACTACCGGGACTACCCAGTCTACCAAGACTACCCAGACTACAGGGACTACCGGGACTACCCAGACTACCCAGACTACCGGGACTACCGGGACTACCCAGATTACCCAGACTACCCAGACTACCCAGACTACCCAGACTACCGAGACTACCGAGAATACCGGGACTACCCAGACTACCCAGACTACAGGGACTACCCAGACTACCCAGACTACCCAGACTACCCAGACTACCGGGACTACCGGGACTACCCAGACTACCCAGACTACCCAGACTACCGGGACTACCCAGCCTACCGGGACTACCCAGACTACCCAGACTACCCAGACTACCGGGACTACACAGACTACCGGGACTACCCAGACTAAACAGACTACCCAGACTACCGGGACTACCCAGACTACCGGGACTACCCAGTCTACGAAGACTACCCAGACTACCGGGACTACCGGGACTACCGGGACTACCCAGACTACCGGGACTACCCAGACTACTCAGACTACCCAGACTACCGGGACTACCCAGACTACCGGGACTACCCAGTCTACCAAGACTACCCAGACTACCGGGACTACCCAGCCTACCAGGACTACCCAGACTACCCAGACTACCGGGACTACCCAGACTAAAGGAACTACCGGAACTACCCAGACTACCCAGACTACCGGGACTACCCAGACTACCCAGACTACCGGGACTACCCAGACTACCGGGACTACCCAGACTACCCAGACTACCGGGACTACCCAGACTACCGAGACTACCCAGACTACCGGAACTACCCAGACTACCCAGACTACCCAGACTACCGGGACTACCCAGACTACCGAGACTACCGAGACTACCAAGACTACCGGGACTACCCAGACTACCAAGACTACCGAGACTAGCGAGACTACACAGACTACCGAGACTACCGAGACTACCCAGACTACCCAGACTACCCAGACTACCGGGACTACCCAGACTACCCAGACTACCCTGACTACCGGAACTACCCAGACTACCCAGACTACCCAGACTACCGGGACTACCCAGACTACCGAGACTACCGAGACTACCAAGACTACCGGGACTACCCAGACTACCAAGACTACCGAGACTAGCGAGACTACACAGACTACCGAGACTACCCAGACTACCCAGACTACCGAGAATACCCAGACTACCGGGACTACCCAGTCTACCAAAACTACCCAGACTATCCAGACTACCGGGACTACCGGGACTACCCAGACTACCGGGACTACCGGGACTACCCAGACTACCGGGACTACCCAGTCTACCCAGACTACCCAGAATACCCAGACTACAGGGACTACCGGGACTACCCAGACTGGGACTACCCAGACAACCGGGACTACCCAGACTACCCAGACTACCGAGACTACCGGGACTACCCAGACTACCCAGACTACCCAGACTACCGGGACTACCCAGACTACCCAGACTACCGAGACTACCCAGACTACCCAGACTACCCAGACTACCCAGACTACCCAGACTACCCAGACTACCCAGACTACTGGGACTACCCAGTCTACCAAGACTACCCAGACTACCGAGACTACCAAGACTACCGGGACTACCGGGACTACCCAGACTACCTAGACTACCAAGACTACCCAGACTACCCAGACTACCGGGACTACCCAGTCTACCAAGACTACCCAGACTACCGAGACTACCAAGACTACCGGGACTACCCAGACTACCTAGACTACCAAGACTACCCAGACTACCCAGACTACCGGGACTACCCAGACTACCTAGACTACCAAGACTACCCAGACTACCCAGACTACCCAGACTACCCAGACTACCCAGACTACCGGGACTACCCAGACTACCGGGACTACCCAGTCTACCAAGACTACCCAGACTACCCAGACTACCGGAACTACCCAGACTACCCAGACTACCCAGACTACCCAGACTGCCCAGACTACCCAAACTACCAAGACTACCCAGACTACCCAGACTACCCAGACTACCGGAACTACCCAGACTACCCAGACTACCAAGACTACCAAGACTACCCAGACTACCGGGACTACCCAGTCTACCAAGACTACCCAGACTACCCAGACTACCCAGACTACCGGGACTACCCAGACTACCGAGACTACCGAGACTACCAAGACTACCGGGACTACCCAGACTACCAAGACTACCGAGACTAGCGAGACTACACAGACTACCGAGACTACCGAGACTACCCAGACTACCCAGACTACCCAGACTACCGGGACTACCCAGACTACCCAGACTACCCTGACTACCGGAACTACCCAGACTACCCAGACTACCCAGACTACCGGGACTACCCAGACTACCGAGACTACCGAGACTACCAAGACTACCGGGACTACCCAGACTACCAAGACTACCGAGACTAGCGAGACTACACAGACTACCGAGACTACCCAGACTACCCAGACTACCGAGAATACCCAGACTACCGGGACTACCCAGTCTACCAAAACTACCCAGACTATCCAGACTACCGGGACTACCGGGACTACCCAGACTACCGGGACTACCGGGACTACCCAGACTACCGGGACTACCCAGTCTACCCAGACTACCCAGAATACCCAGACTACAGGGACTACCGGGACTACCCAGACTGGGACTACCCAGACAACCGGGACTACCCAGACTACCCAGACTACCGAGACTACCGGGACTACCCAGACTACCCAGACTACCCAGACTACCGGGACTACCCAGACTACCCAGACTACCGAGACTACCCAGACTACCCAGACTACCCAGACTACCCAGACTACCCAGACTACCCAAACTACTGGGACTACCCAGTCTACCAAGACTACCCAGACTACCGAGACTACCAAGACTACCGGGACTACCGGGACTACCCAGACTACCTAGACTACCAAGACTACCCAGACTACCCAGACTACCGGGACTACCCAGTCTACCAAGACTACCCAGACTACCGAGACTACCAAGACTACCGGGACTACCCAGACTACCTAGACTACCAAGACTACCCAGACTACCCAGACTACCGGGACTACCCAGACTACCTAGACTACCAAGACTACCCAGACTACCCAGAGTACCCAGACTACCCAGACTACCCAGACTACCGGGACTACCCAGACTACCGGGACTACCCAGTCTACCAAGACTACCCAGACTACCCAGACTACCGGAACTACCCAGACTACCCAGACTACCCAGACTACCCAGACTACCCAGACTACCCAAACTACCAAGACTACCCAGACTACCCAGACTACCCAGACTACCGGAACTACCCAGACTACCCAGACTACCAAGACTACCAAGACTACCCAGACTACCGGGACTACCCAGTCTACCAAGACTACCCAGACTACCCAGACTACCGGGACTACCCAGACTACCGGGACTACCCAGTCTACCAAGACTACCCAGACTACCCAGACTACCGGGACTACCGGGACTACCCAGACTACCCAGACTACCGGGACTACCCAGACTACCGGGACTACCCAGACTACCGGGACTACCCAGACTACCCAGACTACCGGGACTACCCAGACTACCCAGACTATCCAGACTACCCAGACTACCCAGACTACCGGGACTACCCAGACTACCCAGACTACCCGGACTACCCGGACTCCCCAGACTACCGGGTACTGGGTACTACTGGGTTGTGTTTGTTTCACGGAATAAGTGCATGCACTCTAGCGACTGGATAAAGAATGTATAGTTCTCATTTGAAACAATGGACTCGTGTTTCTTTTATCTCTACACAACGATCTATTAGCCGTCTTTGTTATTCAAATAAACGCGAAAAGCCTGCAGCGTCAAAGCGTCAAAGTAGCGTAAAGAAAACTGACTTATGAAACATCGCTATTAGGTTACTCCATTGTTTCCCCGGAGCCTCATCTTGAATCGCCTTGTGCGTGATCATTCAACTTGTAAGAATATCGAAAGAGGGCTATTAAAATAAAATTTGTGATGAAGAAGCTTACGAAGACACCAAAAACTCACCCCTCAATAAACTTGATGTAAGAATGATTTTCCAAAAGAACAAAGGAACTCATGGTACACAAGAGAGAGTTCAGCGAGCTTAAAGCCATGCGACATTGAATGGAATGAAAGCGATCGTTGCCAACAGGAAGATGCAGGTTTTTTGGCAATGGACTGTTGATAAAAGAAAGTAAGTAAAAGCTGTGTTTCACAATACAGTTACACTGAGCAACTTGTCTCGCAATGTTAAAAACAGTATGGCTGCTGAGTGCCGTGGTGATATGTTGCACACATAGCAACAAAGCAATGTTTTTACCGAGGAAGGCTTGGGAAGACTGAGTATCACTGGAGCGACAAACTGGCGTCAGACAGGCGCTCTTCAGGAAAAACTAGTAAAAATTGCCAGACAAGTTGCCGGAGGGGTGTCACACTGTGCATCATCATCCGATCTTCAGACGCGTCTGGACTCTATTAATCAATGGATTGTTAACAATAATATGCGAATCAATGCAAGAAGACCAAAGAATTTAACATCTGTTTCGCTAAATCTCCACCTATCTTACAGCCTTTAACAATCGACAACGTCCCGCTGGACTGTGTTCAATCAACCAAACTCCTAGGAATATCAATCCAATCTAATCTCAAATGGGACTTGCACGTTCAAACTATTTGCAGCAAAGCAAGTGGGTATCTCTATGCTCTACGGTGTTTGAAGCGAAGTGGTGTCCTTCCTAGAGACCCCTGTTCTGTCTTCTGCTGATATTTCATATGTAATTTATTCGTTTTACTGAACATTGAATATAGTATTGTGATCTTGAGTTTTTCAATAGTTTTTTTTTTTTATTTGCCATTTAAGAACCATTAATTAGTTTTTATTAAAAAAAAATCATCAGACATTTATAAAACATGTACTAAACGTTCCACATCTTCTTCTAATGCAGACTAAAAACGACCTTTGTCGGCAGCTATATATACTGTGCTCTTGATTTGTAATCATAAAATTGGTGTATATCTTGATTGTTCAGGGTGAATTTGCAGTAGGGAGGGTCATCCATTAACGTAAGCGTTCAAAACAGTCTTGACGAACATTTTGTACTTTTATACTCACATGTCATGTTCCAGAATAAGTCCTATACGATGGCAATGCATCCAGCGTTGCCTGTAGGACACAACAAAATAACAACAGTTTAGTAAGTTTGGTTGCAAAAGCATGTTATGGTGTTGTGCATTATTTGACCAGCCCTGTGAAATAATATAACAAATAGATTCCATTTTTCCGTGCGTCTGTACTCTAAAAAATGCACAGATGTCCAAATGTTGTGACAACAGAAACGTACACCACGAGAAGTTGTTTTATACAATACTCATCGAAACTTTTCAACCAGAGCACACACAAGATTCAATGACGTCATCTATGTGTGCACTGTGATAGCACCAATCAGGGTGCGCGTAACAGTTCTCGACCAATCATGGCGCGCGTAACAGTATTAGGCAATCACTCTTACCAAACAGTTGTATCCAAGCTGAGTACGGGCTTCCAGAATACAGCAAATTGAGATTCCTGGGACTTGGAAATTTTTCTGCGAAAATATTTTATTTTGAATTCATACAGTGATGTAATGGTTATCAAATGTCAAAAAAAACTTAGTATTGTTACCTTTCATGTTGTAATGATAAAACCTACAAATGAAACAAGCAATTAATACACACAACCAATAGCAAATCAAATTGCTGTCTAGTATATAGTATTTAAATGATATCTTACTGGATTGCTAGAGTTTGGTGGTAAATAAAACAAAGGCACACCATTCTTAGCACTGTCTGGTATGGTGTAGTAACTAGAATTTGATGAGAAGGATTGGAGATGGGTGAGAAGCTCATCTGTACTTTCAATGCTATAAAGAAAAGAACAATTATACTAAAATCAATCAATCAATTAATCTGTCAGTCAGTCAGTCAGTCAGTCAGTGAATCAGTCAGTCAGTCAGTCAGCCAGTCAATCAATCAGTCAGTCAGTCAGTCAATCAGTCAGTCAGTCAGTCAGTCAGTCAGTCAGTCAGTCAGTCAGTCAGTCAGTCAGTCAGTCATTTAGTCCTTATTTCAACCAGAGACCCAATCAACCAGTCCTAACCAGCAAGCCAAGTGGAAGCGAAACAGTCAGCCATACAGTCATCAAACAGCCAGCAACCCAACCAGCCAGCCAGCTATACCTGTATATGTAAGTCCCATAAGTTAACCAGTCATCCAACCAGTCAGGTGATCAGACATCCTACCAGTAACCAACCAACCAACTGGCTAAATGGTTGACAAACACAGTGAAATGGTTAGAAAACTGTCCAACAAGCCCATCATCAAGCCAGTTGTCCAACCAGTCAATCTAGTAGCTCATTTCTTATCCTGGTACTTACTTCTTCATTGTTTGACGAAATTTCTTCACTACCATTGCCCTATAAGAAGAATCATAGATATGGCAATCCACAATGATGATTCTTATCCTATATCATTTTATAAAAGTGGGAAATATTGCTTGCAGTCTTTCACTTCCATATAGCAATACACAATGATTTACCCTAAAATCATTCTATAAAAATGGGAAATATTACTTCCAAAGTCTTCCATTTCCAAATGGCAATTAATAAAGAATGATGATTCTATATATCTTATTAGACAGTTTTGTGTGGAGTATGGCTGGATATTTTACAAGTCACGCAAAGGCTCGCCAAAATACAAGTTGACAAAATATATATCCAGCCATACTATGCACAAATACTGTCTAATAAGTTACCTATTATCTTGGTTTTAGCCCAAAGGGAGCATTTTCCGAAACCTTTTTATTGTCGCGTTGACGTCGCATTACTAATGCGTCTATCAGCGGCTTCCCCCTGGGGTCGACCCCCGGAGACCCACGGGGATTTGTCAAATGACTAAATCAAACCAAACCAAATCCCCCTGGGTGTAGGGCAAGTAGAAAATTACAAAATACCCACCCCAGGGGAGAGAAGGAAAAGTGAACAAAATGAAAACAAATAGATATTTAAACAAGCTTTAATCTAAACGTCTTTGCATAGAAAGCAAATAAATTCTTTCATTTTCTGTGCCCTTTTCTTTGTGATTTTAACGCATGGACCATGGTACCAGTCATTGCACTGCGGTCCCTGTCTGTCACACTGAATCATAAAACTGCAAAAAATAATAATAAAATAAATAAACAAAAAAATATAAAGTAAAAAATACAATAGGTTCATATTTAAACCTCATTTAAAAAGAAATATATATTCTACAAATACAAAATAATACAATATCATTTCTACAATACCCTTCCTCTGGGCCACGGCAAAAGCACCAACTATCCTGCTCATCTTCGAGATCTACTTCAACCACTGTAGACAATGTTGCCTTTTCTGCAGTTCATGAAAAAGGTTTGAAAAACAAAATTAGTATTTTGAATATATATTGCCTATAAAATATTCTATTAACTTAAGCAATGAAGGAACTCTGTGTTGACTTCGTGTCAGGATGGCTTTCAAGAGTCAGAAGAACTTTGAAGCAAATAAATTTACTCATGCACAAACCCTTGAAATTTAAATTGAATTATTAATATACTCATCTTGTTTTGTTGAAAAACATCACTAAATAGGGATGAAAATATTATAAAATGTGTAAAATATTAACTCACCTTGCGGTCAGCCATCTTTGATAGTGAAGGAATTCTTTAAGAGATACCGCTGACCACTCACAAATCCCCAGGGGTAGTCCCGTGGGTTCTTGGTGTCATAGATCTAAAGTAAGAAAAATACCCGCCCCCAGGGGGAATGATTCCCTTACAAATCGTGACAAATCCCCCTCACATCCCCCTGGGTCCCCGGGGGTCGACCCCAGGGGGAAGCCGCTGATACACGCATAAACATGACCGACCAGCAGGACGATTTTTGATTGCCTAATATGCACAAACTGGTTAAACAAGTTTTCTGACAGTTTAGTCACGTTCTGTCATCTATGGTCGAATTTTCATCTAAAGAGTGTCATCTAAATTCGTTACCAACTTCGATAATATTCGAGAAAAATCATAACTTTCACGCTTTTACGCTTTCATGCTCAAACCTGTCAAACCAGTACAGAGGAGCAAAAATATCGCTGGATATTTTTACTCGCTCCAGTCCTACTCACGCGATATTTTTACTCGTCTATGATGAGTTGGATAATAATATCCAATACTATTCTATAAAAGTGGGAAATACTGCTCCCATTTCTCATACCTGTAGGAACTGGTGATGGGTTCTTTACTCAAGTATGACACATCATGTAGAAACTCATATGGTGCTGTTATGGTTACCTCAATGTGGGTAATACGACTGAAAAACAAACAGTCAACCAACCAGTCAGAACTTTGCCAAGAAACATATTGTACAACCGTACAACTGTACAACTGTACAACTGTACAATCTTTGCAGACAGTATAGACCGTGGGTCACCACTCAGAAAGTTTCCTTAATGGGATTTCTCTCTTAGCACTGCATCTTTCATTCATATTTTCACTAGTACTTCTAACTTATATTCTATAACTGTGACCTAAACAAGACATCTTGGGAATATAGAAATGTCACAAGTACTTACTTTGATCTGGTCAGTGGCCATGCCTGAAGCAAAAAAGAAATAACTCTTAAGTACACCAACTAGTGGAAAAGATCCAAACATTTAATACTTACAGCCACAGCAACATACTGAATCTGTACATGCTGTTTCCATGGTAATGTGAGAGTTACTTCAAGTTGTTTGCCACCTTAAAAAGACATGGAAGTTTAATAAGAATGGACATGAGGATGGATGACTGCAGTCAGACTTAACCTTTGGTGATGGAAACATCCTGTACCGAGTAACCTTCACGCAAACGAACACTAATAACACTGAAAAAAAAAGAAAATAATTACAGACAGTGAAGACTTCATACAATTTACTACTTTCACATGCCCCATAATGCCTTTTGTGTAAGTGGCAACTATCATTTTGCAAAACAAACAAAATGGCATTGATGACAAAGCAGCATAAAATCTCATTAAAATGTTTACATAATAACAAAACCAAAACTCAAAACAAGTCTACAAACCTTGCAGATAATTTTGAAAAGTTTTATTTTAAGTGTCCATCTAAATGCAAAATGCCTACCCTAAGGCAAAAGGCATTACGGGCATGTGAAAATAGGGGGTGAATTAATCCCCTCCATAATTAGTGTGAGTAAACCACTGTGGATTTATTTAATGCTGTAAAAATGTATCTATCTATGTCTGTCTGTCTGTCTGTCTGTCTAGTTAGTAAGTAACTAAGTAAGTTAGTTATCTATCTATAGATCTACATGTATCTATCTATGTTGGTCTGTCTGTCTGTCTGTCTATCTATGTATTTTAATTTGTATAAAGCAAATTGCTTTCAGAGTGTCAACAGCTAGAGCTTATGTTAGCCATAATTTTTATGTTTATTACTATAATTATAGTTTCATACCGTACAGAACTTCCATGGCACTTGTCAGATGAACAGCCCAAGCATGAATTATGTACAACAGTTACTAATATTGACATACGATATGGGCATATTGCAGGAACTGCTTGGCACTGATGTTATTTAAAGTTACATAAAAGGAATTAGTTCGGGTGTCTACAAGAAGATATCAGTTCGGATCTTTTATTTAGTGTTTCCAACTAGGTTTGCAAATTATGAAATACTATGTATTTATGTATCTATAATAAGTATTTATTTATTTATTTATCTATTTATTTTTTTTATTTTTTTAAATTGCTTAATTTGAAACTTGATGACCAGTAGATTTGTTTTTGTACTGTAACCATATTAATCAGACTTCACTTCTTTATCTCCAGAGTTACAAGTAGACTTTGTTAGGTTGTACCTGGATATACTTGTGTGTAGTTTTGAATTCATTTGTTTCTTATGCACCGATGGCTGCATTGCATTTCTCTCCCATTCACTCAGATTGTAGGAAAATGTTGACCTTCAGGCAAAAACAGCTACTGATTAAAATTCATGTCATGATAGCAATGTGATAATAATTCATTCCTTTTTGCGGCGGCATATTAAATAACAGCACTTGGAGCAGTGTTTTCTGAGACAAATGTTTGTTTTCTGAGACAAATGTAATTAAATGTCAGCATTAAAATCATTATTAAAATCATGTTCCTTGCATGCACTGTGCAGTCGCATTATTCAGCCATCATTGCACTAACCGTGTGTTCAAAAGAGGCCATGCCAGGTCTTCTTCATTTAAATCCATAGCATCACCTGTATAATTTGTAATAATAATAATAATAATAATACGGAATTTCTATAAATAGACAACCTGAGTGGAGAATTAATTCACACTACAGGTGTAAGATACTGCTTAGCCTCGACCCCAAGACCTGGGGCTTAGAGACTAAGCACACTCTGCAGAATGAGGGTGGTCCCTATGACCGCAGACGTCTGCATACCACCCAGCGCATCTGGAATACCGAGATCTTTCAGGTACCCCTCAAGATTACTAGACACGACCCCTAGACAGCCAACAACCAATGGAACCACCTTTGTTGACACCCGGTGCAACTTTCATATCTTCTTTGGAAGAGGAGAATATTTGGCAATTTTCTCCTCTTCCTTCACCACCACATTACGGTCCCAAGGCACCGAGAAATCAACAAAGGTCCACTTACGAGTCGCCCGATTCAACACAGTAACATCTGGACGATTATGTTCCATCTTCTGTGTTGTCTCGATGCTCCTGTCCCACCAAATCTCTACTTCTCCATCATCCGAAATCCTGACCTCATCTGGAACCTCCTTATACCAAACATCAGCACACTTCACCCCATACTTCCGACACAGCTCCCAATACACCCTCAACCCCATCCAATCATGTCTCTTCTTATATTGCCTCTGGGCCAAAACACTACAGCCACTTGCCAAATGGCCAACAGACTCCACCTCCTTCCCACAAACCCTACACTTTGGACCCACAATATAATAATAATAATAATAGGTTTATTGACATATCATTGCACTTTATGATAAAGTGAATTACAATAAATAAAAGTGAATTACAATAATTCCTAGTAATTATAATATTTGAGAAATAACAAACAAACAAACAAGTAAGCAAGCAAGCAAGAAAACCAACAAACAAACAAGTTTACAGGGAGTGACAGATTCCACTGGAGAAGGTTATTATAGCTTCATTGCCCGTGAGATGTGTAATTCATTTCATAGGCACCCTTACCTATCCATGACTCTATCTTACTTAGGTCATAATCTCTTTGAAAACTCCAACACAAAAGGGACTTGTGGTAGAGATTCATGACTGGCAAGTCTGGAAAATTAAGAAACTTTAATGATTAAATCAAAACAATAAAATGTGAACAACAAGAAATCTTATCTTGGCAATAACACTGAAAACAAAAACCCATCCACCATTCTTTTAACATATTAATTGAAACTTTCAAAAGTAAAATTTGCAATAAGTGAAATTATGCTGTATACCTTTACATCCATCTTTGCAAGCCTCTTTTGACACCTTAAATCAATTAAATAATCAATTGATTATTATTTTAATAAGATCAATAAACAGCCATATTCATGTTTATAAATTAGATGACATTACAGGGACTTACAGCTGGAGTACTGGCAAGGTATGCCCCAGATGTTGCCATGGCAATAAACTGCATTAAGTCACAATGAGGAATGTAACCAATGCTGAGGAAAGATGACAAAAGACATGAGAGTGATACAGAAAATGTGCCAACAAAATAAATTATAATAATTATATACTGCAGATGGAAGTATGGTATACATGTAGTTATAGTTAGTATGATTCTAGTTCAAGACTACGGTGTGTGGGTGGTTGGTGGGCATGTGGTTGGTTGGTTGGTTGGTTGGGTGAGTGAGTGAGTGAGTGAGTGAGTGAGTGAGTGAGTGAGTGAGTGAGTGAGTGAGTGAGTGAGTGAGTGAGTGAGTGAGTGAGTGCTATAGATTGTTACTATGTTTCCAACCTGCAATGAGCATGAAATCCACTGCCAACTTTTAGAAAGGTGCAACACACTGTACTTCCTCTCAATTGTGCCAGCAAGGAATCTACTGCTGATGCATCAGGCAAAGCAAATACACCATCTGTAATCACTACTGCACCTGAAAATAATCAAGGTCTTGTCAACATAAACCACCCTCTAAGACAGCCATTCAGTCAAGTACAAAAAGGGCAAGATTTAGTTTGCACTGTACATATTGGTAGAATAATGTACACATGGGTGGCATGTGGCCACAGCTAACCCATTTGACAAAATCCATACCTGCACTTGCATTGTCTGGAAGAAGTTGCAATGCAAGTATTGCACTACGAAGCATTGCAAATGGACCAGCTTCTGGTGACATCAGCATGACAGGGTCAGACTGGAGGCTATCAGAATCACTTTCTGTCTTGTGAGTCTGTGTTTTTGATGATGCATTTCGTGTAGATACCACAGTTTCTGCTGTTGAGTTTTCAAGTTTGATGAGCTTTGCATAAACACATTCAAGAACAGAAGCAACATTTTCCTCTGTTACAAGAATGCCTTGAATGAGTATCTGTCAAACAAAATGAAAGAAGATATTAGTTACATAATGCTACAGAAGTGTCTAGAACAGTTTTAAGTAGTTTGAGAAATACACACAACTGTACTACGTGTACTGGATGATGTAAATACCCCTTCCCCATCTCTAGTTAGAAGTGTTGCCTTTTAAAGATATGACCTCATTATTATTGAGCAAGAAAGTAGTTTATCATATGACCCATCAAGAAAACCTTTGAAAATAGTCACATGTTGGGGCACATAAGGATTTTTGAAGGTGTTCTGGACAACCAAAATCTGGACCTGGACCAGTGCACATCCAAAAATAGAAATAAAATGGTCAAAAACAATCATAAAAATGTGTGATAAAATGCTTATGCCTGAGTTAGGTCAGACCAGATAGTGGAATGTTTGGCTCTCATTCATTCTGTACAGAACTCACTGTGCTTGTTACATGCTGCTGACTTGAAAGTCTTTACTACTTCTAATCAGCAGCCACATGCATGTGTCTGATTGACATTAATACATTTCACAATAATAACATCCCTATAATAATATGTTTCTTCTATTTTTATATGTGTGAAATTAAAAAAGTCTAAAAGAAGTCTAAAGTCTAAAGTTATGGCTTCAGCAAATTACTTTCCCATCAAGCCCATTTAGTCAATAATTATAAGTATACATGTATACGTAGTATATTATTTATTAAATGATCACACTTGTACATGTATAATTGTATTCATGCAATGGGCCATGATTTGAATGCTATTATTAAATTAATGTTTAACTAATATTATCTTAATACCTGTGGGGTTTCTGGACTCATTACAGAGGTATATGCCAAAACAGTAATGTACAACTCAGGACATAGAACAACCTTGTTACCAGGAACTGAAAACTGTATAAAATCATAACATGAGATAAACTGTATTTGTTAATCACTTATAAATAATAAAATGTTTACATATTATGACTGACAGATCTACTGTACATGCAGATATGTTTATTGCCATCATCATCAACTTCAACATCAGCAATCAATACCATCATCACCACCATCTTAAATAACAGTATTTGTAATTATTATAATAATAATAATAATATTTGACGCTGTCATCGATCATCAACGTATCACCATGACAACATTATTTACAATAGACATCATAATTTTTATTAATAGTAATTATAATTGTATGATATAATACCTGTATACGTATTAAACTACAAAGAACTGCAAATTATGTCTAGATGATACATACTGGTGCAACAAGTCCTGTTAAACAGTTTTTGAATTTTTGAAAAGCCTCATCAATGATAACACTACCAGACTGAATATCCTGCAATAATGTATTAGAAATTTGATCAGTTACAGCACATTGTACAAAATTAAGGTCAATTCAATGTTCATTTACACTTGTCAAGCACTACTAATAAATGTTATATATATAGACGACTTTCAAAAATGGTGGGCTCATTGTTCACGATAACGAGGCCAGAAAGGCCTCCAAAATCAACATCGCATCAAATGATTCTAAATATATAAAAATTATCCTGTAAAATGCACATAAAATAGGTATTTTAAAAGGAAAAGGAATACATCGTCTTTGATAGCAATAGAAGTGTCGCCACGCTTATTTTCTGGTAACAAGGCCTTTGTGGCCTCATTCTCATGTACTAGGCCGCCATTTTTGAAAGTCATCTATATACCAACTGTCAAAGTCAACTTTTTCCGTGCTCTGATTGAACGAGAGAGCATCACGTGAACATCAACAAATTTTGCTGTTTCCCCAGCAACAACTCTCAGTGGGCAACAGTGAGTTTTATTGACCGGTAATAACAAAACTGGAAGTTGATTGAGCTTTGAAGCCGCAGTTTTGGCAGCGCGTGTTTACAAATTCATTCATTCGGACATGCATGAGGCAAAACTCGTGTTTATTGCCAAACTTTTAAGACCAATATACAACATTTATTCCAAGAAAAAGATGATAACCAACCAGGAATGTCACCAAAAGAGCTGCAACAATTCTCCAAAAAAACTACATGTGAAAAAAGGTCAGTTTTGTGTGAACTTTAACTGTAGGCAGCGACGTTTTGCTTTTTATTTTGTTCTTTGACATTTGGTATGATAATAAAGCACTTATTTACTGGGACCTCGGGAAAGCAGTATGTTTTGTGGTCCCTCAGCTCCGCTTCGGGAAACATCAGCGGTCTCGGGACCACAAAACATACTGTTGTCCCTCCGTCCCAGTAATAAGTGTTAAGTATTTATCAGTAATTATTATTACATAGAGTAGATTTCATATGACTGTGTATACATCACTACGTGGTAACAGCACAGTTACTGCAGGATTTGTGTGTTTTTATAGACATATAACGTCACCAATGAAATGATAGGTATTTCTGGTATTCAGTGTGTCTCATCCCACATTGCTTTGAGTTGCTGAGTGGACAGTGCTTTCCAATAAAAGGGATACCAGCCACCACAGTTCTGTATCTGTTCTTTGATTCAACAACATTACAACCAATACAGCCACAGTATAGTGTTTCACACTCATATGACATCTGCTCTAGTACATGTAGTTGCAGTTAACCATTATTATAATAATATAAAATGTTTGTTTGATTTGAAAACATCTAATCAAGTTGCATACTTTGCAAATAAAAAAGTAGCCATGACTGGCAACCAAAGGAGCAAAAAGCTTTATCATGGTTGTCCTAACATTTGCAAAGTTGATACATGTAAGCTTACATCATAACACATCACAGAATATTTTTCATATATTAACTGGAATAGAATATATTTGTATGTCACTTACCACAATAGCTAATGATGGACTAATATCCAAACAAAATACAAAGCGATACTTTCTACCAATAAACGTAATATGAGTTGATGGCACAAGGCGTAGTTTTGATTTACTTGATGAGGTGCTGTGAGATTCCTCAGAGAGGACAGAGAGGATTTCAAGTTCTTCATTTGATGCCAACTAGAGAAAGAAATACTTTATTTATAGAGGAAGACAACTGAGCTATATAATACAGCTAGTTTCCAGGCACTCCACTGCACTCTTACACACACTATCACTACTATACTATGCATACAACACTCATTGACAGAGAGGATTTCAAGTTCTTCATTTGATGCCAACTAGAGAAAAAAATACTTTATTTATAGAGGAAGACAACTGAGCTATATAGTACAGCTAGTTTCCAGGCACTCCACTGCACTCTTACACACACTATCACTACTATATTATGCATACAACACTCATTGTCCAATCATGTTTACTGGGGCAGGAAAACCCACATACAAATTCAAGACATATGTGATGCCTCATAATTATCTGGGCATTAAACCCAGGACTACTAAACCATTCTACTGTATACACAGTATTTAGCTACCTTGATAAAATGAATTGGGTTGTTTTATTCATGTGTTCATTTATCCATTTTTTATTAATGGAACATTTCTGCAAATAGCTCAATCTGTAGTACACTGTAACATTAATTCGAAATGCAATCTTTTTGTTTGAGTTTCATTTCTTTATTAGGCTTCCTGTTTTTTTATTATAATTATTGTTTGTCTTTTGTTTTTTAATTGTGGTCCCTTTGTGCATGTAGGTCACTAAAAGAAGAGCCCAGGGAATTACATATAAATAGATTCCATTTTCCATGTGCTCTGTACTCTATATAACTTATAATAAATAGATGCACAGATGATGTCAGAATGTGGTGAGAACACAAAGCATACCACTGTAAGACGAAGTTGAGTGATGTGACTGTAATGTTCTCTCCCATTATTGTGACATCGTCTGTGTATGTATTAGACATGCAACAGATGCAACCTAGAAAAATGGAATATATTTAATCAATATTTTATATACATGGGCAATTCCACATGAGACTGGCAAAAAAATCATTCACAACTAGTTTTCAAATTAGTTTTTTAGATGGAAATATGGTATTGATTACAGAGAATATATTTTGCACTTCCTGAAAACAAGGTTTTGGTCATAACCAGGGTGCCAGTTTTTCAGGGGGGTGTTGTTGTTCTCTCCCGTTATTCTGACATCGTCTATATATGTATTAGACAACAGATGCAACCTGGAAAAATGGAATATATTTAAAAAGATGTGAAAATTCATAGGGATTATCAAATTAATAATTTCACCTGGTAACAAAGGTTTATTTGAAGTTACCTCCGTGACACAACATTTTTTCATTGAAAATGTTAGAAAAATTCACCAGATTGGTAAAAAATAAAAACATAAATAATAGGTGAGTATATACCTATATTCACATAAAATATCACTTATGAAGCTTTTTGTCTTTCTCTTTTAATGTTCACTTTAATATTTTTTATGGTATTGAATATTACGTCTGTGACAATGGAATTGCCCATATATATATAAATTTTAAATCAACTATGAACCAGAGCATGTGTAATATTCTATAAATGTCATTTGCATGTGTGTTCTGTAAATACACATGGTTCTCAAACAGTCAGAGCATATGCTTAACTTACCAATTCTTAAATAAAGACTTACTAATTCATCTTGAGGTTTTGGCTGTGGGAGAACAGAGTTAAACTGTTGGAAGAACCACTGTGCTCTGATACTCCTGGAAATTCTATACTCTTTTCCCATAAGGAGGAACACTTGACCAGCATTTTCCTTACAAATACAAATTGGTTTCAAAGCGATGAAAGAGTGTACATAGTACAGTATAATTATGTAGGTGACGATCACCCTGCTACACTGCAGCTACCCTGAGATTTCAAATTCTGGACTTGACAGGACTATTGCTGGTTTTCAATCATTCCTTTGAGAGTCAAAATATAAAAGAGTGGCAGCATGTTGGTGGAACGGACAAGAGACACTAATGAGCAATCTTTTGTTGAAGTTCAACCAAGATGGCCGCCGTGACGTCAAGTGAAAGCCAGCAATACATAATACAAATTCCTTGGGAGTAGGGGTGGGGAAGAGGGTGAGGGGGTCAGTCAGTAATATTTTCTTTATAGCAAATATTTCTAAAGATATATACTAGGGGACTATCTCCTGCCCCTGTAATATTAATTGGCTTTTTTCAATGATTTCAGCATTATCAAACCTGTTATTGGATCATTAAGCATGCATATATGCAAGAAATACAAACTGTATGACACAAAAAGAGTCTGCCAACAATTGCAATATAAATGATACCAATTTACTGACTCAATCGATGAAGCACATGCATGGAAGAAGAAGAAAAGGAAAAAGATGGAAAGAAGAGGGAAATTAGGTGCCTAAATGTTCCTCTTTAGTTTCAATTTCAGTTTCAGTTTGCTCAAAACAAATTTACAAGATATATAAGATAACACAATCCATACCGATTGCTTGGCCCACACAAAGTATGTACTAAATTTATTATAGCTGGTCATACTTGGTACTTAATTCACGCACTCTCATTTTTTTGAGATTGTGCAAAAAATACCGTCAACTAATCGTTAAAGGGTTGTCACGTTGTTAGTTCGATCAACCTTTTAACGATTTCTAGCTATGCCTGATTACTCAATTTTCATACTATCAACAAGTCTGCTAACAATATTAACATAGACATAGTATTGGTTGATAAAATATGAAAGACTATAGAAACACCACAAATTAAACAAAAAACTGTGAATTTTACACTTCCAGTAGCATAGCTTAATACTGTACATGTATGCGGGATGGTTGTATCCTGTAGTGCAAATATGTTTATAAAACAAAACGATCCAGACATTGGCAGCCATCTACATTGACACGTTCTCATCGAATTTATGTGATAAAAAAGACAGTTAACGTACAGTAAATTCTTCGTTCTCTTATCACAAGTAATAAAGATACATTGTTTTAAACTAAGACTTAATTCTAAGAAGGAAATCACTGAATGGTATGCAACAGATCTGAATTTTTACCTCGGGACTGGTCATCCTATCTTCCATCATTCCCCTTCAAGTAGGTAGAAGTATAAAGTAACACTTAGACATCATCTGCAGGGTTTAGCTCCTATGCTTGCATATTGCAAAGTTGTTTTACGTGAACATTGCATTTCTTCACGTCATGTCCGCCATGTTTATTCTACATTTAGGTGCTTAACCGCTGGCGCCAAATACTGCCTATTCAGTAACGCAATTGCATGAAAAACGAAAATATACGAGAAACAACGGTGAAACAATCAGAAACAAAATGAAAAGTAGCATATAACGTATTTCCTTAAATAATCGCCCCATTTTGAAAAAAAATAGTTCCACTTGAATAATCAGTCCCTATATCTCCCCTGCATAACAGTTTTGGTCAAATTCAGATCATGATTAATAATTAATAATAATAATTTATTAACTTATAAAGCGCATTCAGTTTCATGGCGTAATGATCAAATGCGCTTTAAAAAATAATAAGAATATATAATAAGAAAAATAATTATAATAATTAGAAAAAATAATAAGAATAACTTTGGCATGGACCCCATGTAAGACCCGAATCCTAATGTCCTGAGATGCATACACATGGCAATGAAATCCTAATAGTTGTTGTAGTAGCGCGTAATTAATAAGCGTAGTCTCCCTAGTAAGCGTAGTCTCCGTAGTAAGCGTAGTCTCCGTAGTAAGCGTAGTCTTCGTAGTAAGCGTAGTCTTCGTAGTAAGCGTAGTCTCCGTAGTAAGCGTAGTCTCCGTAGTAAGCGTAGTCTGCGTAGTAAGCGTAGTCTGCGTAGTAAGCGTAGTCTCCGTAGTAAGCGTAGTCTCCGTAGCAAGTGTAGTCTCCGTAGTAAGTGTAGTATCCGTAGTAAGTGTAGCCTCTGCCCCTAGAAAAACTCCTAGAAGCGTGAAAATGCAGAATACCCTAGAATAAAGTGCGTAGAACACAAATTTAACGTTAAAAACGGATTTTAAAGGGTTTTTTGGTAGCAAAGTGCCTTTATATCACAAAAGGATCTTTATTTGTGGCGTCATAACTTCCCCTTCTGACTTCCGATTGCAAATCTAAGACCGTTACCCTCTTCCTCTTGAGTTGTTCTATTTCTTGTGTAATTAACGTTGGTGTCAATCGCAGCTTGCTAACTCTAGTTAGAAGGGTCAGAACATGGGGCCTTATGTAAAGTGTACATCCAAGTAACCCTTGATTTTTTTTTCAAGATGACGATTTTTCGAACTAGGGTTAGCTTTTTAAACATGTTACGTTCCCGTTGAGCTATGGCAATGAAACTTGGTGAGTGTATGTTTTAAGACATGGCGCTTCTTTTGAAAGTATTTTGGTTCGAATCGGTGTGCATGCGCAGAAGTTGATTTTGCGACTTTAGGACCGAATGTGAGAGGCCTCTCTAAAATAGGCGAACGAGCTTCCACTATGTTAGTATTTAGGACATTACCTTTTCAACGAGGTATTTTGCAACGAGATCGGGTGTGTAGTTCTTGAGTTAATTTTTAATCCTAACCCAATTTTCTCACATTCGGACCTAAATTGAAACGTATAATTTTTCGACGAACCAAAAATCCCACGGCAACCAAACATGTATCGTTGGATAGCCCTATACTCCTAATCTCTCACAAACCAGGATTTACACAGCTCTAATTATATTTTAGTTTGAGACATATTTCTAACCTTTTTAAGGATTATTTACTCATTCAGAGAAGTCTTATGTATGAAACTGACAAGGAAGTGCTGTCTTTAATTTACTTCGTTTGTTGAACGTTTGCCAAATCCTAGTGATGAAAACAATGGTCTTGGCCATAATGTCCGGCGATTTCAAAATTTGCCAAATTAACAATATATGCAGTGGTGATGTTAAACGTTGTAGAGAAACAGATAAAAGATGGTCAACAAATAGTACGTAACCAACACAATCTTTAATGTTTAGCCTAAATATTCTTCCTGAAGACCTTGTTTAAAGGCATATGTTTATAAAACAAAAATAAAGGTCTTCCCTTGAAGATGTACCATGCAAAAGGACATTATTGCACAATAAATGTTGCTATGGCAACTTTCGTATCTCCTTTGCAAGAGGATAGGCAGTAAAGTAGTAACTCAGAAATGTTCTATTCTGTCTCCCTTACTTAAAAATAACTGATAAAAGCTCATTGGTATGATGTTTTTGAATGCCCCCCCCTTTTGACATTGATTCTTCTACATGTGGCCCCCCCTCTATAGGCCTGATTTTTGTGAATGCCCCCCCCCCCCAGATTTCCACCGCCCCCCTCTCCCTGATAAAAAATGAATGGTCCCTTGGTAGTCTGGGTAGTCTGGGTAGTCTGGGTAGTCTGGGTAGTCTGGGTAGTCTGGGTAGTCTGGGTAGTCTGGGTAGTCTGGGTAGTCTGAGTAGTCTCGGTAGTCCGGGTAGTCTGGGTAGTCCGGGTAGTCTGGGTAGTCCCGGTATATATATATCAAAAACAATAAAATACAAACGAAAACTAATTGAATATGGCTAACTACAATTGTGTTCCATTGTTTAATTATTGGTTTTTTGTACTATATAGTTACTACTATTCTGTACTTTTAAAATGGTGCTAGAGTGCAGTCAGAAAACCCGTGAAGTACGCGTAGCTAATTAGCCGTACTTACTGCTATTCACATAAAGTGCTAATATATTGGACATGAAAAAATTATATATCGTAAAAATGCCGAAGATAAACTTTATTGTTACCCACAATAAATATATATGTAGTCACCATGAAATGTCTTGGGTTTTGGGTTCTCTGTGAACATGAGAGGCGTGCATTTTTTTTATATTTCATATTTCGTTCATGCACAACACTCTGGCTTAAAATGGGTTATATAACCCTTTTCAAACTTATTATTTAATTATCGTCCCATTGATGGCCCTTGTCTATAAACAGAAGTTAAAACTATCAAATTGATTGCCTGAAAGAAAGGTGAGCTGCAAAGGGAGGCCCTGGAAAGCACTCAAAAATGTGCGATGCAGCTCTAGCCACAATGTCAAAAATGGAAGGACTGCTGGCAAAGCTCCAGAAAAAAGTGTAAAAATTGCTTAGACACGGAGGAGACACGAATTAATTTGTGGGGCATTTTGAGTTGAACTATAGTTCTTTTCTCTGTTCTTTTCTTGTACATTTTATAGTGTTTCACAATATATAGTGTGATTTTCATCGGACTGTGAAATAGTTGCAATCTTAATACATGCATGTCGGAACTTAATTCTAATTGTATTAATAACAATAAAGGATACTTCTCATTTGAAACAATGGACTGGTGTTTCTTATCTCTACACAACGATTTATTAGGCCTAGTTCAAACGTCGCATCTCACATGTGCCAAACTCAATGCAAATTAGTCAAATCTTTTGTTTCTTCTCATTATCATATCATTTGCATTGAATTCAGCACATGTGAGATGCGACGTTTGAACTAGGCCTTAGCTGTCTTTGTTATTCAAATCAACGCGAAAAGCCTGCAGCGGCAAAGCGGCAAAGTAGCGTAAAAAGAACTGACTTATGAAACATCTCTAATAGAGCGGAATGGTTTGGAAACTCGATCGGCAAACATCAAAAGGACTGACAAAGAAGCAAACATGGATGTTGAGTAAGGCCTTGACCGTGCACAATCTTTTGTTTTACCTTCATTTATTATGCTTGACTGACCTGACCCAAACGTTTTCATTGGCTGATTGTCTGATATATGCAGGAATGCTTTTGTTTTGTGCACGGTCACGGTTGGAAAAAGTGAACAAAAGATAGAACAATGCCATTTCAATAACCTCTTAGTCTATTAACTTTGTTCAAATCGAAATCATGCATTGGGCCAAGACGTTCCATATATGGCAATGCACATGACCAAAAGCAAAAAGTCCGCGAATATAGCAATTAACGACTTTTCTTGTTTCGTTCTACAGAACGCTTTTCGTTTCAATTCGTGTACGTAGTTCCCCCTCTATCGACCATGATCCTTTGCGCTAAAACAATAGATTGCTATGACGTCAGTGACAATTTGGTATATAAGGACCCCCCACCCCCCCATGAAAAATCCTGGATATGCCCCTGATTAGGATAATCTCTATAGATCAGGATACGTGTGTTCATGCAGTCATAAATGTTAATATTTCTTCATTTCTAAGAAGGTGTTTCCAAACAAATCAATACGAGGATTGTTCCAGTGAGCAGATTGAGGGGAGGGGTGGGAGAGTCAAAATTAAAAAAGATATCAAACAGCACCAGTTATATTATAGCAGCTGTCCAAAGTCCATTTTCTTGTGCTCTGATTGGGCGAGAGAGCATGAACAAGTCATTGTGGATCAATATTAACAATACTGGAAGTTGAGATTGAAAGTGAATTTTAGCAGTACACATTTGCAAATTCATTCTTTTGGACACAAAACTTGTTTTTATTGTCAAACTATTATGACAAATATACAGATTTGGCTTGCCTCTGAAAACATCAGTGGTCTTGCATCCACAAAACATGTTTCCCTTGTTCAGCCCAGTAAATAAGTGTTTTTATAATTTTTATAAAAAACTTTACTCCTTATACACATTATTTCCTATTTAAATATAAGTAGACCAATTTCCAGGATACCATATTTGTACCTCAAATATTTATCATTAATCTCATTCAGATGGTCATGTTATTCACTTGTTGACTAAAACATGCTCTAAAAATAGCACCACAAAGCGGATTTTAAATATAGTAGGCTATAGTTCTTTGAACTAATAAAAATATACCTAATTTAATTTCAGATGCTCCCAAACGATAAAAAATCTTTAATAAGACTAATAAGACTTTTATACTGCTAAATATATTCCTAAATTTCTTACAGTTTGATGGGAAAACAAATTCATTCATAATCATGATAATTTTTCTTCTAATGATAAACTAATCTTTACATCAAATAATATACTAACAAAACTTAATAAAACTCAGTATATAGGCTTATATAATTATATATATCTTTAATTGTATGTAGAGATATTTTCTACATGTATGTACAGTAAATAAAACTATTTTTTCTGTGGGATAATCTCGTCAGGTTTTACATTTTTGGTTTGCCTCAGTTTCATTTACTTTTTAAAACTAACTGACAAGTCCACTTCAGATGCTGAGACACCCTGTCTCCCCACAATACAAACGAACCTGTACTAGAGGGGCAAACTGACTGCTGTAGAGTACCACACTTCAATTTTAGTCTCCATGTAGTACTTTTCCTATTATTGTGGTCAGAATATGGTGAAATGGTGGCACAAGATATTGACTGCCACTCTAAAATCAAGAAATTGTCACAATTATAGGATTTATGGAGTCTGAATTACATGTATTAACATAATAACTGCCATTACAGATTACAGCACAGACCTCAAACTATTAATTACCAGCTATAATTTGCATATTGGAAGATTGCCTTTTAATATAAATGCTTATTGAAGGACAGTGAGGCAAAAAGGTGAAATAGATTAACTGCCATAATTTTGAGCTTTGTGCTGTAAAAGGGGATTTTCAGAAAACATCCATATCCCATCACAGTGGGAATTTGTAAATATGAAGACCCCTTCCCCTGGAACTTCGAATTTTCTTCTACACAAACCCTGTAATTTTGTTTTTTCCCTGATGGCGCCCAACCCTCCCTCCCTTATCCACAATTTTCAATAAGCCCCTAGAATGATGATGTTTTTGTCCCCTCTCTATACAGAATCCTTATCAAGAGCTTTTCAAATTTTATATTCCTTTGAGAATACAAATACAATAATTTTAATTACCAAACAAATAAAGCTACTTGAAAAGGATTCTGGTATAGAGAGGGGACAAAAACGTCATAATGCTAGGGGCTTATTCCCTCCATAACATGGCTGGTCATTAGACATTTTCTGGGAATACACACTATTCGCCAATTAGATTTGTAACAGATTAACAAAACTTGTCCAAAATATATACATTATTAGTATCAACATTTTAAAATTTAAATTTCTCAACCAAAGTTTGCACAAAGTGGAGTCGCATTTGTTCTTTAAACTTAGTATACCATCTAATAATCATTTTTCTCCTATCAGACAATTCATAATCACTCATCTGTTTCTCTTGTTCTAGAAGCCTTGGTAGTTCTGCCCAACTTTTTACAAAAATAAATGGTGCCTTATACTTTTTCAGCAAGTAAAGAGGCGAGTCTTTCCCTTTCCTACAATGTCCTGGTGTTGATACATCTTCAATGACTGGAACGGACCCATAAGAACAAGCCTCATAGATTCTGTAACATTCTGTATTTATACCAACTGGGCAAAGAGTCAGGTCGCTGTTGGCTAGAGCATAGTGGTATTGTTTTGTAGTTTCTTCTGTTTCCCCTGATAACCAAGTCTCCCTGTATTTGACATAACAATGTTTAGACAATCCATATGTTTCCATAACTCCCTTCAATACCTCTCTAGATGAATTTGGATACAGAGTTCCAAGAAAATTGCATATGTATTTTCTACGCTTGTCCACATCCACAGAAATAGGCATGATGTTAGGGAATTTACGGTAGGTTGCTACTCCTAGTGGCCATTGGTAGTACACTTTGTCGTCCCTATTTGGTGTATCATAGACAATGAAAGCCACCTTCACCACACCTCCATTTGTCCACATGTACTTATCAAGCCAGTCATTATTACAATATTCATTACCAAGAAGTACAACAGCAACATTTTTCAGCATTCTAAAACTACTAAGTGAATCTAACCATAACTTAGCGATTGCCACTTTAGTTTCTTCTCTCCCATTCAAAATCAACACCAAGTGCTGTGTGTCTCGAGGGACCTTTTTAGGTCCCACGCCTCCTCCAGTGCGGAATTTGAACCTCAAAGACTCAATACGTTTTTCCCCATAGTACCATATCCCGCCAAGCTTTTCCACTAACGGACCTTTAAGGACATGTTCCCAAAAGTACAGCCCGATCGCTGCTTTACCCCAAACTTCTATGTCGACAGATGTGACATGAGAGGGAAGTGCCAATGAAAGTCTGTTAGTCTGAATCAAATCCTGTGATTTCTCTTCATGGTTCCAAGGCCAGAACGAAGATATAGCGTAAAATGTCAAGATACAGTAAGTAATCAGAGCGATTGAAGTAAAAATAGTGCATTTTTTGGACCGATAAACTTGTCTCTTTCCATATTTTCCTATAGCCATTTGTGCGCATGCTCGACGCACTGTTTGACAAAATCCGCTGACCATTCTCTCTCTTTTGCAAAGCTCCTTCTTGACTGTGCTTGTGTTTATCCTTGAATTTCTCTCTTTTACTTTGCTTTTTACCAAATTTATGATATAATGAAGATGCAGGTAATGTTCCTTAGTTATTCCGTAAAATTTTGATGCAAAGAAATCTCTTTTCCTTTAAAATTGCTGGATCACGACTTGTTTATTTCCATCTGTTAATCTTTAGGAAGAAAAACTGATTGAAGTCTCGTTGGAAGCCATTTCAAGTCGAGTACAGGAAGTCAAGGATTCTTTACAAGCTTTCTTGGCTAAGCTAGAAATGGAACAAATGAATTGGTATGAGTTGCGTTTCATTAGATCAAGCTTGTGATTAATAGGATTAGCTGTCGCTCTTAAACAAACCACATTTGAGATATGTTCTACCAATTAATTCAACACGGGCTAGAAAGCAATACAGAACTCGGTAGGGTTCTTTCTACTAAGCCAATTGTACCTCGTATACATATACTGTTTAAATAACAGTTTTTAGTGATTGACTTAACGAAAGTTCTTGGTCTGAATGTGACTGATATGTTATATTCCAAATCTCTAAAGAAATAATATCACTGTAATCTTTAAAATAAACAATGTTCAAGGCTTTTCTGCAATCTGGCTGTCACTCAAATTTACTACAGTTTCACTGTAATAGGAAATTCAAAGCCAGGGTCAAGAAGCCTGCATAAAAACAGCTAGCTAACATTTGTTGAATCCTTTTGACCCAATAACATTATTTTGATCAATCAAATCAATCAGTGTTGCTAGAAAAAAAGCTATAGCATAGAGTGAAATTTGTGGCTATAAGAGACGACAATAGCCAAAGTCATATTAGAGACAGGGGAACTTATCTTGGATGGAAAACTTGTCTGAAATGAATCTTCGTGAAAGATGGATTTTCTCATCTCAAATTCATCTGTCTATTTTCCAATCTAAACAGATCGACAGGACAGTATATATATTAAGAAAATTATCTGACATTAAAAACAAAAATTCACATTGGACAGTTTTCTGTCAGATGAGTTTTCCATCCAAGATGAGTTTCCCATCTTCTAATCTGAATTCACAAAACATGTTCAAAATACATGCAAAATTGATAGTACTTTTAACTTGCTGTTGAATTTTTGGTAAATTGGGGTTGAGACCATCAAGCAAAGTTATTGTGGGCCAGTATTGTAGTTGTTACCAGTGCAAAAACAAACATGCTCACATCCACATTTAGTTATGTTACCATTTAGTGGAACAAGCCAGTCACATGGCAGTTGTCAGTTCAATAGTTGGAACCAGTCCTAAGAAATGAAGGCAGCTGCCTGTTCTGGTTGGTTCAAACAAATGCAAAATGACTTTATAGCGTAGGTGAAAAATATATCTTTGTTGTAAATATTTAACTTTCTATGTAATGTGGAATATAATATACATATTATGTACATCACACACTTCACAATGTATATGTCTATCAATTATTTTCTATAGAATATTTCACCATGAAATCAGATTCTTACTAGATTATAAACTTTAATAAGTTTTCAAATGTATCAAGGCTGATAGGACCAGAATGATAAAATTTGCTTATTCATCAACATACTGAACATTTTGCAAATAGTCAGATGTAAATATATCTCAGTCTGATATATAGAATTTGTCATGGAAGTCTTGATTACTTTATACATTATTGAATTTAACTAGATTTCTTGACTCACCTTTTCTTCAGTGCTTTGTATCACCTGAAATATCCATAAACCAATAATAATTTGGATGGGTGCTAACTTTTTTGTGGTCTTCCAAATGCCTACATTTTCATACAAATATGGATTTACTTTTATTTATTGATCTCATACAGTATATTGCTAAAAAATTACCACATTGTAGTGAAAATTATCCTTGCTGTATTTTCTTTATCATTCACGGGCACTGATAGCTACAATTAATTTACCTGTAGTTGTCAGGAGCAACATGAAGTAGTTCTAAAACATGTCATCTTGAAAACTCATTAATAATTCATTAGAAAACACAATGGAAATGACTACTGTAACATAGATCTATATATCAGATAAAGATTTTTGTTCATTTCCATAACTTTAACTTTAACTTGGATTTTCAAAGCCAAAATAGTCAAACTTGGAAAATTCTGGTCAAATACAATAATTGACAACTAGACGTTTTATAAATAATATGATTATAAAGAATTCAATAGCATGTTATATCGGATCTAAAGATAATCGCCAGCTTGGATCTTTATCCACCGATATAACATGCTCTCTCATTCTTTATACATTTATTTATTTAATCCACCAAATTTATCTTAATGTAAATTGGCTAACACTTAACAGAATTTAAAATTTTTCATATTTGGTGTTACAGATTGAAATTTGTACATGTATACATGTATCATGCATTTTGAAAATTGTATTTTTTACTTAATTTTCAGGCCATCAATGCTTGATAACTTTGCACTTCTATCAGGTAAAAATATTACTGTCTTGTCATATAATAAAGGCTGTTTATCAAAAGTGCATAATTTATTTAAAGTTTAGTCTTTGTAGCTAACTTCATGATCTTCAGATCTGTAATATCAACCAAAGAAGTAAATTTATTAGAAATAAACATTTCTACGTTTTTCCCAGGGGATCTATACCAAGAAAAAGGTTTTACTTGTACAATGTACATGTAGGACCTTCATCATTCTGTAAAAACCTTCATTTTCTATTAACAATGATAAAGCTTTTTATGCAGTACATTTCTTAATAGCCATATTAATATGGGATTCAGGTCTTAGAGCTAGAGAGAACATGATAGGGCAGATATAGTGTCATGCCAATAGATGTCTCAGTATTTTGATTGGTAGGGTGGCATGGCATGTTGTGCAGTAATAAGCCACTCACCTCCCATGGGTTTGAGTCCCAGCTTGGGCACTGGATCTTACATGTATCTATTAACATTTAATTTTTATTACTGGTCAATATTGGATGTCTTATACAATCAAAACACCTAATAGACAATGGCACAACACATTAACCCAAGCACAGCACAGACTTTTTTAGTCATGTACAAAATCAACTAGTCTTTATATATATACTGTATGTGTATCACATACTCTAATGCAGTTATTTTTTAATTTGTATTTAGGTCAAGTTAGAACTCTGACAAAGTTGTTAAAAGGTGATAAGACTCCTGCCCTTAGAGACCTTGTGCTTCTTCCACTGCTTGTTCAACAAGAAACTGACTCTGATATTCAAAAGGCTACACAAGGAAGGATACATGCATTCAATCATGAAGTTGGTATGATCTGATTCATTTTCTTTGTTTATCAATCAATCAATCACTGATCAGCAGTTTTTGTATGACATGGCACAGACACCTCACAGTTACAGCTGGAATTTGGAATGTCTTTTTAGACCAGTATGCTGCATGACATGGTCCTTTTCAATCATACTCTTACGAAAACTGCCCTAATTCAGCCATCATTACTATTCATGTTTTGTCTGTTTTGTCCCTTTCTTTCTCTTTTCATCTTTCATCCCTTCATCCATTCATTTGTTCCATCCCTATTTCATATGACAATGAATTTTTAATTTGTAGTTCCTGATTACCTGAGAACCAAATATGAACCTGAAGTTGAAGAGTATGAGCAAAAGTTGGTTACCCTTGCATCAAATATAAAAACAGACACTGCACAGGTTGAGCATTCTTACTGAATTATTAAAACTGGCAGAGGCTAAGCTTTTTCTTCAAGATCAATAATTTGAGCATTTTCTTTTGCAGAAACAAATTAGCCATTTTAATGAAATTATTAGTAACCTGACAGATGTTATCACACGAGCCAAAGAGGAATGGGAAGGGGAGCAAAGTTTAGGTGAGAATTTAAAACAAGATTTTTTTCATTTCTTTGCAGGTAAATAAAATAATCATTAAATAAAATGCATTTACAAAGAACTCACATGTACTGTATGTCATGTTGCCTTAATGCCTATAGATCTAGAGTACATGGTTTTTGTTACAGCAGGAATTTCAAATGCTTTTATATAATGGCAGCTGACACAGCCATGACGTCACTGTCCTTTTCACACTCAAGTTACAAGTTTGTTCAACAAAAAATTACAGCTTACATTTTTCCACTGACTTGTAAATATGAAAACTGCTTATCAGTGACTAATGTTCTTACTTTCCAGCTGCAAGGAAAGCACCGGTTGTAAACCCTGACATTGACAATCTAGTTGCAGCTGTGACATTTGGAAAAGGTTGGTATTTGATGAATACAGGTTGGACTTAGAACACAAAGACTGATAACTGACTCTGTTTCTGATAGGAATGAAATCACCAAAGACCTTAAAAACAAAATCAAAAAACACCTCAGCAGACCAAGGTATTGTACATATCTTCAGTATTTTCACTTAGTGTGAGGAGCAAAAAATGAAATGACAATTAAGCAGAGTGTCTGTTGAGTTTGTAAATCTACTTTCAGAGCCTCTAGCCAAGTGTACTTTGTGTGTACTAGCTACCCACCATAAACAGTTCATAAATTGTACATATGTACAAACTTTTCTATAGTTTGTGGACTTGATTCCGTTTACTAGTTTTCAAACAAATTGTAAAAAAACTATTTTAAATGAAGTTTTAAACTCTATTTTGATAAAAATAAACAAAGCAGCTGTAAATCAAGCTACATCAAGTCAATATATAATAGAAAAGTTTGTACATCTGTACAGCAATTCAGTCACATTTGGTGAACATGAATATACCACTTGTTGGCCAAGGGGCCAATTAATTACACTCTCTTCATACTGAAATATGCAGTCCTTAAACCCCACAACACACAGAACTTATAACACAACATTATTAAAATCTTTTTTTTTTAGCTGTAAAAATGCCAAGCTCTGTCAAAAGTGAACTCAAAGCAGCTGGTAGCTCCCATCCATACGCTACTGGAAGACTCCAAACAAGTCACAATATTTAACTAAAATTAGTAATTAAAATAGAATAACAATGTACAATATTTGTATTGCTAAATTTATTTATAAATTACAACATGTATGTTTTTATGTTTAGGTACTACGCTTATCATTTGAGTGAGAAACAAGCCAGTTTTGAGACCTATGTTTTGACATTACAACTACAATGTTGTTAGGGGCAACAGCATTTTGTTTATGACGTCACTGAACTCATAAAACTTGAACTCACTGAACTTGTACATACATTAACCATCACTTTGTAACTACTTTATTCAATTGAAGATAGCTTTATGAAAGCTGAAACATGCCTTGGAAAATCAAAAATGTTGTGATTTGTCTAAAATTAAAACTGTTAGCTTAAAAATGAATAACATCATAAACAAATGCCATATATTGCCCCTAACAACATTGTCGTTTTAACGCCAAAACATAGGTCTCAAAACTGTCTCGTTTCTCACTCAAGTGTTAAGCGTAGTATGCGTATATCTGTATATTTTCTATCTAGGAAAATATTATTATATCATTAAATTATATTTTATACTTGCAAGGAAATGTCTCTGTTTACAATAATTAATAATCTAGTAAATGTTTACCATGTATTTATTGCATGGCATAAAATTGATTGCCATGTCCATTAATAAATTGTTTCTTAACTGATTAATATATGTACATTTATCTATTTAATATTTATTTACAAAACTTTCACCTAAAATAAAAATACACAATAATTGAATAAAAATAATAAATGCCAAATGCCAACTTAACTAGACGCACAATGGTGCGTTTACTCGTGCCCAGGTAGAGTTGAGCCTGGCGTGGTATGCAGTGCACCATAAAACATAACTGACCTAATCATCCAATCACATCATAAGATGTTGCAGACCTCTGAGGAAAAGGACGTCTGTGATTTTTTTTTTTTTTTTTTTTTTTTTTTGATGCGCTTTAGTTTCTTAAAGTCCTATTATTTCTCCATTTTTTGAAGACTGCAGAAAATGAGCTTGGGATACCTGTGGTCATACATTACCCCGATGCAAATATTCACTCGGGCTATGGGAAAGGCACCCGTAACTGCTGTTTATACACAGGCGAGCTATCCATGGCAGCCAGCAGCTCTTTTGCTTTGATTTGAACAACTTGTGTTCATTGACAACATAAACAGGTTGCCAGTTTAATTCATTTGTGTTACAGTTCTTACAGAATAGAAATGTTTTAACACAAGCTCCCTGGAATTTCTTTATATAATATCTTTTGAAAACAACATGTTCTTGACTGACCCAACTGTTTATACACAAGCAGCAAGCAGCACCAAACCACTTTGAACTATAGACACAAAATGTTGCGTTCACTCGGGCTACCAGCAAAGGAGCTTCTTTGCTGGTAACCCAAGTAAATACAACACATTGGATTGGTAAGCTGTCATCAAAAGTTTTGTTACAATTTGAGCCAAAACAGAGCAGACAACTGCTCCTGAAATATTTATTGATGAGATCAAAAATCCTTAAGTTGCTTGTTTGGCTATTGAAGTTGTAATATTTTAAAATAACAATACAATCTAAGTGATTTTCCTTTGGAGTGAAAGAAAAATGACCATTTATTTTGTTATAACAATACAATCTAAGTGATTTTCCTTTGGAGTGAAAGAAAAATGACCATTTAGTTTGTATTCGTTGTTTTTGAAAAGATCAAAAGAGTCAGAGAGTTTATTACTAATTATTAGTTAGCCTAATTATTTCACGGTGAAGGAAAACCACTGTATTGCCTGAGCACTAATTGGGGAACAATATTCTAATATTCTATGCATACAAATCTCAGCTCACTAGTTTTTTTTTCCTCCTGAGGTGGGAAAACTGCATGATGCAGAGAATAGCACTCAAAACAAGACAGAAAACAAACAAACCACCATTTACGGATTTTCATCAAGTGATATATTGCATCAAACTTCATTTTATACATCTTCTTCATTAAAGAGATGATATCATGACCTTGCTAATAAATAAGATCCTCCTTGCTGAATACTGGTTGTGTGGTTGTCTTGTGTAATAATTTGTAGCACATATGGCTACAGCTTAGAATATCAAAATGAAATAAAAGGCATAAATATTATGTTCTGCAGAATTCTGCAGAGTACTAGAAGTACAACTAAAAACTTGATGTGGGCTTCCTGTGGTTGATATCAAAATATTTCAGAAAATGAACGCTCTTGACTGTAAAAGTAACTTAAGGTAGTTCCGGACACTTGCTACTGCGCATCTTCCGCGCGCATTCGAGCGCGCGCACTTTTATTAGAAAGCATTGGTATTACCGTGGGGAGTCTGGGCACTAGTAAGCGAACGATTGAAAGTGAAGAAACTCTAACTTTAGTGGAGAAAAATAGCATTTTGTCATCAAAATACCGGAAAAATTTTAACTATGAAATCTTGTGTACTGTATAATGTAGGTATTCAGCCTCGAATTTTTAAATTTGATGAATATTATTTATCGAAAAAGCCGGTGAGAAAATTGCTAAAATGGTGACATTTGGAGTTCGTTTTCAGCGTATTTTTCTCTTTTCTGCTTCTCTAACTCTTGAAATAATACGGTGACCCCCTGTTTTATTCTTTTCATTTGAAGCTAGATATCGTATTCTTTCGATTTAGTGCGGAAAAAAAAATTTCATAGTTAAAATTGTCATGAATTTTCAACATTTTTACAACTACACACGCATATAACTCCTCCGAATTGCAAGGAATTTCGCTTCTAGAATTTAATTTTCACGTCACTTTCAAAAGATTGGATAGATTTTTTATCAAGGTATGTCTCCTAGATTCAACAACTACCGTTTAATGCAGTTTTCTGTTTTTCTTTGTTAAATCCAATCGAGTAATTCGAATTTATTGACGGAATCAGATTTTCGGCAAAAACGCGCGGAAAACTGAAAAATCCCTCCTTTTTGACGCCTTATATCTCCATAACTAATACGGGGACCCCCTTCTTTTTTTTCATTATTTGAATACCCTAACAATAAACTTCAAATGACAGAATTTAAAAAAAAATTCATTGAAGATTTGGGAAGATCCGGTACTACCTTAAGCTTAATTCCAGAACAGATAAGGTTTTATAAATCCTTCATATTTTTCTTTTTGAAGTGCCAAATACAAATATCTTGACCTCATTTGTTTCAAAGAGTAAAATCAAACGTGAGAATATAACTCAAAGTCAGCTGCAGATTACTGGGTTTCATCAACATTTATGAAAATGACAGTCTTAAATTTCAAAAGTCATCCCTATCTCCTATGATAGAGGAGATAAAGAAATAAGTCTTAAAGGCAGCTTCATAGCTGCCAACCCTCCCGGATAATCCGGGAGTCTCCAGATTTTGGGCCTCGTCTCCCGGTGTCCCGGATAAAGACCTAAATCTCCCGGATAATCGCTTGAATCCTAAAATCGCCGCCATTTTACCTGAAATAACGTCTATCTTTCTTGAAATATTGTCTTCCCCCCCCCCCCCCCCCCCCCACTGAACGTGAAAATCGACCCAACTCTAAGGGGAAAATGTTGATCTCCAGATACAAAAGCCTTGGGGGTTGGCAGCTATGCAGCTTAGTCAGGTTTTGAGTTCGGTACTGAAGCGAAATATTTGGCTCACGGCTTCGCCGGCAAGCTAAATTTACATTCAGAACTCATGGAAGTATCGGCCTCGATTCCTAAATTTCAACTGAAGAGGCTTAAATTTTACCTTGATTGAGACTCACGTGAAGCTGCTACAACGCAATTACGTACTGTATTTATAGTGGAGTTTAGGTTATGTCCGTGACTCGTGAAAAATCCTGTACTGTTTTGGTACTAAACTTGCTGGAACGTGCGCTGCCTCGTTTTCGTGCTTGCCTCGTTTTCATGGCAGATTCTCGACGACGACGAAAGATAGACTTATAGAAAAGGTAAACCTAGACTCGTGCCGGCCTACGGCCTGGGCACGAGTAATAAAGGTGAGGGACATGCAACAGAGCTAGGCTCCAAATAAAGTGTGCCCTATGAGTAAAAATAATTTGCATTAGCTAATTAAAATGGTATTCACAAGCCTCTTGGTTGAAAATTTACAGTATGGTCAACAAGGAACACAGGCTAGCTTGTGAAGGCCATTTTAAACAATACACAGACAAGAAAAAAATAACTTCATAAAATAAAATGTATGCTTGCATGATGGATGGTTTCACTTTCCAAGTGTCCTCTTGAAAAAAAGCTGATAGAGAATTAAATTATTGACTGTTTTATTGATTGAGTTCAAAACCATTGATTTGTACATACAATCAAATGGACATAGTACATGCCAAACCTGAACATGAAATTATGTTCCCAAGCTCAAATTATTTCACTGAACTCTAATATATGATTGCATGATAGAAAGTGAAATATGAAACTGAGATATACTTGCTTCAGAAAGTACAAATATATAGACTGAGTAGTATTTCTATGACTGAAAATACCATGGTCACAACCAGCTTCTTTACTGACAACAGCACTAGCACATCAAAGCTCGGCACAGCATGTACACATGAAATTTAATCTACTATGTAATAAGATAGTATATGTATTGTAGCAGATTTTGTCCTGTGATATAAACATAGCCAATCAGCGTGCTCATTATCTCAAAAAACTTCATAATAATAGTACCATATCTTAATGATTAGTTATTTAACAAATTATAGCCTTAGAATCATGATATTTATGCATTTGATGCATGATTTAAATATGCTGTCATTGGTGGTGTTGAAGCTGAATGGCTGATAGCAGTGCTTCTTGTCCTGTCTGGACTGGACTGAGAGGGTGTAGAATCACCTAGTAAAGTAATTGTTCTATTTCGGCCAGTGTCTACTAAATGTAGACCCATGTTAATGGCTGCAGATGTTACAGAAGTGCACATTGGATGTACATGTGTATAAGTGTTTAGTACTGGATAAAGCACTATAAGATGAACTTTTGGTCCATAAGCACACAGGATTACTCCCGTTGCCGCTATTATGTTTGTTGAACAAGCAAAAACTTGGAGAACAGGTCCCTGTATTAGTGCCCAGCCAGGGTAAAATGTTGCCAAGGTAACCAGGAACACTGCCAGTGCATAGAACAAATGCTTTGATTCACGAAACTTCTGAGCTTGGGATACTTTTCTTGTTCTATGGGAGTAAACTGTAGTACCAACAGTGATGGCAAAGAGATATATGATGTTAATGTATCGAAGAAACTGTCCCCCTGTGGTATTCAGAGATGCACAAGTTAGGTAAACAGTATCTCTAGATATGATCACCTTGGATGAACGTAGCTCTCCCACATAAACCCAAATTATTGACATCAACACAGGGAACACCAATGCTGCCACTGCACTGAGGTAAAGACGCCACATTGGATTTTGAGAAGCTGCAGCCTGACTGTCAGCTGATACATGTATATTGATATTTTGACTTGACTTAAAGCATTGTCTAATGAAGTCAATTTTTAAAAAGAATGCTACAATACATCCTGGGTAGATCACATAAAACCAGACAGCTAAAAATATACACCTTATGTTCGATGGTTTTGACAGTAAAATGAAATTAAATCCATATGAAAGGAATAAGACAATTGCTAGTACAATGTTAAGAAAACCTCCAGTTTCAGTTACAATAGGTTTATGGTAGTTCTTTAGAATTAAACCAGTAACAATGACACTAATTAATACACCAACACAGTTCACGACTAGCAGACCAATTCCCCATGCATCATTCCAGTGTATGTACTTTGGAAGGACTTCAGAGCAAGAGGTATGATTATTTGAATGTATGAATCCTTTGGGACATGGTTTACAGAATTTGCTATCTTCAACATCAGTATATTTATCACCTGAACATTGAACACATTCAGATATACACTGTAATTTTCCACTTTTGTATGTTCCTTTAGAACAGATACTCCCACAAGTTGAACTTGGCTTTATTCCATTTCTCCACTGTACTGCACTGTAGTTAAACTTAAGTTGCTTGATATCCCACTGTCCAACCTGGACAGCATCAAATACACCATCCTTATCAACCTGTAGATTTACCACATCATAACGAGCCTGTTTTTCTTGTGCAGAAAAGTCAAACTTTCCTGTAATTCCATCAAATGAGGTTTTTTTAATTGCTTCAACCATTTTCTCTGGGGTAAAATCAGATACATTTGAACATAGTCCTCCAGTACAATTCTGCAATAACTTCAGGGCATAGCCAACTGTGTACACTGCATCTACAACATATGCTGATAAAGGGGTGTGCAGTTTTTTCCCAAAGAAATCTGTAGTAATTTTTTCATGCCCAGAGCACAGGGGAAGGCTATTGTTTGAAGACATCTTAGAAGTGCAGTTAAATTGAGTGTTCCAAAATTCTTCCCACCACATGTGTTGATGTGATTGACTTGTTACACTCATTATATGTTCATATAATTCCTCCAAATGTATATCTCTAAACTCAAGCCCTATAGTCCCTTGAATTATGGGGATAAACTGTCTCTGTCGGATATATGTTGACTCCGCCCACCCATCACTTGCAATCCAGGTTTTACTATTCATATTTTGTTTGACTGATTCCTCAAAGATTTTTACAGCTTGAGCTGGGAGGCTGTAGAGAATTACTATTTCAACATAGGTCATTTTTTTCAATTTTCTGATCAACTCCTTCACTTGCCCCCCAATGTCGTACACAGGAAACAGTTCTCGTAAGGCTATACAAATTTTTTGGCCTTTAGCAGCATAAATAAATGAATCAACACCACTGCGACCATAGATATCATCTGTGCCTATAACCGCCACACAAGACCATTGGTTGGATTTTACTAACTGTGCCATTGCTTGAGACTGAAATTCATCTGATGGAACAGTACGAAAAAAAGTTCTAAATTTGTCTTTATTTGAGAGTTGAGCACTAGTAGAACCGTAGCTTATTTGAGGGATGTCTCCAAGTTGAAGAACATTTGCCATATTAACGGAAACCCGCGAATCTTCGCCACCAAGAACGGAGATAATAGAAGGACGAGTTTTGTTTTCTTTGGTACAAGCATTCACAGCTCTTTTATAACGTTCATCAAACATAAGATTATTAATGAATGAGAACTGAGCAACTGATGATATAGCAACTTGCTCTGTACCACACGTATCTTGTATATCGTAGCCTATAGATAGGTCAGGTAGGAAAGAAGAATTTCGATTAATCATGTCGATGGCAAGAATCATCGCTTCTGACCACACGAGGGCTTCGGGTCGAAGACCAACACATGAGTCGTTAATTTGCTGAAGATGAATAGGAAATAGACCTCCTAGAATGACATCGCCATGCTTATATAGTCCTTTGTGTTGTAAAGAATTGCAAGTCACCAAGAAAAGAAAGAAGTAAAGAACCCATAAGTAAACACGACCTGCACTTGTTGGCGACATTTTGTTCGCTATTTTTCTTCGATTATTAGCAGCTGTGTTGACCATTTGTTTAGGTGACACTTTCAACAGTTTTTTCCTGTTCTCTTGCTGCTCTATAGTACGACTTAAATGCTAAATGGTGTTACAATAATGCGTAAAAATGTAAAAATTGAGCTAAACTTCCTGTTACGGACGGAGAACAAGATTCATTTCGTGTAAAGCACAGGAATCCCATGTAGTCGTTCCTTGACGTGACGCTTGTCTGCCAACCATCACGTACTGACAACAGTTACGATAGGTGTTATGACGTCATACGTAAACACTCTTGACAGGCTATTTGATGGTCTTTGATGTTATATATTTTCGAATTTCGCTTTTTGTTTTTCTCCCTTTTTTTATATTTAGCCAAGAGAGCATAAATATAAAGAGAGGGAAACCTCTAAATATCGCGTGTTTTTAGAAAAAGGATTTAGTTTGTTTTTGGTCTTACCCCATGCAGTGCGTCATAATTTGAGGGAAAGGGGAAAAATGAAAAAAGCGCGCGCTCGATCGTGTGATGCGTCAGTAGCACGCGTATTTCCGCTAAAATTTCTTTCAAAAATACAACAAAACCCTCGACGTTTTTGCCTTTTTCTCGTCAAAATCGTTCCTTTGTAATCAGAAAGTACACACTTGTGATGGTAGATAATATGAACAAGAGCACAACTAAGATAACTTTGATTTTAATGCTGTTTTTGCAAACTCAAATTTGCACTAACGGTTCTCTAGGTCCAGAAGTGTCAAATTATGACGCACGGGAGTAGGGTAAGACGAAAATTAAACTGCATCCGGTTACTAAAAATAGTACAGATGGGAATCATCACGTACGACGCGCGCCCCATTATAACAAGTTCCCCTCTCTTATTTATGCTTTCTTGATTACAGCTATAATAATATAACCTAAGAAATGTCTGCAGTTTGATTGGCTGAGAGCACTGGTATTTCAGCTTAATTTTGTAATTTCACATTGAAAATTGCAGTTTCCATGGCAACTGCTTTCTTTCTTTGCCAAAAAAGCTATAAAGAGAAAATGGCGGCCAGATGGGGAAGCTTTCTCCCGCTAAAAGGAAGTGCAAAGTCAAAAAGCTATAAGATGAAAGCCGGAAACGGGGTTTTTTGTTTCTGCGGAAAAGACGATAACTTAATATTCGAATAAAATTTACTTTTCTTACATGTTGTCTTTGTGTGAACAGGGCGGAAAAACGTTTAATTACAGTCTCCATTTATAAGGACACCATAGGTTTTTAAAGCTCAATCATTTTGCATACAAGCTGTTTTAGACACCAAGAACAAAATATTGGCAAATAATATCAAAATTTGGTGCTTGCGTTTCTGAGATATAATGCCATGTACTTTGGGAGAGGTGACATTTTGATCAGCAGAAAAATCATTGTTTTAATAAATATCCCCACGAAGTTTTACTGTAACGTCACAAGGTTTTGTAAAAAAGTTTTTATTAAAGTCAGTAAAAGTGTAGCAGTTACTGTTTTTCATACTTCATCATCGGTTTATGAAAAAACTATGAAAACAGCCGCTTAACTGTTTTTCCGCTATGTCCTTTGTGTGTCCTTTGGGGATGTCTATATCGAGTTTTGGTAATTTTCGCCACCCCTTTCAATAGGGATTGAAAGCGGGCGAAAATTACCAAAACTCGATATAGACATCCCCAAAAGACACACAAAGACAGCATGTAAGAAAGGTAAATTTTATTCGAATATTTCTATTGAAAATGTTGTATTAAAATTTAAAAAATACCATACATTCTCTTATAGTTCACTGACACAGAGCTTGGGTTACCTGTGATGAACGTTTGTCAAAATAAGGCTTCAAACTGAAGGATTGACATGGCTGAAAAGTCAATGAAAGGTAATAAAACGTTTTTTTCTGCACTTATGCATTTATTTGTCTATCTTATCTCGAAAGTTTTTTGTGTCATCTTTTTTCAAACGATACCGTTTTTTTCATTGATTTCAGTGAAGTCATTCCACAGGCACCCCAGGCTCTGTTTTAGAGAGGGCGTTTTACGCGCGATGATTATTAGTTTGGGCTACCTGTGTCATTTGTCAATTTTAATATAAAAATTAGGTACTACCTAATAGCGGAGCTCCCATTTAAATATAATAATAATTTTAAATACTTTGTTTTATTTTGACGTTTTTGATTCAAATGAATTGGGCTTGCTATAGGCAAACAAAGATTGCATTTTGTTGTAAAAGTTGAAATAAAGACTATAGATCAAGCTTTATTTCTTGCCCTTCAGTCTCCTGAGAATTATAAGGCTTTCAACTCAGTGATCATAGTGATATTTATTCAGATATTTGTGTCAGATTTTATAATTGACTTAGTAGTAGTGCTTCATAATTCTCAGAAATAGGATGCAAAAATCCCTCAAACTGATTTCATTCACATAAATACTGAACCTAATTCAACATCCTTCAATTAAACAATTAGACATTGCAGAAAATTATATTTAGATTTTTCTGTCTTGACAGTATTGTGGCATCTTGTTTTTTTTTTGTATTATGTAGAGTAGAATGACACTGATAAATAGTTGTCTTTACACGAAACAAGAATTCTCTCTTCCAGGTTACACTAATCATGACTTTAGATGAAATTGTAAAACAACTCAAAACAACTACTACCTAAAAGCAAAGCTCCAATTTCAATTTTAATTTTTTTATGTTCTTGATTCAAATGAATTGGGCTTCCTGTGGTAATTGAAAAAGTTGAAATGAAGATAATTTAATTGTATGCTCAGTGACCTTTGTTACAGTAAATTTTAATATTCAGATTCACTGTCAGATTTCATAACTGACTTTGTAAGGGTTCATAATTTTCAGAAATAGAAAGCAAAATCTCCAAAACATTTTTTTAAATTGATACAAGTAATTAAACCTTTTCGACATCCTGAATATTACAGAACATATATTGATTTGTCTGTCTTCACTATATTTGTGACATCTTGTTTTTTGTGGTTGTTGTTGTTGTTTTGTTTTGTTATTTAATGTAGAATAGAATGACACACTAGCTAGGTGAATACTTGTCTCCCACTTTTCTCTTCCAGATTACACTGATAATACAATTTAAAGTGATTATAAAAAACAGCTAATTGAAATAACAAGAAAACAAGGAATTAAGCATTTTCAGTCTGTATTTAAGGCTTCACAGGGCTCACTGAGCAACTTCATCCAGATGAATAAAGTAAAACAATTAAGTTAACTCTAGTTTGCATGGCAAAATTCCTTCTTTTTTTCCTGTCAATTGTTTCATTAAATTCCAGACCAAAACTTGAGCTGTATTTACACATTAGTGGGGTTGAAATAAGTTCAAATCAATTTTTTTTACTAATTTTATTATTATTAGAACTAGTGCAAAAAGTTCACCGTAAAACAAAATGTCGTTGTACATTTCATGTAAGGCTTGATCGAGTGTTTCTTTAAACTTGGCCACAGTTCAACGTGCATAAAAGTTTTTTTTTAAGTCATCAATCCCAAATCAAAGATAAAAGATCAAATATAGGTACAAGAGACTTTTTGATATCATTATTTTTCTGGCCAGGGTCTTTACCTTGAAGTGCTTTCCTTGTTGTCTTTTCGAAGCATACTGGTCCTTGTTTCACGCTCAATGCAGACGATTCTTGATTTATTTCCAACTTTGGCTAGATTTTTAAGCAGCTTTACTGAAGGCATCTTCACGAAACGAAGAATACACGATCCTCAATGACTCATTCATTATGAGGAATTGTTTTAAACTACGAATCCAACTAAAAAGTCGTTCAACTTTGAAAATATGTCTTTCGTCTTTCGAGCAGTTTTTGAAACGACACCAGGCCCGAAAAAAATTCAAACGTACGGTTTTTTTCGCTTTAACCTGTCAAGATTGGCACAGATTAATGTTCATCAAAATCGCTAAATTTTTACGAGGTTTCGAGAATACTATTTTTAAGCTTTGCAAGTTAAAACTGCAAGGAAACTTGTACATTTTCAGTTTTCAAAGTGTCAGCGCGCGTCAAGTTGGCGCCAAAAAGCAATCAGCCAATCAGCATCGGCGATGGGCACGGACGGACAGTAACGGACGGAAGTGACGTATACTCAAGCCATGATAAAATCAACTCGATGGGTTACCATTTTTTCTAAAGTATGGATGCTCCGCTCGCGCGGGCCTTCGGCCCGCGCGGGAGCTCCGCTATTAAGACCATTTGGGAAAAACAAAACTCACGAAAAAATCAATAAATTTCAACAAACTGTAACAAAATGTCTCTTATTTTATCTAGATTAGATCTTAATGACGCTTTTGGGCAGGTTTTTGAGCGCATTTGTGCGCGTTTTAGTGTTTTTTTATTTATGTTTTATATTCTATTTTAACCATGTCATTCTATTTTTATTTATGTTTTATTCTATTTTAACCGTTCACTCTTTTTCACCGGTTCACTTTGGTACTATACGAAGTAAAGGCTACCCTGCGAGAGAAGGATTTTTTTCAACCAGGGCAAGAGACCAGGGCAAGAGACCAGGGTTTAAAAAATCCTCTGTTCGCAGGGTATGTAAAGGCTGGCAGCTATGACAACAGTAAATGACGAAGCCATGCTGAATGTCCGACAAAATATCCCTCTATAGCCCCTTTCCTCGCCAAAACAACACCACAACCAAAATGGCAGATAATCAGTCTACAGAGAAATGGAAAAAAATGGACGACTTTGTTAATAGCTTTACAGAATTGAAAACGAGAGGCTTTTTTAGTCAAGTATTTTTCAAAAAATCGTTTCTCCCGATGCGTGGTCCAAGATCTTGGGTAGAAACGGAGCTGCTACAGTTTGATTGGTCCGTGGTTGCTGAGGGAAAGAAGTGCAATCGAAAAACTTTTCGACGTTGCCTATTTTATTGCGTACAAGGAAAGGCCTTTCTCTGATTTTGTAGACGTTATAGAGCTGGAAAATTAAGTTGCATGGAGTTAAATTTAAGCGAATCTGATAGTGGTGTCGCAGAAGATGTATGAGCATGATGTGCCAAAAGTGTTAAAGTTAAAGGTTAATATAAAAAAAGCCTTAACAAGTTTCACTGTTTGTTTTTATTTAAGAAATTCAGCGAAAGTCAGTAGCCGGCCAAATAATTAGGTCACACCCCAAAAGCCTGCAAATTTCAGCATTTTCTGAAAAATTATTTTGAACCCTGTTCAAAATACATCTATACATCTATGTATAACCAGAGTCAATCAAAAGAATATACACCTATTTCAAAAATCGTTGTCCCAGCAAGTCCTCGGTGCATAGTCCAAGACTGCAAAGAAATATATTTGAATACTACCAACCGTTTTAAAGGGTATTTAAAGCTAATTAAAGCTACACGGAATGGAGGTAAGGGACCATAAATAAGAGAAAAGTTACCAGGATCAGGTGTTTACGATTGTTTACAAGCACTTTGCTCCAAAATGAAATTAAGTGGCGTTCCCAAAAACCGTCCCATAATTCAACTAGAACCCTAATTTCGGAACGGCGGGCGAACTCGGATAGATCTCTCGCTTCAGAAAGCCGTGTTCACTATATCCAACTGAGTTACACTAGTACTTGCTCCTCATGAACGCAGAGATTCCTTGCCAGACCGGCAATCAACGGCACACAGATGCAGACGGCACTGTCGATCCAATGTGGGCCTTGTGGCCTATAAACGCGCTTGCCTAAGCTCAAAAGAGTCAATATCGAAAGCGATGGACTGCCGAAGAAGAACTGTCACGTTATACATGCACCTATTTCAAAAAACGGTTGTTGTTTGAGAGGCCTCAAGCCCATGCGACTAGACCGAAAAGGGATATGGGTGGTAGCAAAACTTCACTCTCTTTTCAGCCTTGATCTTGATTTTTCTATAACCAAATGAACATTACATTACACCTATACCGAAGGAATCTCCTCTGACTAGTTGTAATCACCTGCGACCCATCTCCGGCTTACGAACATCATTATGAGAATTAACTTTTGAGAAACTTGTCATCCGGCAAATGTCAATAGAGCTAAATACATTTTTGAAGGGCTTTCATTTTCATTATCTTCTTTATGCAAACAGAATACGTTTGTTATTTTATATTCAATTAAAGACTTAATATTATTATTAACAAGCTAGATGCGAAATATATATATCGTGCACACATTCGTGTGGTTTTATAACTAGTAATTTCTACCCATGCTTCCTTTCAGGTGAAGGCTCGTGGCCTTTTGCCCGACAATGTTGATTGACGTGTACAAGTTTCGTTTGGGAAAGTTGCGTATTTCCGTTTACGCTTCTAGCTTTATTAGAAGAAATTTTGTATATAACTTTACTATAAAACATTGCGATAAAATATTTTATTTTATTTAGATCCCATGTCATGTCATTAAAACACATACACAGTACTAAAATACGTTTATTACAGATTATTAAAAGTTCTACTGTGATTTTGACAATGCCTCGTAACCTATGCTTATTTTTCATTCTTTTTTTTTTTTTCTTCTTCTTCTTTTTTTCTTTTTAATTTGTACTCAGTTTCGCTTTTAAAAATAAAAAACAGACAAAACAAAGCTACTACTGCTATTAAGATTTGATCTATAATACAAAAAGCTATGTTTCTTTGTTTCGGGTGCTGTGCCGATCTTGGAGAGAATCAGATGGGTGGTGGCCTCTAGGCTTAATAGTATATATTTTAGCTTTTTTTACAATTTAAGTCAATTTTTTCCTCGTTACGGCCAACAGAAAAAGCTGATTAACTTTCATTGTTTTTTGTAGTTCAATTTTCCCCCCATTTTTACGGCTAATGGCTAGATTTTTCTGTTGGGAAGTAAAATCTATTGTTCAAAATTTCGCTGCGAGTAAAAATAAACCCTAACCCTAAGGAGCTAGTGATTTCTGCGATGAGTGGAGAATCTGCTTTACAGTTGGTACAAGTGTTACTAGTGCTTCCCATCGGTGGAAAAAGAAAGAAAGTATTTGAAAAATAATTTTAATCCAACTTGACCTCCAGTTTCTTTCTTTCATCCGTAAGGGTTTGATATTGATTTATGACTGTAAATAAAGAGAGAATAAAAATTAGTAACCACTCCCAACATAGGCTGCGCCAGCGATACTATGTCAGCTGTACTTATCAATAAATCAACATGGCGGACAATATGAGGAATTTCCGTGCGTTAACGGTAGTTCGTAAACGTCATGAAGGTAATCATATATATTTTATTTCATTGGCATCTTCAAAATACACTCCGCTGCTGTTCGTGGCCGACGCTTCGCCGCAAACTATCGGCTCTATCGTTAAGCTGTAAACACCTCCATTGTTTCGTTCTAACGCTTCATTTCTCAGTTGTTTTTGGCTATTGTAGTTGGCGATTGAACATCAATAATTTATCTATATTTAACATTTTAGGCGTGATGTGTTATTATTGGCTATTATTGTGACGTTACTAGTCGTAGTTAGCTCTGTTACACGGTGCTTTACTACTCATCTTGTAATGCCATTGCAATACAAGTTGCAAACTGACCATTACAGCATTAATACAGCACAAAGCCCAGAAGTATGACCAGCTATAATGTATTCGCACTCTTTTCAAAGAGCAATCATCCAATCAACATCCGAGGATTCTTATCTCCTATCTTAATCTAAGCACTAATTGGAGGATGTTGATACAAAAGTATTCGAATACATTAACACTGCTCACCATTTTGAGCTTTGCCCTAACATACCTGTGACGTTATTATATAACCATTACATGCCAATCATTTACTCATTTATCTATTGTAACATGAGACCCTTTAGTCTTATGTAAGAGCTCTTTATGCGAGTAAAGAAGCACACACACGAGTTGTTGTCTCCGTTGTTATTCTATATTTGAGTCTAGTCTCCCTTGAGACCAAGCCGTTTAGAAAACGTTACATGGTGTCAGAAGTTAAAGTACCATATCTGAAGAACTTCCTAGTGTTCTTTGTGTGTGTTTTGGTTTTTTTTCTCGACGACTATCTTCTTCGCACGGAATATGACTGACAAGAAAGCCTCATCGGGTAGAATGCCTATTGTTCTCGCGGACATTTACTACGGTTGAGAGATTTTTGAAAATTAGCATACATAAAGAAGATACCAAATTATTAAGTGAGGATTTAGACAGCTATCAAACGAAATCATCCAAAACCTAGAAAATAATTTCGTTTTAGAGTAATTTAGAGGTAGAAAAGCTACTTTATAATATAATAAAACTCAGTGTTTGACCGATAAATCCAACGAGCGTCCATAGTAACGCTATGTAAACAAAGCAAGAAACTATTGAAATAAGTAAAATAAGTCATCTTAGATGTTATTTCTATCCAAAAAAATGCCCCTGTCTCTAAAATCTTTCTCTTTCTATCAGATTCTTGATGTTTTAAAGGCTATGAAGTGCTGAAATAGCACAACATAGACGCGATCATGTCAGAATCAGTCAGAATAATCAAGCCACGCGAGTGTTTGGCAGTGTCGGAGCGGGAAATTCAAATTCCTTCGTTGATTACTGCTTGCTTTGATTCCTACTTTTTACTAAAACATTTGATGTTGTAATAAAAACCCAGCACGTAAATAAAAAGCACCCAAAAGACGGAATCTTGTTGAGCATTGCTCGCCAAATGAAGCGTGCTAAGGCTGTTTAAAAATAAAATCACTCGATTGAACGCGTTTTTTGAAACCAATGATCGTCAAACTTAAGACACATTATCTCTAAGATAGGTTCTTTCATTTCCAGGGTGCCGATTTTTATAAAGTCTAGTTTTTGCGACATAATTCGGGTTTCAATTTGGGATCTATTGTTTAAAACCCCAAAAGTAGTCATTTTTCAAAACTGGCATTGAACGCCTTTTTTGAAAGGTCCGAGAATGTTTTTGACGGGAAATGGTAGTTTGTACTTTCGACTTTGATTTCCACCCTGCCGATTTTTTTAAAATATCATTCTTTGAATTTTATTTTGGATCTAATGTCTCTCGGTGTCGCAATTTTCGGCAAATTCCTTTGTTTCGATGACCTGAATCTCATTAAGAGTTTGAATCTCGCGCTCTTTGGAAACCGGAAATGTCCGGCCATTCTACCCGATGCTCGACGTCAGCAACGCAAGAAGTTGTGCATGTTACACAACCCAATCTACCCTTACCGCCTAAACTAGATAGCTGCCAACCCTCCCGAATAATCCGGGAGTCTCCAGATTTTGGGCCTCGTCTCCCGGTCTCCCGGATAAAGACCTAAAGCTCCCGGATAATCGCTCGAATCCTAAAATTGCGGCCATTTTAATTGAAATATCGTCTATCTTTCTTGAAATATCGTCTTTCCAACCCCCCCCCCCCCCCCCACTGCGTGAAAATCGACCCAATTCTAAGGAAAAAATGTTGATCTCCAGATACGAAAGCCTTGGGGGTTGGCAGCTATGCATACCTTGCATCACTTACTGCACAAAACAATTACAGCTACATTTTTCAGCATTGTGGCAGGTAACATCAAGGTAATACCCCTAGTGTTACATGACACAACTAGTGCAACTTGAAAACATATTGCACCATGTAACAGCGCCTTAATTGAGGTCTTAAATGTACTTGTAAGGGAGTCCAGGTGTTCCTTTGTTAGTCTTTAATACATGGAGAAGACAAATCTAATAATTGTACCTCCTTAATTTTTGTCATAGCACAAAAGTACCCCCTCTTTCAGGTTTCTTTGAAATGTAATCCTCTCCCCTCTCTAAACACTGGGCTTCCCTAGGTGGTAATTAAGGAACATGCAGACCAAAACAGTTGCTCCCAATATTAAAATACTTTAAACTCAATCTGAGTTCTCTGAGATTACTCAATAAACAACAAGGATTGAGGCTTAGACCCTATAGTAATATGAAGGTGATTGTGCTTGGTAGCAGGAGTGACTCACTCCTGTTCAGAGGTCGAAGGGGTGGAACATGAGATAGGGACTAAGGAGAGGGGTACTGTAGCTAAGCTCACACATCCCCCCCCCCCCCCCCCCCGCAGATCTACATAAGAATACATTTAGCACTGACATCTTTCCAAGTGACATTTCCATTCATTAACTTATGATGTACAATGTTTCCATTCGACAACATTTTGTTGTATCCAACAAATCAGACATAGTACAACATTCACAGTTTCACAGTCCATTAATATCACAGTACCAAATGCGAATTAGCATGTGTGTACAATAGGGCGTAATACTTACACTCTGCATATCAGAAACTTTAGGTTATTTCAAATCTATTTGCATTTGTAATGTACCATAAGTTTTTACATTACGCAACAAGCGTCAAGGCAAACCCGAAATGAATGCTGGTTAATTTGTGCTTCTAATAATTAGTGTATATTTTAAAGGAGAACGGCCTCTTTGAAGGTATTGCATGACATTTGAATATTAATCCAATAAAAACAAAAATATAATATTTGAAAAGAGAAATTTTGAAGTAGTTTCGATGAATAGCACCAAGTTATGGGCGGCCAAAGCTGGTTCTGTTTCTATCGAAACATTCGATGGTGGGCAACGGATGCAAAGGTGGCTCGACTAGACTGGGGCGCGCAAAATGCGTCGCGGCAAAAACCTTTTTTCCATCAAAAAAATTCATAGCAAGTCTAGGGATGGTTTCAAGTTTCTTTTGGCGCTTAAATCATGATCAGATCATTGCTATTTTCACAAACATGAAATTTTTAGACAAAATAAACTTTTGTACAAAATCGCGTTAATTGGTTCATAAAATCCAGATCAAGTTCTCAGCTGTTTCTATGTTTAAAAGATTTCTATGGAAGCGTTTTCCAATAAAACGCGCTTGACCTTGTACACACAAAAAAGGTAAATAATTCCAAGCATTTAGTTCACTTGGCCAAAAATCTTACTTAAAGGACTCAGAAACAACTTGCTTTGAGCTCATTTTGTCGACATACTCTAGAATTATTTGTTTGGAAAAATACGAATTTAGTTCAAGTTGATAGAGCTGCGCCTTTTCCTCTTCTGTTTATCATTTCACTTATCTTTATAAAAAGCTAGAAAACGTAAGATTCCCTCGATAATTTTTTTTCTAACTTCAGTGGCAGCGTTTTCACCTAGTTGTTTTTCACCTAGTTGTTTCTTAATCCTACACATTTCATGGTCATTAAAGCATTGTAAGATATCCAAAATAAGTTGTGAAAACGTGAATTTTGAGGCTGCTTACTTCGGGTTGACGTTATTTGGTTGTCAAGCATCTCAATTGTTCAGTTTTGTTTTTCTGAACTTGTGAATTCCGATTCCGCTAGTTACACTGATCCTTTGTTATTTCAATATAAGCCATTGAAATTGCTGTTTCAAATTATAAGGCAATCATGAGTGGTATATCCCATCATAATGATTTAAGCGTCAAATGAAACTTGAAACTATCACTAGACTTGCTAAGAATTTTGTTTTGAAATTAGGTTTTTGGCCGCGACGCATTTTGCGATCAAACAGCGGAGGTGCGCCTCAAACAAAACCCAGTCGAGTCATTTTAAGTCATTCATTACCAGAAATCACTTCTGATATTTTTTCCAGTGACATCTTCATTTAGCTACCTTGTAATGTTAGTTTGCTGATATGCTTGTCTTTCGTGGCTTATGCTACTTCAACTTCTTTGTTACTGGCAAACATTGTAGGCTTCACGACAACCAAACCATCATCAGCTTCAAAAATGTCGGTCAGACTTTTTCTTTTAAATTCTTTCATTATCTCTCTTCTCTGCAGGGCGTTTTCATCTTTCGCACCTAAAGATGCTCTCTTTTCCTTTGGAATTGTTTCTAAAAACGTATTTTCACGTTGCTCACAATCCGCCTCACTTTTCCATCCACCCGGCCATTGATGTGATTCTCTCTGCTTGTCTGATTCATTAAAGTCCATGGAAGATATATCTAAAGCACCTCCACGAAATTTATTTTGTTGTGCATAAAGGTCTTGAACCGTTGTATTTCTGTTATCATTATCATTCACGTGATTAATTCCATACCCTTGTTTACTATAAGGCCTTGGGGCTTGGTTGTTCCTCACATACACAGTCTTTTGGTTGGGGATATTTCCTTTCCTGGTACTTGAACAGTTGTTCATATTACCAATATCTCCTTGGTCTCTAGATGTCTGCACATTCCAACTGTACTGTTTTTCATGGACGTTTTCACCTTGTTTACCATAGGGCCGTGCTCCATGAATGTTATTTCCATATGTACTTCGTAAGGAGTCACTTCCTTTACTATTTCTACTACCTGAATATTGGTGCACACCATTATTTGTCCTCTTGTCTCCGAAAGAACTCCAGCTATCGCGATTTGGTTTTTCTTCGTCCAAGGTGCGAGAAAGCTCATTGTAGTCCTGATGATCAACTGTACCTCCTCCGCTGGCTCTTTTCTGAACTCTGTGACTTTTCACATCAACAAATGCCGTTCCAGCCTTGTCTACTTGAATAAAGTTTTGTCTCCCTGCGTTTATGACAT